>MU224907.1:2318768-2346970 GCA_018584345.1 Thuja plicata
TCTCATATGTTTCTTGAATGGTCTTAAATACTTCATAGGCGGTTTTTAATCTTGCTATGGAAGGAAGAATGTGGTCCTTAACAGCATCGATTATTATTTTCTTTGCTTTGTTGTTACGCCTTTTCCAGGTTGATTTATCAGGTTCATCCTCAGTCATTTTTATATCTTCCTCAACATACGAATCTAACTCGAGCTCTTGAAGTAATGTCAGGATTCGTATCTTCCATGAGAAGAAGTTTGTCGCGTCTTCAAGTCTGTCTTCTACTTTAATGCTATTGGCCATTTGTAATATTCCTTTTGAATTCCTGCAATAATTCGATATAATTCAAAATTTATTTAATTCTTCTCTAAAGAGGCTCTGATACCATGTTAGGAATGCAGATCTTTAATAGAGAGAATTTAATATGCTATATTAAATATAATTATTTAATATAGCATATTAAATTCTCTATATTAAAGATCTGCATTCCTAACATCTTGCAGAATACAGAAGCGAATTTGACAGTTGTTTCAAGAAAGCAGAAGATAACAGCAGTAATAAGGTATGGAAAGTCAAAGAGTCTAATGAGGTATTGGTTCAGGGAGAGATAGTAAATGCTACTATGCCTTCTCCTGATGCTAACATTGCTACATCGACCTAAATGGCCGAGCATGGCCTTAGGGGGACCATTGGATGAAGACACCAGATTATATCCAGCCACTGATTCTGAGGAGTAAGCTCATGCGAGCTTGGTTAGAGTGTATGCAGACATTATGGAACCTATATCTATGATCGCAACATCTAAAGATTCATATTCCGTGATTGTGAGATTTGTGATTGACTGGACATTGTGCGAAGTTGAGTTTATTGGGTAAAGTGCATTTTCTCACTTACCGATGAATAAAAGACATCAAAGTTACTTCTTCACCATTTGAAGAGCAGCGACCAAGGAGAGCAGAGTTTAGAGTGTATCAAACTACCAAGCAGCCACATTACGTGATTGATCGAAGCGGAAGTTCGCAATTCAGCGTGTCTAAGGTATTTAGACTATCTACTCAAGCAGAAGTTATGGATGCACCACTGATTTATGATGTTATGGATAGACCTAGATATAAATTCAAGAAACATCCCTTTAAGTCTTGTGAGGATGACCCTGAAGGAGCTTTTTCCCAAACACCATACGGCGTCCTGCACGTAGAAGATATTAGGGCATACATACATTGCAAATATGAGACATTGGGAGACAGAGATTTTCAGAGAAATGAAAAACATGATTGGACCAGATGGTAAAATGAAGGATGAGTTCAAAAACCTAGATAACCTGAGCATTATGAAAATGACAGACATGTATGAATTCAGCGAAGAAGAATGGTTTAAAATAATACTTAGCAGAGTTCATGACCAATTCATTTGGATAGGGGAGCAACCTGTAAAGCTTTGTAGTCAGTTGATTCATAACATAACTAGGCTAGACAACACTGGAGTTATCCCTGTGGCAGAAAAGAATACAAAGAAACAAGTCGAAACCCTAACACACTCTAAATGGGACAGGCGAGCAATGACAGTGAATGACATTTTCTAGCAGGATGTAAGACTAGTTGCAATGATACTTGGATATAAGCTTTACTACAACAGTAGACCTAATTCAGTCTCAGCATGAGTTATTATGATGGCTTATAGAATGGTAAAGGAAAACACAAAATTCAATCTATGCGAGGTTCTGGCACAGCGGTTTTTAGAGAATGTGAAGATAATCAAGAAGGATAAATCTAAGGCTTTTAGATTTGGCTCACTTCTAGTTCACATGTATATCCAATTGAGCATAAGTTCCCTAGAATGCACCCTAGAGCATGGATGGAAAGCATACCCACTGGTATTCAGATATCACAGAGTTACAGAAGACAAAACAGCACATGGGTGGATGGAGAACTATTTGGGATGATCAAAATTCTACAGAAGCAAATGAAGGAAAGAGTCAGAATTCCTGAAGAGTTGGTTGAGAGATACAAGGATACAATCTGTTTCATGGTTGAAACTGATTGTGTGTGTTTTGAGGCAGTTGTACCAAGGAAGAAATGGTGTTACCCTATGGGCTATGAAGTCAGTTCAGAAGTTCTAGTTATGCAAGTAGAACATGTTTTGGCATCTGAAGTTGATCCATCTGAGGAGAGATGGGACACATATGAAGAGAAATCAGCTAAAGTTAGAGAAGAACAGTATAGAGGTATAAGGAAGAGAAAGCTAGAAAAAATGGTTGATAATATGGCAGCCAAGGTTGGAATGACTAAGGAAGAGTTAAAGGAAGTAAAGACTAAGATGATTGAGGGTGCTTCTGGATCAATGAGCATTGGCATTGCAGCCCCTCCATCTTCTGAAGCAGAAAACATATTAAGTCCCACTTCTACTGTTATTGACCTATCCACCACACCTGAGAAGACAGCATTAGAAGAGACACCTGCGAGCATACCGAGGACCACTAGATCAACCAAACCAAATAGCCCTAAGAAGCAAAAGGTTAAAGTGGAAGCTAAGAAGAAAGATGACAATAAAATTGAGGATATACTATGAGAGGTATGACTCTGGTAATCAAGTCTTGATAGAGGATATGGTAATTGAATATCTACTTGTGATCAAGAAGAACCTATTAGAGATAGAGTGCAGTATACCTGAGAAATTGTATGGTAAACTGGAGATTAGAAAACAACTCGCACATATAGAAGATGAGGCAATTAGGAGTCAAGCTATTGAGGATATGTTGCCAGTAGTTTTTGTACAGGAGAGAGAGCAAATACTTGAGGAACTCAAACCTTTGTTGAGAACTAAAGCAAGATTAGAGAAAATTATGAGCAGAAAATATGATGAAGTCATAGAGGATACTCAAAAGGCAATAGATCGGATACTTATAAGCAATATTCTTGAGAAAATTTCACCTCCTAAACCTGCTATGCCTACACCTATAGGAATTGGAGAGAGCTCTAAGTCAGTTGAGGCAAATGTTGAGAAAAGCGAAGTGAAACTGACAAGCAACTAGATTTCTTTGTTGCTGGTGTGCCTGTGACCCTCGACACTTCACATGATGAAAAAGACCCATTTGAAGGAAACATTGATAATACAGTGGCAGATGAAGGACAACAAGAGGAAGAATAGAAAGAGGAAGAGAAGAAAGAAGAATCAGAACAGAGAGAAGAGATAAATACAGCAAAAGGAGAAGAGTCAAGAGTTGAAGTAAAGCATGAAATTGACACATCCACTATTCTATTGTTGGCAAGCAAGGATAAGTTTGTAAGCACAGATGTTGACAATATGGATGAGGATGAACTGATGAGATTATCCTTCATCGCATTCACAAAGGCAAAAGAAAGATTTGAGCAGAAAGGAGACAAAAAGGCTAAGGTAATTACTAGAGCAGTTGACACTGTGAATAAACTACTTCCAGTACCTATTGTTTTTTAAGGAAAAGATGATGCAGAGAATTTGAATATGACACTAGATGATTTTGATAGTCACTATGAGTCCTTAGTGAAGATCGTTGAAGAGAAGGCAAAGCAAACATATCTAGAGAAGAAGTTGAAGGAAGTATGCCAGTCTATTTCATGGGACTTGGGCATTCTGAGATCGGCTACATCAAAGGCCAAAAGTTGTGTCACACATGGAAGGATGTTATACAACTATTGTATAAACCCTATCAGACACATTCAGAATATTGAAGACATTGTGGCGAAGGACAGGACATCCTCACAATCTGTATTGGAGATGGACAGAGAGGTATCGAAGATTTTTGATAAGTTGAATGTCTTGGATATAGAAAGAGGGAGAGTAATGACAAGATTTGGTTTGCTGAAGAGTCTAATCACTCCCAAGCTATCAATTCTTGAAGTTCATTAATCTGATATGGAGAAGACTGCAGATTCATTGACCAATTCTATGCCCATGGAGTTGAAAGCAGTAGAGACTTCATCCTGTGCATTAAATGGACTTATACATGTTAGTCAGTTGTTGATAGAGTCATGGAATGAAGAAGTGAAGATCTTGGAAGATTCCTTTCAAGATGTTCTAAAATTGGTGAGCAAGCACTGAATTCTACATTGTTATTTTGTAAATTTTGGGTACACCTTTGCCATTGTTGTCAAAGGGGGAGAAGAGAAGAAAAATGAGAAAAGAAGAAAAAGAGAGAACAGTTAGTGTTTGTTGGGACACTTAGTCATTTTTCGCTAAGTGTTGCCATCAATGCCAAACGGAGAGATTGTTGGCAAGTGATGCATTTTGGAGTGTTATGGGACACTTGAGGGATGTCATTTATGGCAACACATCTGATATGATGATCACTTGGAGTTAAGTACAGTTTTGGAGATACAGTCTTGAAAATGACTAAGCATAGAAACAGAAGTACAGAGTATAGCAGTAGTGTTTTGGACAGCGAAGATCGTATATGATAGTTGATGACTTGCGAGCTTAAAGGAAGACACTTTGGGATATGTATGACCTTCAGTTAAGGTCGCTTGTGTTTTGGTGTTGATCGCAGAGAGTTAGAGTGTTTTGAAGACATGCGAAGACAGTGGAGCAGATGAACAGTCGCGATGATTGAGGGAGTATAAGATAGAATCCAAACGTGCTAAGTTGGATTGTTATTGTGAATTACCTATACTTTGGTAGCACAAGGTCGCGGACATTGTATTTACTTTTTTATATAAGTATTTATTCTATTTTGTATTGTATTTGAGAGCCGATTAAATGATGTAACACATATATATATTAAGAACATTTTGTAAAGCGAAGATGTGAAAAGAGATGTTAGAGATGATTGATGACAGATGCAAGATTAGAGGTTGACAGATATTATTGAGAGCTACAACTGGAACTATCTAAGCATTGCAGATGCTTGTTTTTGTTCATTACTGAGAACACTTTGTAACAGAAGTATTGGGTGTAAGAGTTGTAAGCTCAGTACACCCCTAACAGGGTGTTGTATACCTTTAACAAGGTTGATATTCCTTTAACAAGGAAATGTACTATGTAATACTCAGCTCCTAACAGGGCTAGGTCTCCTAACAAGGACATTATACTTTAGTGCATGCTTGTGGGTACCATCCCCGCCGGGGTTTTCCCTTGGTCGGGGTTTCCTCGACAACAAATAATGGTGTTATGAGTTGTGTGTTATTTGCTTATGTTCTTTTTATTTCAGCAATCTTATGGTTTATTTGGAATTAGTTTAAGTTTAATTTAAAGTGTTGTAATACTAATTCACCCCCCCCTCTCAGTATTACTCAATCCTAACAAACCCACCTGCCCTCAAATGTCGCCAACATTTGCAAGAGTTATCTAAAATCTAAAATCCAATGGTAACCTAAACATTAGGAAAGGTTTGTTGAAGGATCATGTCCATCTTATTAAGGACATGATACTACCAAAAAAAAAAACATTCCAAAGACACCCAAAGAAGACCAAATTAAAAAAATACATTTCCAACAAGGAGTTAAAATACTACTATTAGCAATTGGAAACTATGACTACCACCATTTGCTCAACCAAGGACATGACCAGTACCAGCGAGAGGATCACAAAATGCTACTTTTCAGTTTGTATAACAAACCATTTTTTATACAAAGAACTATATCTATTGGCAATGGATGTGCTCTTCTAGGGTTTTTTCTATGCCCTTTAACCCATTGAATATATTGGGATATGTGACAATAAGCTATGGCTTGCATATTCTTTAGTCATGTGTTAGTCCCTAAGCATATCTATTGTATGCTAGTTCAGCCTCATTAGACTAGGGGATCAATATTTTTCTCTATAAATAAAGGGATTGCAAGCAAGGGATCTACAAATTGTAAGCTCTCTCAAATGTAAAATCTGTTCAATAAAGGTTCTGTCATGAGCCCTGTCATGGCTATAATTCCAATCTTCATGTATAGTTTGACTAAGCGGATGATATGTAATATAATCAATGAATATAATAAATCATAGAATAGAGAAATTATATTTTCATTAAATAATAAATAATAAATAATAAATATTTTAATTATCAATATTATTATAAATATACAATAATAATAAATAATAATTATTTTAATTACCAAAGTTATTGATAATATTAATAATCCATAATTATAGTTTATCAATGTACACATATATGTGATTAAAATATAATATTAATGCTTAGAATCCGGAATACGTAAATAGCAATTCAAAATATATTAATACTAAATATTATTAATAGCATTGCAAATAATATATTCAGTGACTGGATATTATTAATGCCGAACCATATATTCAGCGACTAAATGAATCGTGACCATTGAGGGTCGTGACCTCTTCCCCTACGGGGGTATATGAGGAGGTTGCAACTATGGGAAGAGATAGACAAGGAGCGGACGGAACAGAAAGGAAGTAGAGAAAACGAAAGAGGAAGGGAATCACAGCAAAGGTACGCAAGGGAATGGGAAGTTTCAGACTTCCGTAAGTCAATAATCGAACTCACAATATGATAAATATGCAACGATCATTATATATATATATATATATATATATTGATTAATAAGGATATTCAGACTGATACAACTTGTATAAATTCTGCATTAGTTGGATAAATATATATATATATATATATATAGTTATGAAGAATACAATGAATCATAAGAATAATTTTTAATTACATTTTGAATAAATTTATCTAATTAAGATATCCAAATCTATATACGCACACATACATATAGGATGTAATCACTAAAATATAAATAGCTGAATGAGTTATTTACTATAATTACCTTATCAATAAATTACAATTAAAGAACATAGTTTAATCGGAAAGATGAATCAGGCAGGTAAGAGGGAATAGGGCTGGTCTCCAAACTCAAAAGGGTATTGCTACCTATAAGTTTGGACTTATCGAGCCAAAGAGCCCCACTACAATACACATCTTCCTTTGATAAGATAAGGGTGAGTTAGGGACGGCAAGCACCTATTGGAGTTACAGACAAGGGGAATAGGTGGATTATAGCCCAAGTTCTGCCTAAGGACTCCTTTGGGTCAGCTTGGCCCTTACGCTAACCACCCAAGGCTATATACTTGGAATAACTGAAAAATGACATTAATGAATAGATAAATAAGTATATCTACTCCTGATTAATATAATTCTAATATTTTGGGAACTAAGCAAGCTATTGGGATAAAGAATCATTCATGTATATTATCTCTACTAATGATGGTTTTTGTAGGAAATTTATGCAAGAGGAAAAGTAGGAATATTTCAGGTTCAAAAGCTTTGCAGAAAATTAATCTTATCTAGAGACTCCATCATCACCACAAGTGTTCAAGCAACAAAAGCTCACATTCTACATCAATTACAAGTACTTTCTAGTCTCAAGGAGAATTTGGTCACATCACAAAACAGAATGAAGCAGCAGAAAAAAAAACAATACTCGAGCAAAAGGAATTTTGTAACCATATGGGCATATGTCCTTGAAGAAGCAAAAGAAGGATAACAAAATCTCACCCAAATATTATGATCCATGTCAAATTTTGCAAAAGATTGATAGTGTAGCATACAAGCTAGAGTTACCTCCAACAATAAATGCACATGAAATTTCCACATGTTCTTTAAAGAAAGTTATTGGACAACGGATTCCATGACAAAAAATGTTACTTGTGCTCACAGAAGAGGGAAGAAACATCTTGGATCCTAAAGAAATTCTCTGAACATGCACAGAGAATTTGAGAACATGGTTAATCAAAAAGTATCTAATCAAGTGGGAGAATTGACATGTCAAAGATGCTATGTGGGTAGATGAAGATTTCATGCACAAGCATCCACAATTGCACCACATTGAGGACAATGTTTGTTTGAATAGAGGAACATGCTACACCCTTAAACCGTTCAATGTATTTAGATATGTGATAACCAATTGTGGCCCACGTAATCCTTATTTTAGTTATTTATTAGTCCCTATATATTTATTGTGAGCTAGGCTTGCCTCATTAGGATTAGGTGATTAGAATCATACAAGCAGAAATCTGCAAAAAATCCAGATTATACCCAATTTTTTCCCTGAAAAAATCTCGATTCATAAAGCTCATTAAAATCATATTAAACTCCTTAAAAAATGGCAAAAACCCTGCAAAAAACTCACGAAATCGACGAATCACTCAAAAATAGGGTTGATTCCAAGACGGAAGCAAAGTCAATGTGGAATCAGCGTGGAAAAAAATTGTGATTTTGTCCCTTTAGTATTTTTTCTGACCTATGGAAAACCCTAAACAAAGGAGTGGCAGGAGCAATGGAGTCATCAACGAAATTTGAAAGGGCCTCAATCATCCCAAATTGTAGGGGGCATGTGAGATAGTGTCGAAGTATGTAATATCCCCTACCTACGCTGACCATAAATTCTCAATTATGTCTCATATTCATTTCGTCAAACAATTGTCTTACAAAGTTTGTTCTAAGTTTTCCAATCACTTTATTCTGATATAAAGCTAAGTTATGTTGCCCAAACAACGAATAGAGCTCAAAGAAATTAATAATGATGCACCAAAGCAAAGATATATGGGAAAGGCCACTTTTATTGTTACCAAATCAATCAAGTTTACACTACGAAATAATTCTGATAATAAGTTTCAGCATTCATATCACAGAGTTATTACATCTTTTGATTGCACTTAGTAAATTAGAACATATAAACCACATACCAAGAGGTTGTGCTCAAGAATGGATTTAAAATCAATGTTATTCGAACCTTGAGACTGCTGTAAAAGGATGAGTCTCAGTATAGCAGCATTCTGCTATAGTTTTTGAGTCTGCAGCCATGCTGAAGCCACCATTTTCTGATTACTATGTCCCAGATGTGTCCTGTAGATAACACATAAGTCTGAATTCGTTCCCTTCAGATAAAAACGACTCAATCCTAGAGTTTACCAGTGTTGACAATGTCTCTAGGCGCCCCTATGGCACTCTATAATCTGAAGTCTTCATTGGATAATCTGTTGCAGGCACTGCAAATACCAGACACACAGAAGAAGGCCACTTTCTTTGAAATGAACGATGCACACACACAGCCTGGCTATGCCTCTCCTTGGCCGTTCAACTGAGGTCCAAAATATTCCCTAGGCGTACACCAATCTAAGTGCTGGGTGTCTCAGAAAGCAAGCAGCCAATGAATTCCAGTCTCCCTTCACACATCCAATCCCTTACGACTTTGAAAACACTTCACAAGAAATATTGCAGGCTGGTTTGAACTGCAGCGCGTACCTGGGCATTCAAATGGCATAAACTCCTATAGTTTGGACGCCTAACTTGAAACTTCAACCCTTATCAAAACTTCAAAACTCTTCACCGTTAAGCTCAGCTGTGAACTCGGATTGAATCCACCAATCCCAGAAGGTATGGGTTTCCGTCCAACCTTCTCTAGTTCCAAGGATTTTTGTCCTTGGAATATCTAGTCGACATTTCCAGCAACAATGGAGAAAATAACAATAAGAAATCTTCATAACCTATCTCAAATGAAAGGACAGCCTTGCTTATATAGCTTCTTTAGCCGGTGAATGCTTGTCCTTTTAGCAATGTGGGATAAAACATTCTTTACTTTTAATTCCTCCTTATGAAGTAGCTTCTCGAACAAGCTAGAGAGCTTTAATAACTAAAGTGACTTTATATTATAACTTTATTATAGCCTCCTTAATTCAATTAATGATATGCACTTAATAATTAATTATTATTAAAGTATAACTTTAATAATAATTATAATATTATAACTCCATTAATCATCATAAATCAATTTTGACTTCACCAGGAGGTAGCCCAGTGCATTCACTGCTAACCAGGGTGCCTAACTATAAATAGTAATGTTGGCCTCTATCATCAAACTGACTTACTATAAATAGTAAGTATATTAAAATGGAGCCAGAACACCCTAAATAACAATGCCTTAAAATACGCCAAGGATCTGGAGATGAAAACATTGCCAACTGCTAACTGGGATACCTAATATCCCCAAGACAAGGCCCTCTAAACATCTTTATTAGTCTACGAGCACCCAGTGATAGGCTAAACCACTGAAATTGATGTTCACAAAAAATGGGGACATTATAGAATAGGTAATGAATTTGTTCTAAATCGTAGTTTCAATATGACTCAGGCTCTCTGCATGCCTCGCTGCATGAATTCTGATGAGATCAAATATATAATTAATATTATACACTAATTTTAAAATTATAACTATTATGCACTATTATAGAGAGCCCTTTAACTGGAAAGCAACAAACCCCTATAGTTTATAATTAAAATTTAATATTATAAAGTAGTTTCAAAATTTAAATTATTATTGGCTATTAATATATATTAATAGCATAGAAGTATAAAACGGCAAAAATCGCGATTATATGTGATTAATTGGGAGTCGGCATGTGCAGTAATGTATTCCCCAAAACATCGGAGTTTTTTTGGTCAACCACTTTCAATGTTTTTTTTGTGATTTATCAAGTGATTAATCAGCAAAAAGCGATGGTTAATCGGCAAAAAAATTGCGGGAAACTAGCAAAAATCCCAAAAGCGACGCTAACGGGAAAAACCCGCAAAAATATGACGTGATTGTCTATGAAATCGACGTGCAATGCTAAAGACGCAACCGGGAAAGTTGGGTAGAAAGTGTTGCAGAGTTGGGAAAGCGTGGGAAATAGGCGATTACAAACAAAATTTTCCTCTCTTTCTACATTGAATATATTGTATAGCTTGATTGATACTATTTCTTTTTTTAACATTGATTTTGTTTGTATAAATATCGAATATTTAAATTGCTACAGTATGAAACAAATAAGACCATAACAAAGCTACCTTATTTATTTGTTGCGATAAAATCTTAAAGAGCAGGGTAACAAAGTTTTGCCTTATTTACTTTGGAGAAAACAAAGAACCCTACAATAATTCATTATAATCATTTTAGGCTTGTCAATTATGACATATAAGTTCTTGCAATTAATCAAAATGCTAGCTATTTAAAACTCTACTCAAAATCACCTATCAAAAAAAAAAACTCTACTCAAAATTAAATTAAATAATTCATGCAATTCGGTCTCTAAGCTCAACATGTATAAAGTTGTTTTGGTATATACATGTGTATATTCACTTCACATATGTGTATATATCATGCCAACTTTGTATATAACTGTTTGTTGAGTATATATAATAAAAGGAATTTGAAAGAATTCTAGAAAATGAATTCTACATACATGAATATGAAGATTTTCTTTTATTTACAATATTTTGTGAAGAAAGCTTCATTCTGATTTTGAAAAATAAGAAAGCCCACATCATATTTTGGTGCTCTTCAAATCATAGCTTATTGAGATTTATACAAACAAAATCAATGTTAAAACTTGAGTCCTCCAAGTTTAAAATATATCAGGAGGAGTTTGTGCAAGTGCTTTGAATCATTTATATAAGTCATTTATCATCTAAACTTTATCATCTATGCTATGGAAATGTCCTTTAATTTTTAAAAAAGTAGCTATTGACCGTTTTTCTTCAATTTTTCACATTTTTCTGTAAATCCGATCTTTTTGCCGATTTTTCCCATCTTTTTCAAAAAATCCTACTCCTCTGGTTTGCCTATTTATTCCCCACACAATTTATGCTTCTACGATTAGAATGACCCAGCAATGCTTAAGTCATGGTTAAGCATGGTATTGCATGTTCTATTAATATTCTTGGACTTTTGAATTGTTGCCCCCTTGAAGTGGAATCTCTTTTCTTTATCTTTTTCTACTTAATTTCACTATAGCTTTAGATTATGATTTTTAATTTTTGTCTCTCCTTTTTAAAGAAAGATTTGTGTAAAAAGTTGGGAAATGTACTGATCAATGATATCATCTAAACCAATTTACCCCACTTGTGCTGCAACTACAACCTTCATATCTTGCCTCTCAAAATCAACAATTTCATCCTTTGTAAGCAAAGGGGGTTTCACATCCAGCACAATAAGCTCCTGTGGTTTGTCATGCACCTTTCTTGTGCAAAGTCAAAGGTTGCATTGCACAAAAAGTAGGTCATTGAGTTGTTAACTCGGATAAAATATGGATGGCAAAACCATAAAGAGTAAACCCAATGTTTAGAATAAAAAACTAGAAATCTCGTTTCACAATAGATTATCATAGATTGGCATTTAGAATTTTGATTGCAACCCTACGAATAGAACTAGCGGATTCATTTAGAAGAGAGTGAAATTCAGTGGGACAACAATGTGCAAGATTGTCAACAAGAAATTGCACAAAAATGTCTCAATGAAACCAAGAGGCCTGCACACTTTCTGAAGATACCATATACAATGATTTCAAAGAAGAGGTCAGCATAATGACTACCATGTGCAACAAGGTAATTGACCAAGTGGAAGAAAAGATTGTAAACCTTTAAGGCAGATTTGAATTTTAATGCAAGTAAATTGGATTGTTATTCCATCTGGAATGCATGATTGTCATTCGAATTTCGTTGGGCTACTAGTTAGGTTATCTTTAGCTAGGCAACCTAATCTGTAGTGCACAAATAGAGGCGTGTATTCAAGTAAAAGACATGGCTATATTGTGGGTTTGAAACTGTGTTAGTATAACTACATACCCTTGAAAGTTAGAATCAAGGATAATATTCGATGTATTCTCTTATTGCATGCCCATGTAAAGGCATTGAGACACTATTTGCAGAGATTTTAAGGCTCAAAGACCTTTATGTATCATTTCCCTTTAATATGATCTCCTAGATGGTGATTATTGGTTATGGTTGAGACTTGGATCCCAACCATACTTCTTACAATGTTCTCTACTTGTTCTTTGATCTTTTGACAGAATGTGGTTATATCTTATGCTTCTCTCACACACTCTAGATGAATGTGGCAGCATGAGAGTCGTGACAATTGTAATATATTTTTTGATTATAAATGAAGAATCATCAGTTTGGTATCCAAGCAAACTTATGATATATGTCTATGATGATGCTATAGATGGGTAGCTTAATTATATTTCCAATGCTTATGATTACAACTAGATTCTTAAAGAAGCTTATAATGGTTTTATAGAATCCTAGACTTAATTAAACACCTAACTAAAATTGTTGGACATGTTGCACGAGGCTGGAGAAAATGGTCATTTCTTATGTTCTTATTGCATATTATAGTTCTAATTGATGTTAGTGTTGAAGAAATATATCTCTTATAGATATATGAGCAGGAAAACCACTAATTGTCATGCATTGTGCATAGTTACATTCTGTTTTAAGAATTAAACATATAATCAATTTTAAGATAGCTTCAGACTTTAGTGATTCAGTTTGGTGGTCATCAAGGTGGCACTACAAAGTATGATAATTCTGAATAATCAAGAAGTTCAAAACCAAGAAATAAACTTAGATATATCTGAAATTCAGAGACAATGCTCTGAATATTTATTTATGTTCATCTTAAGTGTTTTTTTTTTTTTTTTTTTAATTAAAATAATGTTAGGGATGGGAGGATACAAAGATAGGGCATCCAAGACAATAATAGTCATGGATGGGTTCTGTGAAGAAAAACATTAGTAAGACAAGGTCATCCAAGGATGGGGTTGGCCAGGGAGAGGCCAGACACAGACAAACCTGAATCGGAGGTTGATAAACTTTTTACACTTGAACTCACTCTCCAGCCATCATTTTGGAAAATCTATTCAAAGTTAATCCCTGATATTGCTGAATCTAGAGGTTAATGTATTCAGTTAGAAGCAATAATACATTTTCAATCTGATCATATGAACTAATATAAATATGAGATGTACTTAAGTCACAGAATAGGAGAGAAGTGACACAACATATACCCTAGGAAACTTTCTAGAAAAACCCAAA
The DNA here is from genome assembly GCA_018584345.1 of Thuja plicata. Taxonomy (NCBI): domain Eukaryota; kingdom Viridiplantae; phylum Streptophyta; class Pinopsida; order Cupressales; family Cupressaceae; genus Thuja; species Thuja plicata. The sequence goes on from MU224907.1 coordinate 2,332,601, forward strand.
GTCAAAATGAGATTTAGCATTGCATTAGTCTCAGAACAAGATGTCAAATACAATATGTTAATCCAAATATTCAAGGTAGCAACAGCCTCAATACATAAAAGCCGCCCAACCACACTCCTCCATGTAGAATACAATTCTTCTACTGGGGGGGATTGAATCGGTAGACGATCTAAATTTCAGATCCTTAATCAATCTAAATATCTTTGATAAACTGATGAGCATTAAATTAGAATTGAACAGAATGCAACCACACATAGAAGCCAAAATACATGAAGTACGTGGAAAACCAAAATGGGTTAAAAACCATGGTGAGAATGCTGCTAGGATATACTCTCCTAATCCAGCCTCACAAAGAAATAATGTGTACAGAGTTTAAGGGCATCAACCCTAAGGAATCACCAGATTCCTTGCTTGAGAGCACCAACTCTGATAGAAGCACCAACTTCTCAAGCTGAGCACCAACTCAGCATCCTAGAGGGCACCAACCATGAGGATTTACAACTTTCTTTTGCAAAACTCTCGCTCCCTGAGAAAATATCTAATTTCCAGATGTATTTCATTATGTTCCTTTCAATTTGATATCTGTCAAAAACATCAGACAGTACATGTTCACTACAGATTTTACAATTTCACTCTCGTACTCAGTTTTACACTACTAATTTCTTCATACAACTTGATACAACACTCCTCAAAAAAGTCTGCATAAATCACACTTCTTAACCTTCGCTTCAGCGATCACACACAGCATAAATCACACTTTTTAAATAGAAGTCTATCTTCCATCGGGTGTATGGTTGAATTCTTAGTTGCCAATTCGGGTGCGGATACGGATGCGGATGCGGGATGCGGGTGCGCGGATGCGTGAATTTTTTTTTTGGGGGCGATGCGGGTGCGTTTGGATGCGTTTATATATATATATATATATATATATATATAGTATAATATATTATATATGCAAAGAAATGCAAGAAATATACAAAAATAAATCATTTGATATTGATAGTATGATACTTCACCATTAGCATCTTGGTCCTCTAACTATTGAGACTGTACAACACTAAGAACTCTGTTATGTTCTTGTTCAATGCATCCCTTAAGAATCATGGCTTTTATTTCATGGAAAACATGCTTTCAATCTTGCTTCGACTTCCTAAATGATATTAGCTATATATGAAGTCCAAAGAATTTGTTTCAAATCACTTTTGTAAAAGATGAGATAATAGGAAAATCATTTTATTTTATAACGTTGCCTAAATCATCCATAATTTTACATCCTGTGTCTTCTTTAAGGGAGGCACTAAAGAAGACAAAAGAAGCATGCTTGTATATAAGTTGCACCTACAATTGAACAGAAGAGACCAGGAAAAAATATAAACAAGTATTTCAATTATATAAGTACTATGCTTATAACAATTACATTTCCTTTTTTGTATAGTCAAAAAAATTGTAATAAGCAGTGTTTCCGTGTTGTCATAAGTAGTCTTTCCTTGATTACATGATCAAAATATATAAACACCAGCAGCAATCATCCAGATATTAGTCTGTTTGATTACAAAATTCAGGTTTAAACAAACATAGAAAAATATAACATAACCAAATAAAATACATGGATGTAAAAGAAAACATGATGTTATCCAAAGCCTCTGATATTGCATGAAAGCACACGCATAAAGAACAAATATATTATTCAGAGGCTGCTATGATTTTCTCTTTCAAGGTTTTAATGTCCCAAATTTAGAATTTGCATTCCTTAAAACATTGACAGACATCTTAGACATCCACATTGTTTCTGCTAGCAATCAAAAGACCCTTCTAATATTTCAACAAACTTTACATTTTTCTCAACTCAACTCCCGGATGCTCTCTGGGTGCCACCTGGAAGCGCATCCCAAGCGCCCGGATCCAGAAGCATCCGGGCGCCTGGGATGCACTTCCAAGTGGCACCCAGAGGGCATCCGCTCCAGCACCTGCATCAGCATCCAGCTATATGGAGCCCACATCGGTAACTAAGGTTGAATTTAGTTACAACTGCTTAAGCATTTATAACCGAAGTCATAGCCAAATATCTTGTCACTTCATAAATTCTTTTTTCATTGTATGGCTAAATAAGATAAACAAGTGGCAAAAGTCATATACAATGAAGCAGCTTGCAGAATTTGACTGAATACAGGTGGCAAAAATAGTTGTAACCAAACCAACCAAAACTGATCTATGAAAGACTTGATATACATTATGCAGATCAAAACTTCAAAGAGACAACCCAATACTTAGTATGCAGATCTGTCTAGACATAATGCTTGACCATTAAACTTATACCAAAATCGCAACAGAAGTCTGATCAAAATACTACAGAATCAAATACAAAGATTTGCAGGATAAAGCCTTCAATTTCCATACAGCAAATATTGTCTTCAGAGATGGTATTCTGCATGATATACTTTATTACCATTGTTCCAACTTTTGTATCTGATATCTGATAAATACCTGTGCATAAACAATAGATATTTCTGTTTCCAGTTTTGATAGAACAATTCATCAATGCAGAAGAAAACAAGATGGTCATATCAATCAAACATAACAACAATATTTCACCGCCTGAAGATGTATGCAACTCATCATCAACTCAATCCGTAACTGTAAGTGTTTGTTCAGCAATTCAGTATCAATAAATCTGTTTGATTTTGTTTGATTTTGAATTTTTGACATCAATGACAAATTTTCTAACACTCTAACCAGTAATACCAAATTACTGACTGAAACCTTCAAATTGTAGAATTTGGGCTTGAGTAAAAGCAAAACCGCCTTGTGGTATTTAAAACCATAAAAAGGCCCAAGGGACACATGTCACAATGTTCAACATGCAAAAAGGAGTTAATGCAAGAGAGATCCATCTCATCAAATTGTGACCTGTTACCTTCCTAATGGGGCACCATTTTCAAGGATACTAGTCACCTTTGTAACTCCACTTTTAATCGTCTTGTAACCTTATATACCAAATGTTTGGAGAAATCCCATGGGTCCACAAAGGGGCTCTTATACATACAAAAAGGAAGGGAAAGTTTGCAAAAAAAGTCATCATGTAAAATACTCCTAAAGTGAATGGAGGACCTCTGATCTCTCCATGCATTTTTATTTGTTAAAAACAATCACCATAAATTATGCTTAATAATTATACTTCTTTTTGTGCAAACAGTCAATTAGATAATATTTTTTTATTCAATCTATTATTAAACCTCACATATTATTATGGCGAAAAGTTTGATTAAGTGCATTTGCCCTCATAAGCTTTTTGTTTGAAAAGAAAAATCTTTAGAAACATGAAAAAAGAAGGAAAAAAATGATGATACATGGAAAGACCAGTACACCAATTTAGAATGATAAATACCTTCACTTTTTGTATACAATCAGGATCAATGTCAATATGGTGTTCATCAACAATATAGTCTACCATTTTCACAGACATTTGCTCATGAGACCTGCAATTAAAATTAAAATTAAAATTGTAAGCAACATGAAGCAACACAATAGACGTAAAATTTTAATGTTGAACAATCCCGTGAGAATTAATAATCATAGGCATAAATGAGCAAAGGAAATGCCTTCAAATTCCCTTATGTTTATATTGAGACATTGTGCTTCACAAAATTTGAAACACAAAAATAAAACATTTGTATACTACTGATCATAGTTAGAAAAATCTTTGGACTCGCCACGGACTTGGACAGACTCGTAAGTCCAATGGGGAACAGAGTCGACTTGCCATGGACTCGGGAGACGAGTCCAAGAGAGCCAGACTATTGGACTCGGAAGTTTTTCTCAGACTTGGGCGAGTCCATCATTGGGACTCCCGATTCCTTTTGATGGACTCTTGCCACAACAAGTAAATGCCCAATCAGTTTATAACTTGTTTTTTTTTCACTTTTTGACTCATTTGTTCTTTGTTTTTGCTCAAAAGAGAGTTGTAGGGTTTGGAGAAGCTGAGGAAACAACATCAAAGCAGCAAAAGAGATCTAGGTAAAGGATTTTTCTTCTCTTTTTTTTCATTTCCATCTATTATAAATAAATAAATAAACTTCAAAAACAAGGGGAAATGCTGGTAAAAATTTTCCCATTTCCCTTAACTTATTTCCTTGCATTTTTATCCTGTTTTTGGATACTATTTTTATCAAATGATTCATTACCAATTTTTTGTTAATTTTCCATAAAATCCTATTGATTTTTATTTTTTTTCATGTTATAATAGTAATGTCAATATCAACTTGAATGGTAGCCCCAAAATCAGGAAGAAAAAAGATGAAGCATGGAAGTATGGAATAAAAGGAAATAAAAAAGGGAGAGCTAACTTGTACGGAATGTGACAAATGGATGACAGGTAGAGTGAACAAATTAAAATACCACCTTGCCAAAACACCTGGGCAAATGTGGAAGGTTGCCCTAATATAACTCCGGAGATTATTTGACACACGAAGGCCCTTCTTGTTGTGTATGAATTGCAAAAAGAAGAAAGGGAAAAACAAAAGAAGCTATGATAGTTGCAATGAATCAGAATGTGTCCACTTTGGCTTCCCTTGGTCACACTTGCAGAAGTGCAAACATCCATCAACTAAATTCACCTATTGCTGACAATGAGGTTGAGGTTACTAAGACTCGGAATCCTCTTACATTAAACCAAATTTTTTTGTTCCACACAATGTTCCAGGAGCACAACCTTCACTTGAGGGTACGGGATGGAATAGAGAAAAACATGAGCAATGATAGCAGCAGGAAATTTTTGGTACTACAATTTTCCTTTCTATGCGCAAACGGCCCATATTGGGAAGGTTTCATTACTGCATTTATAGTTGCAGGCAAGGGGTTTAAGGCCCCAACAGCTAAAGACTTCAGTGGGCCATTGCTAGAGAAAACTATGAAAAATACATAGGTTGTGGTTGATGATCGGAAAAAAAAATTATCCAATGGATGTACAAATGGACAAATTAGGACTCAACTTCTTGGCGGCTTCTAATGGTGCAATGGTATTCCAAAAGTCTATAGATGCCTTAAATGAAATAAAAAACACTAAGACTTTGTGCGATTTGTTATATGGGGCGATCCAGAACTTTGGGAAGATTGGAAGGGTGAAAAGGGTGGCTAAAGATGTTAAAAGTGTCACCAAATTCATCCACAACCATACCTGGGTCCTCTCTTTGATGAGTGACATGATTTGCTAGCCATTTCCTCACATTAAAAAGCATTCTTGGTGTCATTCCTCATCTTAAGCAAATGTTTGTGTCTGATGCTTGGCTAGAGTTTGCATACTCCAAGAAACCTGAGGCGGAGAAGATAGTAAGTGTTGTTTTTGATGATGGGTTCAAAAAAAGTGGAGACGAGTTGATCAAGGTAAGTAACAAACACAAATATAGACTTTATATAGGATAATCTATTTGTTTTTTTTAGGGGTTAATTTTGTAATAATTTCAAAAAAAAAATCATTTTATTAGTTGACAGAAACTTTGGTAAGAGTTCTTCGTATGGTGGGGATGGAGAGGGCATGCCAATGGGTTTCATTTATGAGGTCATGGATAGGGCCAAAGAGGCCATTTCACATTACTATGGTGGAAACTCAAAAAAATATGAAATCCTTTGGCGCATCATTGATCGTAGGTGGACAAACCAACTCCACCAACCGATACATGCCTTGGCGTACTTTTTGAAGCCGAAATTCTACTTCTCTGATTCATTTAGGGCTAATGAGGAGGTGATGGAAGGTGTTGTTACATGCATTGAAATGTTCATTGTTGTGTTTGAGTTTGACAATTCTTATTTATGAATTTGGAAATGTTCATTGTTCAAGATCTACAAGGGTGCCCTAGGGGAGACTCTTCTCTTCACAAGCAATTTATAGGAGAGAGAAAAACAACTAGGTAAAATATTTCGTTCAATATTAGAAGAAAAATAAGAAACTTGATAATGATTGTTACATTTTTTACTCAATTCTAAATTTCTAATATTTCTCAATGTTTTTTGTAGATTTGTGTTGGGAGAATTATGGTGCTAGCACGCCTAATCTTCAAAAGATAGCCATCTATATTTTGTCCCAGCCATGTAGTGCTTCTGGGTGTGAACGGAATTGGAGTTTATTTGAGAACATTCACTGACCCAGGAGCGACTCAATGATCTTGTCTTTGTTCGTACAACCTTCGCCTTTGCACTAAAAAGGTGGAGGGTGTTTCACATGAGTCCATTGACTTGGACGAAATTGATCCATATGGTGATTGGACCATCAGTGAACAAGATGATGGTGATGATGTCCTCCTTACTGAAGAAGATCTTGCAAAATTAGAGAGGAGAGCAGCAGATGAAGTAGAAGCAGCAGCATTGGATGATTTTGATTAAATGGAGGATGATGAAGACGAGGACTTTGAAGGAGGATCAGCTCCTCATTTAGATACCTCAGCGCCTACTAGTTCAAGGCATGAAATTTGAGTTATATTAGGAGAGGGAAGAGCAAGATGTAGTCTTTAGTTTGCTGTTTTTTACATTTGGACATATCATTATATGTAATTTTGTAAACATTTATAATGTTATGCTGTTGTTATACATTTTAAAGTTTGAAACTATGATGAAATTTCAAATATTGAGTGTTTGGGATTCATATGACATGTGTTATGTTTCAATTATGGCTCTTATGTCCTCTAAATGCATTAATTTCTTTTTTTTTGTAAATCTACAGTTTCTTTCATTTGCAAAGTCCTTTCCTGAGTTTTTTTTAGTCCAAGTCCGAGTCCAATTTTTTGGTTTGTTGAGTTTGAGGCGAGTCCGAGTTTTCCAACTATGCCATTGATAATTGCTAGTAGGAAGTAAGGTAAAGGATAAACAAGTACCAAATGTTTTCCATTTCTTTTACTAGATAAGAAATCAAGAAAAACAGTGTTTCTACTTTTGGCAATTATCTTACAACAAACAAGCAAATGGTAACTTAAACTTGCCACAAATATTTGTTTATATTGGTAATCATTTACAAATATTCAGCTCATATGAGTATCAATATGAGACCACTACAAGCTCTTGAAAGCACAACCATGAGAATATTATTAGTTTCTTCTAAGCAATTACACTAGAAAACACCTACAAAAGACCAAGAGCCACAACTTAGAAATCCACTTATTTAGAAACCACCTCCACATTAGAAGCCAACTGTAATATGTTGTGCTATTTGTGTCTTTTTTTTAAAGTTTGAAGAGAGAAGATAGAATATAATTGAAGGGTAGATTTATGTTGTAAATAAATAACAATAATAATACATTGAGAACTTTTAAACGTAAACACCCAAAATCCGATACAATTCTGAAAATGAAATAATATTTTGCAAACTGTGAATACCCAGATGATATTTTGCACAAGTTCAACATACTCATTTGCTGGAAATGAATGTAAATGTCTGCAGCAATTACAATCAGCAAATACAAAGGGTTTCAAACCCTAGCTCCCATCAATACATAACAGAAATGCCACAGCTGGAACTGTTATGCAGCAACAACAATAAATACAGCTATGAACACACTTGCCAAACTCCCCAAACTTCTCACAACTGCTGCTATAAATTAGATCTGCAATGTTCACTGCTGAAGATTGAAGTAATTACTCCCAATAAGCTTCAATGTGACTCCTGTAGTGAAGTCACTCCCAATCCTCCAGATTGTATCTCTCAACAATGTGGTGAATGTCGCCTGTAAGGGTTTCCATCTGTTGGAGCTTTCAAATTTTTGACTTTGTTAGTCACCCATCATAAGTCATCACCAAGCTTTTGTATTTTATACCTTCACAAAGGTTGAAGCTACAAAAGTTTTCTCATAAGAAATTGCATCATACACCCTAATGATATGCATATATTCACCCTAGAGGTTTGCATACACCAAGACAGGAATGTTGTGAAGCATATTTATGATCAATTTATGTCTCAGGGTATCAGGTTGCAGAACGAGCAAAGCATCGAAACAAATATGTTGCACTAGATACCAAGTAAACAAGGAATTCTAGTAATATCAATGAAAGTTATTTCAGTTTTATCGAAGAAAAAAGCGTCGATGAGATTGTAAGTATCGAGCAAAATGAGAAATGGTTTCACCGCTTAAGAATTTTCATCGATAAGCCGTCTTGGCTAGCGGTCTCAAGACCAAAATAGAGAAATGCTTTTCGATGAGATTATATCAATAACAGTATTCAGTGATGGGCCATGCCCGACGACAAATAAAGACTTTGATGAGAAATAAGGCATCGATAACATATAAAAGGGAAATCTTCAAGAGAACAAATTTTATAGAGAGATGAATGAATGTGATACGGTCCCACCAAAAGTTGAAAGTGACAAATGGCAGTCGCGGATCCCACATAAGGATCTCCTCGATGAAAGTGGGCGTTTCGACAAAACAGAAAAGCATTCTGATCAGTGTTTAATACTTCATCGATATGTTATATTTCATCGAAGAGAATCCCCAACAGTAAAAAGAAGGCCGATGATAATACAAGCTTTGATGAGGATGAAAAGCAACTCTATCGGTGTGTTGAATTTCATCGAAAGAAATCAAATGAGCTAAAGCCCCGAGGTTTTTATGAAAATAAAAGCTCCGATGAAATGACAAAAGGGCATGCTCGGAGTCAATTATTTCATCGAAAGATCGATATCATAGATAGTTGATTACAGAATGGAAACTGATTAATTACCGCGAAGTATTGTTCTAAACATCACATTGACATGAAATTTCAAATGGTGAAGCATTAATTACCGTTGCAAAAACTAAATAAGTGTTTGAGCATAAATTGACCCGCTTAAGGGGATTGAAGACGCAATTCAAAAGTGATTGAGGAAATTCAGGATAGTTAGCAATTAGCAGAAGAACAAGTAAGTTTCACACTTCCTTTTAGTTATCCTCTGTTACATATTATGGATTCTACTTCCTCGTCCAGAAAACCCAGAAGTAGGAAACAGAAAGACCCCCCACAGACAGATACAAGTGAGGAAATAAAACAAAAGAGACAGATAAAGGAGGGAAGGGCACTAAATCAGGAATTGTTGGATCAATTTCCTGCTTCTAGTTTAAAATCCAAAAAGGTAAAAACAACTGATGAGAGCTTAAAAGACAATTTTGAACATCTAGATGATACCTCGACAAAATTACGAGGTTATGATCTATTTATGTTTCATTATAAGAGGAAAGATGGACCATAGCCTATCGGCAACCCTTGGAGACTGAATTTAGGAAGATTGGTTGTTCCTAATGTCTTTGTCAGTGTTGAATTAATAAGAGCTTTGGCAGGGAGATATGATCCAAACACAAAAACTATCAATGATTGCAGCGAGAAGCCCTTATTACCAATAAGAAAAGATTACATTGAACAAGTCTTTGACCTAGAATGGGGTTATCAAAGCCATATAGACATGAATAAATTGCAAGAAGAATATTTCGCTCTCGAGAGTACATATCAAAATTTGAGACAGTCATTTCATAGGAAGAGGAATGAGGGAGTTATAGAGGTGTTTGGGGACAAACATAAGCCTCCATTTGATGTTAATTTGTTCAAACCACATATCAAATACACCTATTTAACTGTAGGACAAGTTTTGGGAATTAATGCTCCCCCTCTCATGGATATAGCATCAATGGTCCTAGCCGTTGATATACAATCTAAAGACCCCAGAGAATTTGACTATGCCACATATATTGCAGACCAACTCAATCACAGCCTGGAAAAGATAAAGGGACACTCTAACCAGATATATTTTAAACACTACTCTTTGTTGATGCATAAGTTACTATATGTGGGTGATATAATTGGGTTATGGGGAAAGGAACTACCAGGACATGTATATGATAAGATGGGTTTCAAGAAATCAGTCCAATTGTGGTTACCAATCCGGGACTCAAGATATACTAACTGCTAATATGTCTGCTTTGAGGATTACTTTGTAAAACCACTGTGTAATTTATTGGGACACTCAAGGGATCATTCACTTTCTCCTGAGATAAAAAGGTTCCTTAGACCAAAAGATTTTGATAAACAATGTGTCATTGACCACAATTGGGGGGATTTGTATTGTCTAAAAGATCACACACAGATAAGGGTCTTTGGCTTTGAAGGGTGCCCTTATGCTTTACCTAAAACAATTCCGGACAGGGTAGCATACTTGGAGATAATCAGGCAAATGTATGAATCCAGCACAATGCATTTAAGATCACATGGTAAACAATCATTTGTTCTTGGACGTTTGTCTTTTGGTGAATTCTTGGTAAAAAACACAGAGCTATGACCTAGTCAGTATAAATTGAAATATTATGCCATGTCATCTGATGAGCCAAGGGTTAACTTTGATCCGGAGGGATATATTCAATGGGCTAAAGGTTTGCAAAAATTGAAGGGATATGAGCATGTTCCACTACTGGATGATGACTTGATCAGGAATTTAGAAAGAGATGAATCCATCAAGAAACAAGAACTATATGACAGGGTTCTTAAGGCTTATCAGTGGAAGGTATTCAGAAATAAGATCAATTTACAAGTGTTGAACAGAATTGAGGATCCAGTTGCCAAGGCAGAGAAGATGTTAGAACACAGTGAGGAGATACTCGAGGGAATTCCTAAATATGTAACACAAGGAAGGCCAAAAGATAACAGGGTCGTCATGCCTCTGGATTATTTATCCCCAGATTCACATGCAAATGAAAGGCATGATGATATTCCAATGGAAGTAACAGATGAAGCAGATGTGAATGAAATCATATTGGAACCTCCTACTTATGATATTGTTGATGAAAGGATCCATGAGTGTGATAATTTCATATCAGATGAACGATTCATTTGTACCCCAGAATTCGAAGCTTTTTTGTATCAGTACAAAGCAAAGCAGATAAGAAAGGGATGTAATGACATTTCAAATAAAGAAAGTGTATTGCAGGAGTTGCAGATCCATATTGATAATGAAATGAAGGAAATAACCCCACAAAGGGGTAGACAATTGTTGGAGGCAGGGACAATTATTTATCCAGGATGGAATATGAAGACTGCAATGCTTTTTGATAGTTTTGCAAAATCAGTTGGTTTCGAAAAGATGTTGTTACCTGAGGACATTGATACTATCTACACGGGATCAAGCTATGATCCAAGTCAGAAAGCACTATTGCAATGGGCCATCTATCCGACCATTTTCTGTAGTAACTGATTTGCAAGTAATCAATTTATGATCCCTCCCAAAGGCCCCAGTGCTTTAAGTTTATAACTTAGCTAACCTAGCTCTGATACAAATGGAATGGGCTAATGCTTCAACTGTGACAACCGCCTCACCGAGATAGACTAAGTGACTGGTAATATTACAATAATGGCCAAAAACCCAAATTCAAACATATTTTTTACCAAGACATCCCAATCCGATTGGTGCAAAAGAAAACTCTAAATTCATAATGTATGTAAAAATTTCAATTTAGGCTGATGAACAGACAATTAAAAAAACTTTAGCAGATCTAAAGAAGATATGGGAAAAACTTTTAGAAACATACAAATTTAATAAAACATCGACCTTTAGTTGAAACAAATAATATGGGAATATTTTTCAGAAAATAACTAAGTTGCCGGTTCGGATTCAGGTTTAGAGTCGGGTTTGAGATTCGGGTTCAAAATTCGTTCAAAATTTATTTGGAGTGGGTTCGGGTTAGTTTTGGGTTCGTCCATACGAAAACATATGTTTTTTTTTTTAAATATGTGTGTGTATGTGCAGCAGCAAATAAGTTCATACACCACTATGCTAATAGTAAAGCAACATAGCAAAATACACCACCATATCTATGTTTCAGTACAATAGGATATTAATTGCGTCATTTAGCCATACATACAACATGATACACCTGCTTGGTCACATGCATGGAGCATATTTCCTGATCAAGGGAACAGTTTGAGAATGAAAGGAATCATCAGAAGATAAGTGCAGTTATCTGAATTTTTATTTTGTATTGGTTAGAGGATTTCTAACCAAGCTAGATCAAAAGTTAAGATTCGTATTTTAAGCCCTGGATTCAAAGATATCATAGCTTTTTTAAAGAAATTCCTCTATAATCGTCAATTTATATTTCACCTATTGTCGATTTGGATTTCCTCTGTAAGCAAGTTTTCTTTTTCAATCACAAATGCACAAATGACATATAAACCATCGTTTTTGGCCTTTTCAGTGGTCAACTTTAGGGTTGGAGGGTCGAAAAAAACACTTTAAAAAAGTCAAAAAAAATTGGTTTGAGACCAAATTCGGCCCGGTTCGGCCGCTGGGCAGCAAATTCTTCCAAATTCTGCCCGGGTTCGTCTGACAAAATTTGCAGCGAATTTGTGGCTCAGTGGGCGAATTTGACAAGGACCAGACTTTGTACAGAATCGAACCAGACTATGAGGGTTGCTGGAGCGAATCTGGTAACTTAGGAAAATAACAATTTCTATAAAAACATTGACCTTTAGTTATAACAAATCTAGATTGAGCCACAGGATATTGCCCAAATCATCACTCTAGTACCACTTTTAGTCTTTTACAGAATTTACTTTATCACAAGAACAAAGTACTATCAAAATATTACAGACCACACAATAGCACAACTAGAACAACATAATGAATGCAGAGATAAGAGTGTAAAAGAGCGGATTCAAAAAATATGAGCGAAATTAAAGGAAGCCACTTCAAAGAGGCAACCTTCAAAGGTTTACAACAAGAATAGAACTCACAATATTATACCAAACATCTAACTACTACCTCCTATATCTAGAGTAATTAGGCTATGGTGATCCAATAATCCCAATCAGAATCTTTACCACTATAATTATTAGATCTTAGAAAGTTAGAACTATCAAATGATCAAGCCACAGGCTAAGTGTGTTGTAAGTTGGCTATCCAGTTCCCCAATACGTCCATTGAGCTAAAGACATAACAAGACTCAACTTACATATATCTCATAATGTGAAAAAAGGCAGCTTCAGCAATATATATTATAAACTATAGCATCACAACCTTGATTAATAATAAGTTTTAAATCAAACATTGAAATTCCACAATCCCTTCTTTCAAAACAAGCATTATTGATTTGGCACACCACTGCTACAGCATTCATAACAGGTGATGTTTCATTGATAGTTGATACAAGAGTCATTGCACATACTATTACTCCCTTAAAATGAGCTCACTATAAATCCTACAGTCTCAGTGGCTTCCCCATAGTCCTTGAAAGTTAGCATTATTCGTACAACTACCTTTTGTTGACAGATATTACTGGCACTGACTTCCACTCTACAATAAAAGTTGTTGATGCAGTTTGGCGGCACAAATTCAAACTCTGTCCCTAAAAGAATCATATTCAAAACATTTTATGGGAAATCAACATAAAAACACCATTTCTTAAGTATCTCTCCAGTGACATTACAGATGCTTGCCAGGGAGATTGAACTAAATGACTGGAAACACAAGAATATATTTTCTATTATAGCTGCCAGCTGAAAAACATAATCTCTAAATGGAACTCCAGATCAAATTTGAAAAACTGTTAAAAATATAAGTATCTATTTGACTTTTTATTCCCCCGATAACATGAACTAATACAACATCAGTGCAATAAAATTGCAAAAAAAGGGAAGATTCTTCTCTATATTGTATTTAACATTTTACATAGCATTGCAACTTCAGTGATATTTCATTTTGGATGACTGAACATTAGACAAGCAGATCTAGTTCATAATATCTAGTGATACAGAATACATGAAAGCTTATGACCATTTGTAACAGTAGTTCTGTACATGAAGTTATTTAAATTATGATAACTGATTGACATGGATGTGTGGTAAAGACAAAACCGTAAGCTTTAAGAAACTCTCAAAGGTAGACGAGGACAATAACTCACCATTCAATATCTGGAAGCACCCTTGGAATGAATTCACGATCAAATATGTGACTGAAAGGTCCATGACCAACATCATGAAGTAAACCTGCAATGTGGGAAGCATAAAGCATATGCATAAAATAGTATCTACTATATGTACAAGTAAAATAGCTCTACTAAATAACTCTATATAATCAAAGACAGGTCAACAGACAAAATATCACCTGCTAGCTTTACACTTGATATATCAAATCTGTCAATGTCAAGCTCCCTGCCCTGCAAACATATTCATACAGTTCACTGGATACATTTCATGAAAGTTTACACTATTTTCACAAATATGTACTAGTTTATTGTCTGCAGAAATTAACACTCTTATACTTGGTATTGTTTAAGCCGTTGTATTGCATCACCAGCAAGCCAGTAAACTCCTAAGGAATGCTCAAAACGAGTATGTACAGCACCAGGATAGACTAGATTACACAATCCT
>MU224907.1:2356616-2374350 GCA_018584345.1 Thuja plicata
CCAACAGCGATCTATTATGAAGGGAATGAGAATTGTTTTTGAAGGTGTAATTAACTATAAAGGCAACGAACTTAATAAAGGAAGTTTAATTGAAGGAAACGATTATGTTTTAGATCTGCGAACATATGTATAAGTGCAGCGATCGAACATGAAGAGAAGTGATGCTGTTTAGCAAATACAAGTGTTAAGGACAGTAATGATTGACTCCTAAAGCCAGCGATTGTGGAGGACATGTTTTGTTATATCAAATGGTGCAACTTAGCAAAGAAGAGATATAGTGACGGGATGTGTTTATTTGAAGAGTTGTGGCCACTTGAAGAGAAGCATCTCTCTATGAAGATTTGAAGATGTTAAATAAGAAGTGTGTGGAGAGGGAAAGAGGCATGAAGACTTTATTTTATTATTACCTTAAATCTGAAAGGCTCAATCGAGCAGCGAAGATTGATATCATGGAAGCATATATTTCTAATATATAAATCAAGAAGAGCTTCATGACCGACTGCATACTTATAGACATTTCAATCAGGCAAAGCAGACAAGTTACAAAGCCTATAGTAGGCATACTTATACAAGTTAATGTGCGATCTTAAAGACAGATATCAAACAGCAATATTGTTCTAACTTGATCAATATATCAGGTTGATAACATTCATTCCTTACATTGTTTAAAAGTTAGACAAGATAAGAATCATAACATCCCCAAGTTGGATAGGACATTATATACTTCAAATCAGAATAGTAAATTTCGTACTTGTATTAAGAAGATATCAAATAACGAATTATATACATACTTGATTGATATACTTATATCAACATAATACATTCCTTTATTCTTGCACATTGACAATCAATGTAATCTCCACAACAATTGAATAAGATTTCTTATCAGATTCAGATCAATACAAGATATATTATTTCTTCTATATTCAGATCTCTTATTATCTAAAGCATTTTGGGTATAAAGATAATCATTGCAATCCCAAGATAATTTCAATCATTTGTTACAATTGCATTAATAACAGGGAAGTAAACATTCGCAATAAGAATATTGTTACTATCCAAATTCATTTGTAGCCAATATGTGATGTCCCCAATTTAGCAGGTGTCTGGGGGACATGTTTATTAGCCCATCATTGTGACTCTCGTGGGCTAATGAGTGGATTTGAGGCTCTCTTGGTCAGAACTTACTATTTATAGTTAGTCCTCTTATGCCAGTTTCCAGTGCAGTGATCGAGGTTGGCTTGGAAATGGATTGAATTGATTAATTAAGTCTATCTTAATTAATTATATTGTGACTTTATTATAAGTCAATTCATTAAAATATTAATGATATTTTAATTGACTTATGTTGGACTTGTCATTAAAAAGTTGAGATGTTGATTATTTCATATGGCCCAAAGTTTGAATGGAATAACTTTAAGTTATGAGTGGTGTGTGGAAGAAGATGGAGGATTTCGAGTCTTCTCCTTGAAGCTGAATTCAATTACTAAAGCCTTCAAATTTCCTTGGAGATTACCTATTGATCATTTTAACACTTATGAGAATTGGCTTTGAGTTCGAATTGCAATGAGGGTTTGAGGAATGGTTTTTTTGGGCAGAGAATGATAAATTCTTTGGCTGCATCAACACTCTGAATCAGCGTGTATGCTGGTAAAATGTGCTAAGGCATATTAAATAGTGAAACGTGGGATTGAGTTATTCATGGTTTCCAAGGCGTCAATTGTGTTTGGTAATGGCATAAAGTGGGAGCTGATATTCTAAACCGTCTCCAATACTTCTCTCAGCGTGATTATCTACAAGCGGACGCCATCATTCTTCTGGTTGCTGTAGCCAGTATCAACGGGTGTGGGAGCTACAACCGTATTCTATGCATTGGTCTACTAGGTTATGGGTTGGTAATTACTATCGATTGATTAAGTGTGTTTAAATTTGTTTTGAAAGAACGTTTGGAAATTCTGAAGCATTATGCGAAGTATAAGTTATTGCAAATCTATAATTTCATATATTGCAAATTTTTATATATATATTTTAAAAATACAAAAAAAAAGAGACATAAATTGTCCAAAGCAATTAAGGTTCACATTTCCAGCAAAGGAGGAATAGCGTTGAAGATGTTTTTATATATAGAGCCAGGTAGGATCTTTACAGTGGTATCAGAGCTTTCATCTTGCTAGCCTGCAAGGGAATTGGGCATAATTAATGGAAGGTGACAAATATAGGCCAGGCTTTCACTACGCACACAGAGGTAGGAATTCTCCGCCACCTAGTGATTAGGAGCAGGGCAATATGGGAGAGAAAATTCCAAGTAATACAAGTAGTGATGAGGACAGAGAATCCACGACAGTGTTCAGGAATATTGCGCGAAGTTAGCAAGAGTTGGCGGCTGGCCAACAACAGATGGTGATTGTCTTGCAGAATCTATCAGATACCTTGCAGCGTATTTCCTTGCCTCCAGATCAGGGTAGGGATAGAGATATTAGGAGTGTCTCAGCTAGTTCTCACAGGTCCAGAGTTGATTTGACAGGTACACAAGATAGGCCTCTACGACCTGCCTTCTTGAGACCGGAGATAGATACTGTTAGTTTTGATGATGAGGCTTCATTTACTGATGACAGATTGGCTTTACATACTGAGTGGGGTGCTTTACCTCCCGAAGTAAAGCAACATCTTAATTTTGACATGTGAATCAAGTGAGAGAGAGACATGTGAATCATGAATTGAGACAAGCAACCAGCAAATTGACTTTGACACATTTTGATGGGAGTGGCAAGATGACAGCCAGAGCTTGGATTCACAAGCTAGATAACTACTTGTCTTTGCGTCCTATGTCTGAAGAGGACGCCATCAAATTTGTTGTTTTGCATTTAGATGGTATAGCTCGTGATTGGTGGTACCATGGGTTGGTCTCCTTGCACCACAATCAGGTTGTGACCTATCAGGAGTTTGTGGACGGTTTAGTAGAAAGATTTGACAGGAAGGACCCAGAGTCCTATTTCAGGGAGCTAGCATAGCTCAAATAGACCGGTAGCTAGGAGGCTTTTATTAGTGAGTTTCAGAGAGTATTAGTTATGGTTTATGATATTTTAGAGAGGAGGTGTGTTATGTTGTTTATTGAGGGGTTAGTTGAACCTCTTAGGGGTTGGGTTAAGTCATTTGACCCTACATCTTTACAGTTGGACACAAAAAGCTAGGGACTTGGGAGTTTTCAGCTCCACGAAATAAATTTCCTCCAAGACCATCTAATGCTTCCTATGATAATAAGGATGCTCCAAAAGGAAGTGAAGGACCAGATTTTAAGAAACCAGAGACAAGACCCTTAGATTCAGAAACACTAAGTGATTTGAGGAGAAGAAGATTGTGCTTTTATTCCAGGGGCCCCTATGATGAAAAACATGAATGTCCATTGAAGCCTAAGGGTAGAAATAGGCTTATGGAGTGGTATTATGAGGATAAGCATAATTCTGATTTTGAGGGGTAGCAAGTTGATCATGAAGAAGAGAGTCATGAAGAAGCAGTTAACAGTGGGAAGATGGATGAGGATTCCCACCTCAAGGTTGTATACCTCTCTAGTATGCAGAAAGAGGGATCTTTCAGGATGAGGGGCCTCTTAGCAGGGCAGTGTGTCATTGCCTTGTTGGATACGGGAGCCACCCATAACTTCATAGATTCACGTTTGGTCTCTAGGAGAGGCATACAGACAGAGGAGTTTGAGGGCATTAAAGTTAAGGTGGCGGATGGTTACACTTTGAAGTGTGACAGAATGATTCCGGATCTTCCCATGAAATTAAACAATTATGAGTTCAAGGCTGATTTTTATGTGGTTGACATGGGAGGTACTGATTTAGTTTTGGGTATGAGTTGGTTGCACTCTATTGGGACTTTTTATCTTAGCCTTAAGGATATGGAGATGAAGTTTGAAGTAGATGGTAAGAAACATATACTCAAGGCAGTCAGGGAGGAGAATTTGAAGACTATGTCACTTAGACGTATACAGTGTCTCATTCGCCATGATGCAGTTGAGTGGGCAGAAGAGTGAAGGATATTACCCATACTTGATGAGTCATGGAAATTAGGTTATCACCCTAACATACAGGAGCTTAGGACTAAACACTCTAAAGTGTTTAGTGATTTCATGGCAGGCCACCTGACAGAGGTATTGAGCACATTATTGAGCTAGAGGAGGGCACCAAGCCCATTATGATTACTCCTTACCGGCACCCCAAGCGCCTGAAAGATGAGATAGAAAAAACAATTCAAGAGCTAATTTCTATGGGGCATATTAGACCAAGTAAGTCTCCCTTTGCTTCATCAGTTGTTTTGGTGAAGAAGGATGGTACTCTTAGGATGTGCATTGACTACAGGATGCTGAATCGGAGAACAATTAAGAACAGGTATCCTATTCCGCGCATTGATGAGTTGATAGATGAGTTGCATGGTGCATGCTTCTTTTCTAAGATTGATTTGAGATCAGGTTACCATCAGATCTGAATGCGGGAGGACGGAGAGAAAACAGCTTTTAGATGTCACTATGGACATTTTGAGTTCTTAGTCATGCCTTTTGGGTTGACTAATGCTCCAGCCACCTTTCAGTCTACCATGAGCAGGGTCTTCCACAATCAGTTGAGAAGATTTGTTATGGTTTTCTTTGAGGATATTTTGGTTTATAGCAAGACATGGGATGACCATCTTGCTCATTTGGATATTGTACTGGATATTCTGGATAGGGCTTCCTTGTATGCAAAGGAGTCCAAATGCACTTTGCTAATGACTAAGTTGTTGTACCTTGGTCATATCATCAGTGCAGAGGGTGTGCGCATGGACTCTGATAAGGTTCGTGCTATTTTGGATTGGCCTACCCCGAGGAGCTTGACACAACTCAGAGGTTTCATTGGTTTGTGTGCTTTCTATCGCAGATTTGTTGCGGGGTTTTCACGGCATGTAGTCCCTTTGACTGATTTGACCCGTAAGGGGACTTTTGAGTGGACCTCTCAAGCACAGGAGTGTTTTGAGAAGTTCAAGTTGATTATGACATCATGCCCGGTTCTAGCGATGCTAGATTTCTCTAGACCGTTTGATTTGCATTGTGATTCTTCTAGTGAGGGCATTGGTGCAGTACTTTCCCAGGATCACCATCCCATTGTTTTTGAGAGCAGGAAGCTTAGGGGTCCTGAGAGAGCCTTTAGTGTATATGACAAGGAAATGTTAGCCATTATGCATGCTTTGGCTAAATTAAGGCAATATTGGTTGGTAGTAAATTTTGCATTGAAACTGATCATAACAGCCTGAAGTATTTCCTTAGGCAGCATGATCTCAATGAGAGACAACAGAAATGGGTCAGTATACTACAGTCATATGACTTTGATATTTCTTATATCAAGGGTACTTAGAATGTGGTTGCTGATGCACTTTCACAGAGGCCTCATTTGTGTGCTATGACAAGGATATCTGAGGATTGGAGGCATTTGATTGTTGCAGAGTATGCTAGAGAACAGTGGGCAGCTGATTTTATTGATGGGACCATACAAGACAGCATGTATACTCTTGTAAATGAGTTGATCATTTATAAAGAGAGGGTATTGTTGGTTCCAGTATCGAGCATCAGATTTGTGGTGTTGAGAGCTTTCCATGATTCTCCCTTAGCTGGGCATCCCGGGTTTTTTAAAACCCACAGGCAAGTGCGGGAGAGGTTTACTTGGAAAGGCCTAAAGTATGATGTGCAACAATATGTTAGAGAGTGTCCTATTTGTCAGTAGAACAAACAAGAGCACACATATCCAGCAAGGTTATTGCAACCATTACCCATTCGTGAGAGGAAGTGGGAATGCATTTCCATGGATTTCATTGTGCGCTTGCCTAAAGCCTAGGGTAGAGATTGCATTTTTGTAGTAGTGGATCGTCTTACGAAATATGCTCACTTTTTCCCGATCACTACTACTTTTTCAGCCACACAAGTTGCAGACTTATTCTTCCGGGAGGTGTTCAGATTGCATGGTTTACCCGGAATATAGTGAGTGACCGAGATAGCCGATTTATGAGTCACTTATGGCAGGAGCTTTTCAGGTTGTGTGGGACAGAGTTGACTCCTAGTACTAGTTACCACCCTCAGACTGATGGTCAGACTGAGATTGTTAATAAATGGGTGGAGAGCTATCTTCGGAATTATGTTTGTGCGCAGCAGAGAGCTTGGGTGAAGTGGATTTATTTATGTGAGTATTGCTATAATTCCACTCACCATATGTCTATTCGGATGACTCCTTTCTGAGCTTTGTATGGATATGATCCTCCTAGTTTCCTGGATTTGCTTTTCAGTGATAGCAGAGTTCCCAATGCGGGTGGTTTGTTGTAGGACATTCATGACATCATGGGGACATTGCGGGACAATATTCAGAGAGCTCAAAATCAGCAAAAGCAGTATGCTGACCAGAAGAGGGTTGCCCGCTCTTTCCAGGTTGGAGATATGGTTTATTTGATGCTGCAGCCCTATAGGCAGTCATCTATTTGGAAGAGCGGAGCTAAGAAGCTCAAGCCTCGGTATTATGGGTCTTTTCGTGTTGTTAGACGGGTGGGTGAAGTTGCTTATGAGCTGGATTTGCCAGAGGACAGCAAGGTTCATAATGTTTTTCATGTTTCGCACCTCAAGAAGGTGTTAGGCAGGCATGTTGTTACGTCCTCTATTTTGCCACCCCTAGATGATGAGGGAAAATTGGAGTTGATTCCTGAGATTATTTTGGAGACTCGTGACCGACATTTGCGTCAAGTCATTAGAGAGATTCTTGTGAAGTGGAAGGGTTTACCTGTTGAGGATGCTACTTGGGAGTTAGAGGATATTCTTCAGCACCCTAGTTTGCGATTGCTTGAGGACAAGCAATCTTGGGGAGGGAGGACTGTGATGTCCCCGATTTAGCAGGTGCCTAGGGGACATGTTTATTAGCCCATCATTGCGACCCTCGTGGGCTAATGAGTGGATTTGAGGGTCTCTTGGTCATAACTTACTATTTATAGTAAGTCCTCTTATGCCAGTTTTCAGGTCTGGTAAGGTGTCTGTGCAAATGGTTTGGCAGCACAGTGATCGGGGTTGGCTTGGAAATAGATTAAATGGATAAATGGATTGAATTGATTAATTAAGTCTATCTTAATTAATTATATTGTGCCTTTATTATAAGTCATTTCATTAATATATTAATGATATTTTAATTGACTTATGTTGGACTTGTCATTAAAAAGTTGAGATGTTGATTATTTCATATGGTCCAAAGTTTGAATGGAATAACTTTAAGTTACGAGTGGTGTGTGGAAGATGGAGGATTTCGAGTCTTCTCCTTGAAGCTGAATTCACTTACTAAAGGCTTCAAATTTCCTTGGAGATTACCTATTGATCATTTTAACACTTATGAGAATTGGCTTTGAGTTCGAATTGCAATGAGGGTTTGAGGAATGGTTTTTTTGGGCAGAGAATGATAAATTATTTGGCTGCATCAACACTCTGAATCAGCATGTATGCTGGTGAATTGTACTAAGGCGTATTAAATAGTGAAACGTGGGATTGAGTTATTCATGGTTTCCAAGGCGTCAAAGACTGTTGCATTGCGTTTGGTAATGGCATAAAGTGGGAGCTGATATTCTGAACCGTCTCCAATACTTCTCTCATCATGATTATCTACAAGCGGCCACCATCATTCTTCTGGTTTCCGTAGCCAGTATCAACGGGTGTGGGAGCTACAACCGTATTCTATGCATTGGTCTACTAAGTTATGGGTTGGTAATTACTATCAATTGATTAAGTGTGTTTACATTTGTTTTGAAAGAACGTTTCGAAATTCTGAAGCATTCTGTGAAGTATAAGTTATTGCAAATCTATAATTTCATGTATTGCAATTTCTTTTATATATATTTGAAAAATACAAAAAAAAAGAGACATAAATTGTGCAAAGCAAATAAGGTTCACATTTCCAGCAAAGGAGGAATAGCCTTGAAATTGTTTTTATATATAGAGCCAGGCAGGTTCTTTACACAATTGAGTACAAGTTCTAGATAGAAGAAGTCTCTTGCAATTTGAATTATAAAAATTCAGTCCAAACCCTAAGAGATTGCATAAGGGGACATTACAAGTGGTATCAAAGTGAGCTATCCCACCAACTTGTGAAGCCTAGGAGTGAAAATGAGATAAGCTAATAGCAAAAGCCTCGTCAAAGAACAGCAAACAAGAAGAAACTAGTACAGGGAAAATGGAAAATTCCACAACCACATGGATGAGCAAAGAAACACTCAAGAGAACTTGGCTTAATTGTTGGGAATGCTAAAAAAGCCATGATAAACAAGGGAGGCAGTGGAGATCAATTCATCAACAAACTCCAACTAAACATATGCCTACAACAAGTTCGAGACCAATGATACCAACATTCCCACCTAGAGTAGAACATCAAGAAGTCAATGAACCCACATTGGTTTATCTACAAGATCAAGTTTGACAAGATTGGATAGATGGAGGCTTACAACATGATATGCCTCCACGAGACTACATAGATCTAAGGATGAAACACTTGCCTAAAAGAAATAGAGATCATCTCTTTCATCTAAGAAGAAAAATCGGAAAGCTAAATTTGGCATACTTTGATGGCTTAGGAAAATCTATAGCATGAATTTGGGTTCAAAAAGCGGAGGGCAATGATCTTTGTGATTCTAATTCTACTCTCAACTCTTCTCAAGAATCAGGGATTGAAAAAGACATTAAAGAGATTAAATCTATTGAAGATAAATTACGTCAAAAGTCCCCTGCACCCTTTGAAGAAGACATAATCTCCTCCAATCAGTCAATAAAGATTGATTAGAAGAGTACTCCCGCTGATGAAAATGAATCAAAAGAGAGTGTAAAGAGTTGGACAGCTGCAAGTCATGAAACCTTAGAAAAGTTTGAATCAATAAATAATCATCAAGCACCACAAGAAAATCAGAATATAGTCACCAAACATTTCAAGGAGCCAAAGATACAAGGAGAGGAAATAGTTTTTGACACGTCTAAAGATATAGAAGCAGTTGATTCTTCATGTGTTTCTTCTATCACAAATGAGCTAAGTACATGGATCCATGAGGAGTATGAGATTGAACTTACGCCATCTCAAGGATCATGCAATGAGAATAACATAGTAAGGATTGAATCTAGGGATCATACTGCAGATCATGTAAAGCTGCTGAGAGATAAGGATGTCGATCAAAATTCTCCTTCACCTCTTGAAGAGTACATGTCATCCACTAACAAGTCGAGGGTGGTGGATGAAAAGAGTAATATTTCTAATGAAAAAGAATCAGATAAGGAAGGTTTGGAAATAGATAGGCTTAAGTTTGGAACTAAGGATAAAGTTCAACTTGTGAATAATCCTTTGTTTGAGGTTGAAGCTTATGTGTCCTACAATAATCCACTTTTCAAATTAGATGAAGAAGCTATTCTAAAATCATATGATAAGAATGAAAACGAACATAAAACTTGGGACCCCAATGCATTTCCTATCAGTAAAGTGTGGAAACAAGCTTGGAGTAGTGAGGCCAACCATAGTAATGTTATCACCAAACATTTTCCAATCAAATTACGAGATATTACAGTTCAGATCAGGCTAATAAAGAAGATTCCTTCCTTTTATCAAAGATCAAATGTTGAACATGAGTTTGGTAAAAAGGAGAAGTGACATTTTCGGTATATATCCTAAACTAAATAGTAAATAGTTATTGTTTTCCCACAGTGATGACAACAATTAATGACCAAGTGGTTGTTGCACCATTGTTATACCTTTATTCCTATAACACTACGATGACTAGAATAAGATGGAATATTTGGGATTATCCTATTGACTTCTTGAGGAAATATGTTGAGTTTGTGGTCCTATGGTTGAATAAATCTCTTTTGCCACGACTTAATTTGGCAGTGATATCTTCAGTATGGATGTGAATAACAAATACTCCTTAGGATTCTATGTGAGGCAAACCCAAGGTGAGTATGAGAAGTAGATTGCTGAAATCAGAGTGGCGCAGGATCAACGTGATGGTACACTCATAAGGATCATTTGGAATCCAGGAATCATTTGGAGTTCAAAGGTTGTTGAAAATCAGTCAATCTATGATGAGTATAGTAAAGGGTTGGAGAGTATCCACGGATATTCCTTCAAATAGTTTGTGCAGCATTGGAATGTTATAATTCTTGATGGTTTTCAGAAGATCGTCCTTATTAGTGTACAAAAAGATTATGCGCTAAATGAAAGGCGCTACAAACCATGGAACCCTGGTCTCAACTCGACAATTTAAGATTGCTTGTGGGCAAGCAATTTCAAGGAGGGGAGACTGTGATGTCCCCATCCAATCCCCGAAATCCAAAAAAGCAGACATGATTACAATAAGAAGGCAGCGAATATATGCTTTAAAAGAGTTAAAGGAAGAACCACAATAAAGGAATCTGAAAGGGATTAATATAATACGGCAATATGTCATTGTTTGGAAAGATATTGATTGCACCTTAGTATCTATGGTATGCAGTGATTTTCTTCATAATCACCAACAGCGATCTATTATAAAGGGAATGAGAATTTCTTTTGAAAAGGTGTAATTAACTTATAAGGCAACGAACTTAATTAAGAGAAGTTTAATTGAAAGAAACGATTGTGTTTTAGATCTGCAAACATATGTATAAGTGCAGCGGTCAAACATGAAGAGAAGTATGTTGTTTAAGAAATACAAATGTTAAGGACAGTGATCATTGGCTCCTAAAACCAGCCATTATGAAGGACATGTTTTGTTATATCAAATGGTGTGACTTAGCAAGGAAGAGATATAATGACTGGATGTTTTATTGAAGAGTTGTGACCACTTGAAGGGAGGTGTCTCGCTATGAAGATTTGAAGATATAAAATAAGAAGTGTGTGGAAAGCGAAAAGGGTGGGAAGACTTTATTTTATTATTAGCTTAAATCTGAAAGTTCAATCGAGCAGCAAAGATTGATAACATGGAAGCATATATTTAAAATTTCTAATATATAAATTGGGAATAGCTTCACGACCGACTGCATACTTATAAATATTTCAATCAGGCAAAGCATACAAGTTACAAAGCCTATAGTAGGCAGACTTATACAAGTTAATACATGATCTTAAAGACGGATATCAGAAACAGCAATATTGTTCTAACTTGATCGATATACCAGGTCGATAACATTCATTCCTTAGATTGTTCAATAGTTAGACAAGATAAGAATCATAACATCAGCAAGTCGGATAGGACATTATATACTTCAGATCAAAATAGTAAATGTCGCACTCATATTAAGAAGATATCAAATAGTGACTTATATCCATACTGGACCCATATACTTACATTGATATAATCCATTACTTTATTTGAGCATATTGATAATCAATATAATCTCCACAACAATTGAATAAGGTTTCTTATCAGATTCAGATCAATAAAAGATATATTATTTCTTCTATATTCAGATCAATCTTATTTCTAAGGCATTTTGGATATAAAGATAATCATTGCAGACCCAAGATAATTTCCAATATTTGTTACAATTGCATTCCAAAATCATTTGTAGCCAATTGAATAAAAGTTCTAGACAGAAGAAGTCTCTTGCAATTTGAATTATAAAAAATTTAGTCCAAACCCTAAGAGATGCACAAGGGGACATTACAAGCTTAATTGGTTAAAGCATTGAGTTGTCGAAGTGCAGACCCAAGTTAAAATCCCAATGGGACACCTAATACGAAATTCTAAGCTGTGACTCTTGGTCTCCCATGGTTGGCTACTAAATAAGCGGATTTCTAAGTTATGACTCTTGGTCTTCCATAGGTGGTTTCTAGTGTGGTTGCTCGAAAGGAGATATTATTAGTCTCAAAGGAGATATTATTAGTCTCATGGTTGAGCTTGCAAGAGCTTGTATTGATCTCATGTTCATGTTCATGTGAACAAAATACTTGATTAACCATGGGATGATTTTAATTCACTGAAGACGAAGCTCTGCATAGACTCATCAAATCTAACATTTATTTTCATACATAAATGTTCAAATTTCCTCATGACTGGATGTGCTACAACCTTTTCTCTCTTCTCCTTTCACAATACGAGAAGAAAAGTGTGTTTTATCAAACCAAACATCCAATAACTAAATCTTTCGAATATTAAAGTATAATTTGACAATTCAAAGTACAACATATATCAGAAAAATTACAAAATTAATCCATTATATAAAATGCCAAAATCTGTATAGGTCCTCCATTAAGTAGAATGACACAATCAGTATAGGTACGTTCAATTTCAAAGATACAGATAAAAAATATTGTGATTCAGATTTCAACCACATCAAACTTCTTAAGTCGCTCTGCAAATCTGAAAGCTAAACTGACAGAGTTTGCTATCCCAGAAGCCTCCATTTAAATTCTTCTGTCTATTCTACCCAGCCCACTGATTAATTACACCATGAGCCAAATACGCAATTGAAATCATTAAATGCAAAAGAAAGTGCAACAACCGAGCAAGCGAACAAAAAAAACTTGCGGTTCGTTCTGAACGCCTAAATTTAGAGTGAAACAACATAGCAAACGAAACATTGCATTCATAATTTTTTTTGAAATGCAAAAACAAAGCAAGAAAAATATAAAACAGGGCAATTCCTTCGTATATTTAGAAGCTAAAAACAGGATTAGAAAGTGAAAAGAAGTAAACCGGATCCAGGTAGATGCTTCCGTGGACATTATCGCGCACAGTTTTAGTGTGCAGACGGTCTTGGAAAACCGGTACGGTGGCCTGCTGCGAAAGTGAAAATGCATCATCTAACCACGCTCCCATTGTCATTCTCCTCCACAATGAAATAACAATTCAATACACAGAATTCCCACTTCAATTTACACCACCACTTGTACAGTGAAAAGATTTTTACAGCCAGACCCTGACATGTCTTTGATCTCAGCTAGTGTAGCATTTATTTTATAAAGGCAATTGCTTTACGCTTTTAAAGAGCTCAAAAAACGAAGTGCGGCGGCATCGCTAAAGTAACCACTCAGTGGAGGCGTCCAATTTGTTGGGAGTGTGACCCGCCATTTTAGCGAATGAAACGTGGATGTAAGAATGTAGAAAATTAAGTGTATATAATTGCACGATATCGAACGGTTTTTCATGCCCCCAGTGTCGTGCCCTTTCCATTATTTTCGGACATTGACATCTATTGCATGCTGCCCAAGGGTCTCTCATCCCGAAAAACAATGGAAGTTTTCCTGGCTCATTTCATCATTAAATGAAGCTGGAGATTCATAATTCCATACAGTGTAGAATTCCGGTTATTGAGGAGGCCAAAACTTTAAAAAAGAGAAAAGCGTGTACTTGCCCAACCCATTTTATATTGGTCCTAGTACTTATATTGGTCAGTTCGAGAATTTAAGTTTCTTTGACTTGAAGGTATCATTTGTAATGTGCAACAGAAGTCCATAGACTGTAGACTGTTTTCAAGGCTGATCGCTATCGGGCCATGTAGTTAGCTGACCATACGAAAGAGGCAAGTGTCTCCTTCGTATGGTGTGTTAAATATATGGCTGGCTAGACACTTCCTTTTTCAAAATGAGTTGAAGATTGCTTATTCTTATTTATACTATCTGAATTTTAGGAAAAGATGGGAAAGGAAAGATCTTTTATATTTCATAATATAGGTACGCTTTGTCTCCTTCTTTTTATACGATTTGAATTTGTGACCTCTCTTTCAAGAGCATAAGTTCTCCATCACTAGAGCAATTTGCATAAATAAATTATAAAAAATCATATTAAATTCTTATACAAATGTGGTTAATTGTTATTAGTCTTTGCTTTAGTATTTGATATATTAGATATAAGGAGAATTAAAGTTAACTAGGGGAAGAGCACCACTACCCGCACACCCTAACATCACATACTTATAGAGCCTGAGTTATACGTCGGATTTCGAAGAATCTTTTTGTTGTCTTTGTAAGCGAGTTGACACTTTAAAAATATTTATTATCTACGTCAAAGGGTCAAAAACAAGTCATTTCAAAATGTCACCTGATACCCACTCAAAGATGCACCAATAACTATTCACTCAAAATTTATAGTACTTGTGAACAAATGTCCCAGTAATCATGTGTAAATATCTCAATAGTGGTGCACAAATGGGTCAATTACCAACCAAAAAAGCTAAAAATTGATCGGTTATTGGAACATGTGTGTTGGTAAACATATTTGTCACTATACTTTCTACTCTAAAACTTACCTTGTTTGCCCAAAGATCAGTGACAACTATGTGAACAGTTGGAGAGATTGTAATCGGATCACAATCTTCCTCTATGTTTGAGAGGGGTAGCTCCCTCATATGATAGGGGTATTTGTATTTTTTGTGTACTTTTTACGTGAAAGTACAAAAAGGATACAAGACAAAACTAAAGGAAATGCATAACAAAAACCTTACTAGAAGACATACGAATACCAAATAAGACTTTATGATCAATAACAATTACAAAGGGGTTTTTAAGCACAAGGATAAGTTTAGATATGCAATGGTGATAAAAGAAAGAAAACATATTTCCACATATATCATATGAATGTGTTTCATCATTTACATATATCATAAGTACTCAAAGGAATTATCAATTTGACATAATAACTGAAAAACACATTTAAGACATACGAGTCAAATACATTCTTTGTTATCCTTTTGAAAATATGCAAGTTCAAAACCCTTAAGTACAAAGCATGAACATAAAAGTTCTCCAAAAGTCCCTCTACAAAATTCTCTATAATTTCCCCTCTGTAAAAATACGCTTTTTACAATGTAAAATTCTTGTATTTATAGACTCTCCTTGATAATTGATTTGTAACCACTTAGCATAACCACCTAAGTAACTATTTAGAATAACTTTGTGAAATAGTTAATTAGAATAACTACCTAAGTTAACAGATAAAATAACTACCTATTTTAAAATAAGTTTATAATCTAAAAGTAGACTTTAGTTACAATAAGTAACACAAACCACTTCTACAAATAGACAATTTGAAAATCATAACTTCCAAATTAGGATTTGTCAATGAACATGTCAATATAAAACAAGAAATATCAACCTTATAGTGTTGTTCTTAGAACCAAGACCATCACCTTCATATAGATTTGTTTTGGTTGTTTGTACTTGATGAATTACTTGTTTTTCCATTTCACTTCACAATCATTGAGATTCGTGTTCAGTGACCATCCAAGAAAGCACGAGTTTTTTTGTGAATCATTGTATGTCACGAGACCTTATTTCTTTAATGCATTCTTTTGAACATATCACATACCCTAACTATAATTCACATTTTGTATGCAAGTTTTCTGAGCATTTCAATTATGCCTTGATGTTTGACCATACCATTTTCTAAACCTTCCATTTCATATCCATGCGGGGAAAGAATTTGGTTGGAAAATGTAATATGATTTAACTTTGCACCTGCCAATTAAATTTTCTTGCAAACTTCTGCAACCTTTTTCATCAAATTCACATTGTGCGTATTTTGGAACCATGGATGAGGTAACATGGTGTTGGAGACATTTTGTTAGATATTTCTTGTGCAATGTTTGTACATCCACATTTTTTGCATGTGTATCAATAGGGCACTTGCAAAGTATTATTTTTTAGTCATGCATTGATAGATGCTCTTTCATTAATGCTCGACATTTGATAACATTGGTTGATTTCTCCTCCTTAGAATTTAGCTTATTTGTTTGTGGATGCCACTTGTCATTTGAACATTAAGAACTACAAATAAAATGTTTGACAATATCTATGATTCAGTCTGTCAAGCATTTCATATGCTTTCATGGATGTCCATGAGTTGATACAAAGCTCCCATTCTGGTGCATGTAGGCAGGATAATGGTAGAAATTTTAAGAGAATTCACTCAAAGCTTGCAAAGATGAAGACATCAATTACCTCTTCACTCTTCTTTTAGTTGTTTGTGAAACTCTTTAAATTCTTCAATTAAGGCCATTTCAAACTTTTGAACATGTTTTGAAAGTGCACAAAACCTCTAACACACACATTTAGGTTGGGCATGGAAGTTATTAAAACCTTTTCAACAAACCATTTTAAATGTTTCAACTCTTTGGTAGTTATAATAACTACTTGCCACATTTGGCTTTCAGCCTCATCAAACACTTACAAAACTTAGGGGAATAGTCCATCAACTTTATATCATTGAAAGCTTATGTGCTTTTTCATCATCATGTCAGCATCTTAAGACACTTGAAAAACATAGCAAAATGGCCAATATAGTGTTTTATCAATGTTGGTTCAACTTCATCGGTGTTTTACCAAGCTTTAAGAAGCTAAAATATAAGCATCTCTAGCAACGAAGCCTGAAAGATTCTCCTTTGACATTGTATTTCATCTGGTTTCCCACTTCATAGACCAACATGGAAGGGGATTGGCTTTCAAACCCTTCTGCTAATGAGAGAATCATCTCAAATCTAGGGCTCATTTGTTGCTAAAAGCATTTAGCATGCTTGGAAAGCAGTTAAGCCTTGGTTCTGTTGGGATGGCACTGGTTTTCATGATGGACTTTCCTTTAACCGGCATAGTATTTGGTGGTCTCTGTTGATTTAGGTTCAAGGCCTTCCTTTGGCCTATCTCTCGGTTATCCATGCTCTTCGCTCTCACAAGCGCGACATTCAGACCCCTCAAGATGTCTTTTCCAGACCTTCAATGAGCATATGCACTTAGGAAGACCTGCAAGTTCAATTTTGCCTCAATCTCCAAGATCATCAAACATTTGATCTAGTGATTTCAG
The DNA here is from genome assembly GCA_018584345.1 of Thuja plicata. Classification (NCBI taxonomy): domain Eukaryota; kingdom Viridiplantae; phylum Streptophyta; class Pinopsida; order Cupressales; family Cupressaceae; genus Thuja; species Thuja plicata. The sequence continues at coordinate 2,373,420 of MU224907.1, forward strand.
CTTTTCCTTTGGAGTTGATTCAAAAAATTGGTATTTGATCTGTCAAGCCATGGTGGAAAGATCGGTGCTAGTACCCACAGACAACATTTTACAACTAGAAACCACATATGGGTTATCGCTGGCTCTCACCCCATATGCCTATGGTCCCCATTTTGAACCACCGCTAGTATTTGTAGTCCTCTCATGTTGCCTGGAGAAGGATATTTTTTACTATTTGGTATGTTGTTACAGAACCCAAAAATTTTCATTTTGTCTAGTGTATTATTTTCCAAGGCTTTCCTTTGGGTCCATGTCTTCAACATTTGGGGGTACCAGACCCTCATTGTCCTTTTTGTGGTCAGCATGAATCTTTCCTTCACATTTCCTGGTTCTATAGAAGGGCACAACAATACTAGGTTTGGATTCATGATTTCTTTCATCCCTTTTGACCAGAATTCTTTACTAGGCATATGGTCATATTGGATGACTCTCCTAGATTTCCCTCTCATTTCCTTAAGATCTAGCATACTTTCAGGATAAAAATCTTATTTTTTATTTGGAAGGATAGGAATGTGATTATATTTTCTCACACATGTATTGATACTTTTGTTTCTATTTTTTCTAAAGCATGTATTTGCAATAATGTGATGTTACATATTCAAGTGCAAGCATCTAAGGTGGCTCTTGAAGTGGCCCATTTGCAAGAGATTTTGTAGCACTAGGGTAATGCCCCTTGTACGGTTTCTAGAGTCCCACCGGATGATTTTATCTCCAATGGTCGTTCACCATCATGTGGTCATTGTCATGGTCACAACACCTCTATCATGCACTAATAGATTTGACCCTAAATTGCGACCAAACTTTTCGACCAACTTGCAAAATTGTTTTGTTTGGTCGCAATATAAAAGTTAACTTTTCTTTTTTTTACTTTTATGCCCGTGTTGGTCGAAAT
>MU224908.1:0-11056 GCA_018584345.1 Thuja plicata
TGAAATAAACACTAAGACATTGCAATGAGGTAGAGAAAATGAAGAACAAGTTGGAAGAAAAAGTCAAGTGTTTATGACATATGTTAATATTTTATTGATGTAAAACAAAAAAGAAAGATTTGTGGCTCCTGAATATATTGGTACCAGAAAACCAACTCCATTCACATAACAACACTAAAACTCAGTTCCTTTTTGCCCGTAATTAAAGGTACAATGCTCTCAATTCTGATAAACTTTAGCAGACCCAGTCTCATAAGGGAACCCTCCATTATTTCAAAATTCCAGTACAACCATAAGGAATGGAATACAAAAACAAGCCCACTTTTGAATATTAAACATCTCAAATTCCAAAGAATTGATTCAAATTCACACAATCCTAACTCCTCTTCTCTTACAATGGAAATCAGATTTGTTCTCATCAAACTTATTCACTATTTTTAATTACTTCAGTATTCGCAATAAACCAAGGCCAACAACAGTTACACTGACAACAGTTCCTGTATTAACAACCAAACAAATATTTAGTTCATCGAAGGAAAATATTGAAATACTTGATCTGTCCGGCTTTTTATACTTTTTGTTTCCCTTTATTGATAGTACATATTAACGCACAACATGTCCAGAGAAAGAAACTCATGCATAGACTGACCTATACATTATTTGATCACTTCATACTTGCCTGCTTCTAGTTGCATCTTTAAAGCATGAATCTCCTAGCACTCAAGATGGAATGTTGACTAATGAGTAAGTTTAAAGGATCAAGGTCATAACTTGTAGGTCTGTAACAGTTGTTTTGGCAACTTATTTTATAGTAAGAACAATGCACCAAGATAAGAAGGTACAATTTGTGAAAGCAGGTTCCTTGCAAAAATAAGGGGATATCATTTCATATGTAGTGTGTTGGTGATAGTGAAGTGATATTCCTTCAAACATTATTTGTGCATTACTGATTAATGTTTATGTCTTATTTGTATCTATTTATTATTGAAATTCTTCTTGATGAATTGGTTTCTAGGTTGGGAGTCCACTGGTAGATCCATATCTTGCATTTGTAGCTGGTATGAATGGCTTAGCAGGGCCTCTCCATGGTTTAGCAAATCAAGTATAAAATATATGCCTTCTATTGCAATGAATATTGATGAAAATAAGATCATTTTTATATACTTAAGTGGCGAGGGATAAAAATATGTTCCATATTTGTTGAAATTGGAAGGGAAGCAAAAAAATTCTTACTGCCTAATTCATTTCACAGGTTTTGGAGGTTCATTTGTCCCTATTAGACTCTCTTTGATTTTTGATGTGCATCCATTTTTAAGGAGTGGAACCTAGTAATGTCCTCTTTCAGGTACATTTTTTTGGGTGCATATTTCTTAATTTCATTCCTTCACTTGTGAACCTTGCAATCTTTACATCTATTAGCACCGTGATAAACCAAAACTTTAGTGCTTCCTTCACTTGCGAACCTTGCAATCTCATTTCTCCATTGGATAACTGCTACCATTGGACAAACAACAAGTGTGGTTTTAATCTGAGGCAAAACCTTAGATTTGCTATTGGACCCCACTTCAATGTTTGACACCTTAGATGAGTTTGCAGTAAGAGGTGCCTTCAGTCGCAGGTCATGATTACATAGAAAAAGGGATATTGCCTAAATTGTTTTTTGTATTCCCATTTCATATGCAAGCATGCCACCTTTAAATTCATATTATTCTTACTTTAGACTCCAAGCTAGCCACTCCTTTTGGAAAGGTAATAATGGCATCGACATCTCAAGAGGTGGTTCCTGCTCTTCCATGGGACCCTTTTTTTGAGCAAATGCATCTAAGTCAAGCTCCCCATCATGTGCCTAGGATTCCTAGTCTTCAAGGCCTTTTTCCCAAACCTGCCAATTCAAATCGTCAGCAATGCCATCTTCTAAATGTCACATTTCTGGTCACATTTTTTTTAACAAAAAGTTAGTATTGGTCACTTTTTCAACCCAGACACATTAGTATGTTTGACGAGAATGCTATGCGTTCAACGACCATTTTGACGAACTTTGGTGGATATTTCTACTAACCAATGGTATCAATTTTGACCTTTACATTAGTATGTGCGACAAGAATGCTATGCATTCGACGGCCACTTCCACGAACATTGGTGGATATTTCTACTAACCAATGGTTTCAATTTTGAACTTTACATTAGTATGCGCGACGAGAATGCTATGCATTCGATGACCACTTTGACGAACATTGGTGGATATTTCTACTGACCAATGGTCTCAATTTTGACCTTTACATTAGTATGCACAACAAGAATGCTATGCATTCGACGACCACTTTGATGAACATTGGTGGATATTTCTACTGATCAATGGTCTCAATTTTGACCTTTACATTACTATGTGCGACGAGAATGCTATGCATTTGACGGCCACTTCGACGAACATTGGTGGATATTTCTACTGACCAATGGTCTTGATTTTGACCTTTACATTAATATGCGCAATGAGAATGCTATGCATTCGATGGCCACTTCGACGAACATTGGTGGATATTTCTACTGACCAATGGTCTCAATTTTGACCTTTTACAGTAGTAGAATCGATGAAAATGCTATGCATTCGACATCTTATTCTTCCAGTTCCAAGGGATTGATTCAGTGGATAATTCGACCACTTGTATGGTCAAAATTTTGACTATAATTTTTCTTGTCGATTAATCGACTCAAAAAGAGCAATGACAGTTTTGGTCGACTGTTCGAGCAATTTGTGTAGAAAATTTGACTATTTCTCGTCGAAAAATAGGGTGAAATTTACTAGTGTGTAATGACAATGTTTTGAACTGTGTTTGAAACAAACCAAGTTAATGTTTGTTATTGGTTCTATGCAATTGCAATATACTTTAACTGTTGGTTGTGAAATTGCTTCCCATACATATATAGTTGTATCTGTTGGTTGTGAAATTGCTTCCCATACGTATATAGTTGTATGGAATATGTATGAAAGCCAGAATAAGGAAAATTTAGAACCTTCAAGGATGCTTTCAGCATATGATATTCCAATCCTAGAAATTAGTGTTTGTAGTTGCAGGAGAGTATTTTTGTTTGATGCCAAAGGTTGTTCAACTGTGTTAAAGCAATGCAGGGAAAATCAGTTTTGAACAGTTAATGCATTGGCCAATCACTAGGCCATGAAAAAGTGCAATGAAATTGCATCAAAGTGATTATCAGCCAAGAAAGCTATAACAACAAACATGCTTTCCCCAGTTGGAGAAATAAATGCAGGCAATCGTTCAAGGCCAACTTTATCAAATGCTTTTGCAATTATGTTCCAGATATTGGTGGCTTGGCAAGTCACAATTAGCAAATGTGGTTGCATAACTTGGGGTTGGTTACATGTATTTTTTCTTGAGAAGATAGGTTCATAGTGCCCAGCCAATGGATTAATGTCATGGAAAAGGATTGATATATCAAAAAGACCTGCATCATTATTGAAATGCAGGTACAATTTTTTGTGTGTTAGAGATCAAATACATATAGATATGTTTAACCAACTTGTGAGCCAATGAATACAAAATGTGTCTCCCCAAAGGCCACACTCACCAGATGTGTTGATTTTTGTTGTTGAAAGTCTCATCCTATGTAGGTATGTTGTCTTGTCATTCACCCCATAAAAAATATAGAGCACTGATGGTTGTAGTTCATGCTGAAAGGAGTTTAAAGCTATAGAAGAGCCATTGTGAAGGTAGTGCAAGAAATGGTCCACAAGACCATTGCAAAGTTCGATGGGTGTGTAACGACAGTGAAGAAATACATGAACTATGTCAAACAAGAAATCACTAACCTTGAAGTTGAATGAATCAATTTAGAAGCAATGCATATTGTCAAGTGCCTCATGAATAGACACTATCTGTGATTGGTCACTCACTTTGTATGTTTCTACTATGATTGGTGTCTCTGGAATTTATCCAAAATTATGAGAGTTGTTTGGAAATATATTGGTCATTTGACTGATGAAGTAAAATGAACTTGTACTGGGAGTAGTTTAAGCATACATGGACTAAGGAGTGTGAAATATGGACAAAGAAGGCCTAACATAGAAGGTGATTCTAGGTACCTCTGCTAAATAATTGTTAAGTGGACACAAATAAAAAAAGAATTTTTTTTTGAATTTTTGAATCAGAAAGATGTAATTACAACAACTGAACTTGTACAATAATGTTATAGATGCAAGAGATTTTATTTGAAGCATAGTTAGAGCCCTGCAAGGAAGACACAAATCCATGTCATAAGCATACATATCTGTGTACATGTTGGATGGATATATAAAGAATTTGGAAACTAGAGAATGTTGGATATGTCTGCTGCTCATTATTGTCTTGGAAGGTCCTTGAATAGTTAAACTAAGAAAACTTGTTTTTAATAGAACACTAAAATGATGAAAAAAACTACTAGCAATAAAAGCAGTTCTGATTCATGGCTTAAAAATTATTCCAAGTAAAAATCTGATTAGGTCAATTCCTTCAAAGTTAATCAGACAAACTTAAACATAGGAAAAGAAACTAGCCTGAAACAATCTTGTTCAATTGCTAAGATCACATACAAAAACTCAATCAGGGAAGAAAAAGTAAATGCTAAAGAAGAGACAAACTGAGGTTGTTCTAGTAACAATTTCTGAAAATCAAAAGCTATAGTCATTAGGATGATTGGTTTAGTTAAAAGGAACAAAAGGATATCAAACCAGTTAAGGACATGTACCAATTTCATGGTTCAGATTCAATGGCCCCTAGCCATGCAATCATATTACATTGCATAATTGTATTATATAGGCATATGTTCAAAAACTGATAGCTCATACTAGCTACTTGATTTTCACTTGATGGGCAGAAGCCAAAAAAATAAAATATCAAATCCATCAATGGATGAGGAGGGTAATTGACAACAGACATATAACAATAGATAGCATGCATAGAATGATAAATAATAGATCTACAATGAACCATATAATAAGCATATAATCATTTAGAACAACATATGTTGTCTACTGAGTCATTGTCAAAGTAAAGTAATTAAAGTCATGAAGACTTCACCTGTGGTATATGTTTGATGGCTTCAATCTTGTAGAATTTGTTAGTACCCTGCTAAAATAGATTGGCATAATCAATAGTCAACTTGAATATAGTTAAATGAGAACCAAATGAAACAATAAATAAATGACCAAAGTAAAAGACATAATGCATTAAGAGAAAAATTTTCCAATAAATTTTAGTGTGTTAACAAACACAGTTACATTGAGAGAGAGAGATCATCTGCATACTTGGCTCATGTCTTGACAATAATCACTCCAACTCAAAAGGAATGCAAGTTCTTAGTCAGTTACAAGAGCATAGGAATAAAAAAGAGGCGAATCGGGAACAAAAAAGCAAGCAACAAATTATGGACTAATTAAGAAAGTGTAAGTTCATAATCACATAGGCAGAATGCAAAATGTAGGTATTTGTCATGTTGGCTTTGTCAGATGAAAATGCTTAATAATTATTTAGCTTGTGCGAACAATCTCTAATTTTGATGGCAAATTAATAATAATCAAGTCAATAGCTAGGCCAGCTTAATAGTGAAACCAACTACTTCATTTATTATCTCAGTCATAGAATATGGTGATACATAGTTGTTAGATCACAGGTTAGCAGCTGTTGTAGGAAGTGGAAGGCAATTGACCTCCCTAAGCATGACAATGAGATGGAAAAAAGTGAACTTGAACATTGTTTAAGCAAGAGCCATTATCTGGTAAAGACTATGTGGTGGGTGTTGTAGAAAATTAAAACTCTTTGGTCTTTATTTGGAGTTGTGGAGCTATTGCAAAGTGCTTTTTAAAATATGTTTCTAGTACATTGAACTTTATGCTAGCAATATAAAGATTGTTCATCCAAAAATGATCCAACAAAGTACTTGAATCTGTTCTTGACTTGCCAACAACAAATGCTAGTTTAGCATCCTTTCATCCAGTTGGAAAACATATATGCATATGCCTTCCAATAATTTTTTAACTTTTTTTTGTCATGTACGAAATATAGAAGACTAAAGTATTCTATTCATGACAATGCCAACTTGTTAAATTTCAAGGCCTAGATTTTTAAGTTGAAACCTAGCCACAAAATTCAAAGGAGCAAAGAATTATCACTTTTAAAAGAATCTACAAATTTTAAACAATTAAAATGCTCTTTCTTAAGAAGCCCCCTTCCATAAACCTTGGCCTGTGTATGACTAATTGCAAGAACTGGTGAAAATTACCTTTCATGAAACTCCAAACTGAAGATAAATAATAGTGAATGCTGGTGGTGACATTAGATATAAATAATCACAGGTGCTTCAAAAACATAATCTTCCACAGTAGATATTTTCTAGTCATGGCTTGGGGATATTGAAAGCATAGTCCAACGGGAAAAGATCAGGTCCATGCAATGCATGTGGAGTCAGAATTAGAAACTGTAAATAGCAATGAATTAGAAACTGTAAATAACAATGATGAAAAATGGAGTTTCTATTATGGGATAGTTAATAAATTGTGAGATGGAAAATAGGATTTCAATAATGTTTATGATTGCTATAATATTTTTCTCTCCTCCGACCGTTAAAGTCTATAGCAAGAAAGTGGAGTGTGTGTCCATCCCAGTGTCCAGAATTTTTTGTGGTTTTATTCACATGCAATAAAGAGATCCCCTATTTCTTTTAATCAAATAATTCATGTTAGTCGTTTCAACTGATGTCCTCGTCCGCGTACAAGCAACCATGCATCTTGATCATGGATAGGAGGAAAAGACAGAAGATTTTCAATTTAAATTTGTGTGAGACAGAATCTGTTCAATTTCAAATTTTTTAGATTTTGACGCAAAGGACTGATTGCAATTTATAGTTGAACCATGCAATGAAATACCAAAGAATAATGAAAACCAAAAAAGATCAATTTCTTGAAAGAAATTTTATTCAAACAGTTAAACTAGCGATAATGGCAAGGGGAAAATTTTAATTAAAAACAAGGGCATTAAAGTTTTAATTCCAGATCTTAATCTAGTTGCCTCGCCTAATACCCTTGTTTTTACCAGCAGATCCCAATCATGAAAATTAAGATCTAGTTTTGCTGCCAATGCATCCAAATTGCTCTACATTTGCAACTTTTCACACTACTTATCCTTGGTGCAATCTGCAACTAATTTTATCGTCTCCTGTAGGCTAACTATTACTGCCTATAGTTGTTTCTTACAAAGAGAATTTGTAGTGAAGCTGGGATAGTTTGGAAGGTCTGAAAGCTTGGAAGGAAACTGGTCTAGTTTGGAAGAAATGTTTTTCCATGTTTATTTAAAATATTTAACTACTTCTATTTTGAAATAGCTAAAGGAACACATTTTTTAGCTTGTTTTAGTAATTCTTCAGTGGTCTTGGTATCTTTGACCTTCTCTTCTATGATAGCTTCAAAATATAATATTGACGTGGGAAAAGAAAAGGGTAAGAATCCTCCAAAGATAAAAACGTTCGACTAAAATCCTTACATAAAGAAACTTTCTAAAAATCAGTCCAAATGCTTTTTTTTTTTTCAAAACCCACAAAGTTTTGACATAGAGTAATCTATATGATGATTTAAAATAGAAACTTCATGTGGCTTTCATGAGCAATCATTCTAATGTTGTTTTATATAAATAAATTGGCTTGACCTTGTGTAGAAACTTTCTAAAAATCAGTCCAAATGCACCTGTTCTGGCACACATGTTGTAGAAAATAATTAGATAAACTAACAAGCTGGGGGGGATAGTGAAGCTCTGCTTTGGACAGATTTGAGTTAGCAACAGGAAAAAGCCAATCTTAATATTTATAGTCCCGGGCTCCATCTATCTAATTTTCTTGAATGGGACCATACCCTATGTCTGAAAGTTTTCTTGTTGTTGTCTCAGCCGATAAAATTTGATGCTTACTTTTTTGGCTTTGCTGGGAACCATTCTAGACCTATTCCTATACTAGACAATTTTTTTGCAACCAAAATTGCTTATTAAGGGAAGGGATACCAATAGAAAGATGAATACTTTGTTTACTCACTTCAGAATGGTTGATTAGTGATTAGTGGCAACAATTTGACCATAATTTTTAGTAGTCTTCTACCAAGAATTAAAAGATAACATATTAGCCTTCGTGCAAATGTGCTCTAAGAGACCACGGATAAACTACAACAATGGACTGTTGAACAGTGATAGACTTCCCATACCAGATGACATGGACATCAATGGGGGTTGTTACCTAGGATTTCAATTGCTGGGCCTTTAGGATCATAGTTGTGAAGTGCTTCCACAAGCGGCACCGTGTAAGTAAAGCAATGAAAACAAAACTCTGATAGCACATATTTCCCATATTTATGAGATCTACCCTTTGCACATTACCAAATTGAAAGAATAGAGCCGCACTGAGAGTTTGATCAAGTTCAAACTCAGAATTGATAAAAATATATATTAAAATTTACCCTAGGGAAGAAAGAAAAGAAAAAAACCTTTTACCCAAACCTTTATCATAGTCATTCAAAGAAAATAGAGAGAACATGAAACTTTCAATATTAGGGCTTCAAAAATATGAGATATGCCATTTTGATATAGGAGAAAATTGTGGGGTTGAAAGGGGCAAAAATTCCACCAATGCCATGCCATCATCATCATTTACATCGATGAAATTTTTATAGCTCAAACTAATTCACCATTAAAATGCTCTATTTTGAAATTTACATCATAAAATATAAAATAAGATAAACATACTTGTCAATACTTATGATGTTTTGCAAACAGAGATAAGTTGGACATGCCCGGAACAACATCTAGTTTGCAGAATTGAAAGAAAACCCTCCCTCACTTGATGCTACTTAAAGCTAGAAACAAATGCACAATGGACGATGTTATTAAAAGTGCTAGCTGCAAAACTTAAATTGCCATTAAGAAAACCGTAATGAAGACACGTGAACGAGAGAATGCAACAAAACATCTCTCCACCATTTATTTTTGTTGGTATTTACTAATCTAATAAATTATTCTTACCCCAAGGAAAAATGCTATAATCCAATCAAAAATTTATTTTTTTTGAAATTTTCAGGAAAAATAATTTCTACTGTCCAAAAATATTACACATAACATTAGAAATGAAGTTAAATACTTGACAAAGAAATGCAAATTAATAGGAGATAGTTGACATGAAAACATAAGTCTCTGGCTATAAATAGGCAGGGACTAATAAGTGCATTAGCTTGTTTATGTGGATTTAAAAGTATGATACTTGGTCAAATGGAAGAACCAACCTTAGTTGATGCTAACTGGGTAACTCAATTAGTTTATTAAATGCTTTAGCTGGAAAAATGTTGCCAGAAAAAACATAAATTTTAGCTGAAAACTAAATTAAAAGCTTGTTGAAGGAGCATAGTACAAACATTCCCTTGGAGGATATTGAAGGCACAGTCCAATGGGAAAAAATCAGGTCCACGAAATGCATGTGGAGTCAGAATTAGAAAATGTAAATAACAATGATGAAAAAATGAAGTTTCTATCATGAGATAGTTAATAAATTGTGAGATGGGAGATAGGACTGCAATAATGTTTATGATTGCTATAATATTTTTCTCTCCTCCTGTCATTAAAGTCTATAGCAAGAAAGTGGAGTACGTGTCCATCCCAGATGCCCACAATTTTATTGTGGTTTTATTCACATGTAATAAAGAGATCTCCTTTTTCTTTTAATCAAATAATTTATGTTATTTGTTTCAATTGATGTCCTCGTCTCCGTACGAGTAACCATGCATCTTGATCATGGATGGAAGGAAAAGACAGAAGCTCTTCAATTTCAATTTTTGTGTGATAGAATCTCTTCAATTTAATTTTTTTTAGACTTCGACGCCAAGGACTCATTTTGCAACATTTTGCAACATACATAAGTGGGTATTTCTGAAAAATAGAGATACAATTGTCATAATATTTTTGGCGGTGGTTCCATGCTTGTCATTCGCAAGCTCTTTTGGAGATTAGGAAGAAATTCTTCATAGAAATGTCAAATGAATTACACAGACTCAAGAGAAACACAACAACCACAAATGAAAGTATAGAATCCTGTGATTTGTGTGTGGAGATGTCTCCACAAGTCCTAAAAATCTTCAAATCTGAGCTTTGGTAAGCAGAAAATAAAAAACTAGTTGTAACAGGGAAAACAAAATTGTGCCTGTAAGTATAAATGATGGAAAAAATATTTAAGCGTGAAGCAAATGTCAAATTTAACCCAAAAAAATGAGGGTTCCAGATTTAAAAAAAAAATCACTATCTGAAAATTTACCACTCTTCAATTTCAATTTTTGTGTGACAGAAGCTCTTCAATTTCAATTTTTTTAGACTTCGATGCCAAGGACTCATTTTGCAACATACATAAGTGGGTATTTCTGAAAAATAGAGATACAATTGTCATAATGTTTTTGGCAGCGGTTCCATGCTTGTCATTCAGAAGCCCTTTTGGAGATTAGGAAGAATTTCTTCATAGAAATGTCAAATGAATTACACAGACTCAAGAGAAACACAACAACCACAAATGAAAGTCTAGAATCCCGTGATTTGTGTGTTAGGAATAAGGTGTCTCAACCTTGGATAATTCCTATTCTTATTATTTATTTTGTAAATGTATTTATTGCAAATAATGTAATTAAGTGTGAGTGTACATGTCTAGTTGGCATGTTGATGTGTCACTCCACTTGATGTCTCGGCATCTTGAATTGTGTGTAAGGAGATCATGGCTGAAATGGTTATGACGGATTTCTATGATGCATAAGAGCTATTTAAGGAATGTGCTATGACAGGTGTAAGAGCATCTTATGACTTGGGCCTATTTGGGCACCCAAGAAGAAGTGGTTGGTGTGTGTAAGAGAATATGGAAAAAATAGTCTGATATGACAGATTCTCTTACACTTCTCTTGTGACCGTTATTTTTGGCAGATTCTATGACAAGCTGTCATAGTCTATTCTAGGGATGGATGCCTATTCTTGGGATTGCATGTAACAGCTGTGTACAT
>MU224908.1:15968-39576 GCA_018584345.1 Thuja plicata
GTCTCAACCTTGGATAATTCCTATTCTTATTATTTGTTTTGTAAATGTATTTCTTGCAAATAATGTAATTAAGTGTGAGTGTACATGTCTAGTTGGCATGTTGATGTGTCACTCCACTTGATGTATCAGCATCTTGAATTGTGTGTAAGGAGATCATGGCTGAAACGGTTATGACAAATTTCTATGACGTGTAAGAGCTATTTAAGGAATGTGCTATGACAGGTGTAAGAGCGTCTTATGACTTGGGCCTATTTGGGCACCCAAGAAGAAGTGGTTGGTGTGTGTAAGAGAATATGGTAAAAATAGTTTGATATGACATATTCTCTTACACTTCTCTTGTGACCATTATTTTTGGCAGATTCTATGACAAGCTGTCATAGTCTACTCTAGGGATGGATGCCTATTCTTGGGATTGCATGTAACAACTGTGTACATGTGGCTTTGTGCATGGGTCTTGGTGGTTGAGCCCATGTTGGACGCCCAACTCCTTTTTTGTGGGTATTTGTTGGGTCCCGAGGAGTCTATTTATGATGTTGCTTCTATAGGAGAGATATAAGTTTACAGGTGTACTGTTATGTTGCTGGACTTATCTCTCATCTCCTGAAAGAACTTGCATTGCAAGTGTGTTTTAACCTTTGTGTTGAAGATAATGCATTGTGCAGGTTTTGGAGGGGTGGGGTTGTTTTACCAAAAGGTTTTTCCCCACCGGCATATCTTTGTGTTTATGTGTTTCAACCTTCTCTATCTATTTTCTGTATGTATGGTATATGCTGCAATATTATTTGTTAAGTAGCTTAACAAATTTGAAATTGTAAGGATTTAAAAAGAATTTGCACAATACTTTCCTTATGGGATTCGTGTAGGAAGCTATTTCCGCACTTGAGTTTCCTTACATTGTGTGTGGAGATGTCTCCAAAAGTCCTAAAAATCTTCAAATCTGAGCTTTGGTAAGCGGAAAATAAAAAACTACTTGTAACAGGGAAAACAAATGCCAAATTTCACCAAAAAAAATGAGGGTTCCAGATTTTAAAAACAATTCGCTATCTGAAAATTTACCAGTCCTCTACTAAAATTGCAATCTTTCACATCACAACCTACAACCAAAATGCAACAAAAATAATTTCAATATAGCGAGAAGTTGGACATACCCTGAACAAAACCCACTTGCTCAAGCTAAAAGTTTGAAACAAATGCACAATGGATGATGGTATTAAAAGTGCCATTTGCAAAACTTTAATTGCTATTAAGAAAACCGTACTCAAGGCACAAGGCACGCGAATGGGAGAATGCAACAAAACATCTGTCCACCATTTATTTTTTTGTATTTACAAATCTATTAAATTATTTTTACCCCCAAGAAAAATACTATAATCCAATCAAAAATTTAGATTTTTACATTTTTCAGAAATATAATTTCTACTTTCCAAAAACATTGCACATAACATTAGAATGAAGTTAAATATTTGAAAAAAAAATGCAAATTAATAGGATATAGTTGACATGAAAACATAAGTCTCTGCCTATAAATAGGCAGGGACTAAAAATGGGGATGACGGCCAGATTACATGCCAATGAAAGGCTGAATTTCATTTGTTGCATTATACCGTAAATTTCCCTACCCTATATTCTATTTGCATCTCCGGAATCTTGTTTTCCGCCTCATTGAGTAATGATGCAAGCTTATTGAGGAAGACATATTAAATTCATTTTGATGCAAGCTTTTTGAGGAAGACATAGTAATGATGCTGAATGATTCGAATTACTGGACACAGAATTTGCAAGTAAATTATTAACAAAGAGACCTAACAAGAAAACATTGCCTGTAACAGTGTGTGTATGTCAATTTAGCATAGTAAACGTTTTCGCCTATTAATGAGAAAAATCACAATATGGCAATATTCTGAACATGATAGCCGGTCGTTTAACAAAGAAAGTAGGAAAAACATATAAATAGTAAAAAACTGAGCTTCGGAAGGAAATGCATCCACACCATTTTAAACCATAGATGTAAAATACATTGTGTTAGTCATTAATAAGCATACTAGACCAAGCCCAATATTTTCCAAAAAGTTTATAGTGTCATTATGCAATTTCTTTACACCGTACATGGATATGTGTCCTTAATTTATAAATGGGAAACCAAGAACTCTTTGAAAATCCACCCTACAATGGCCATCATAGTCAGAATTAAAAAAATAAAGATTAACACCGATTTATTCTCTCCATCGCCATCTGCTGAGCAAATCAAAGAAAACAGGAGTACATAATGCTACTAAACTATTAGTAAAAAATTTACGTACCCATCTTCCCTATCAACATCAACATCAACATCGAATTAATTCATGACAAATTTCAATGCTACAAGCCTGCATGCAATGATCTAGAAAGGAATATAAACACTTAGAGAAGATCTAAATCGTTGGTACATTTGCAAGATATTCATACTTCTCTCTGTCGTATTTCCTGAGATGTGAATGCTTCTCTGACCTAACTGTTGCTCTCTACTCATTCTTATCAGACTTGCAGATTTTTTTTGACGACTCTAAAACCATTAATAATAACATAGAAACCAAAGAACGAAAAAAAAAAAGTCGTCCCAAAAAACATGGCCTATGACTGTCTGTCTGTCGGTTTTTGTATAGAATAAATGCAATCTCCGAAACATTTGATGTCTAAGGGCGAACCACGCGAAACTTTCAGAAAGTGTTCAATCGATTCCTCTTGTCCCTCGGGCGGATGCGGTTGGCGGAATGCATGCCAGCAGAAGAGTTCTCTGGCATAAGAAGCTTCCAGTGCTTTCATCTCATAAATTATGGCATTTTTAAATGGCTTTAAAATATTCGCGTCACGGCATGTCACAATGACCAGTGCTCCATGATTTAGAAACTCCTTCACCGCTAGCGCTTCCAATTGATCACAATTGTCGACGCCGTCTACAATAACTAATGGCTTTGAATGCAAACACTCAAGCTGAGATGTGAGCTCCTCTACCTCAAAGTCTTCTCTTGGCTCGCTGGGTTGAAAACCAAGACTGGAAAGTTGTAGAGGCATAATCACGTCATGCATCAGTTTTTCTCGCAGTTCCATCATTTTTTTATTTTTGTATACTTGGCTTACATCAGCCAAGTAACTTGATTTCAAGTATGTGCAATGTTTGAGGTTGTAAAACATTTTGGCAAGAACTGTTTTGCCCAACCCAGCAGCTCCTACTATCCCAGCAATCTTACCGTTTTTATTATATTTTCCTTTGATTGCTGATATTGTAGTTTCAAGCTCTACAATGGCCTTATCGAGTCCAACCGGATGTTCTGCAATTTTTAACTCCAGTTTACTCCTAGCCTCGATCACTTCTTTAATCACAATATCCACGGTACTTGTGTATAAAGTACCCAGGTCTCTGTTCATAAACCTCCACAGTTAGGAAAACGCAATTTTTTAAAAAAACTTAAAGATATACTAATCACAAACAAATTTAAAAATAAAAGTAAAGATTTACAAATCAATTTTAGCACAGGAGAGACTTACCCATTACGTGAATCGAATTCTACACCAGGGATCAACGAGACATCGTGAAGGGCATCTGTCCATCCTTTCAGCTTGTCGGTGTACCTGTTATCTTCTGCATGCATAGCGAATGCATCCGCAAATACTCCATTTTCAATGGTGCGAAGGTCACAAGGGGCCACGTTGTAAAATAGGGGAACTATTTTTGCCCCTTGTTGCAGCATGAGCCGAAGCACAGCCAAACAAGAGGGTGAATTGGCATACCCCTTGCAGATAATGGCAACATGCACTAAACAGCTGCTAATGGCTTCTTTTATATTGGGAGGTTCGGGCGGTTCCAATTGAATAACTCCTGAACCTAGGAAAACATTCAACCCTAGATATTGTAGCATCTTCTGAACGATGGCGCCCACTGTGTTCTCCGAGTCTGAGTCGTGATAGCTGATGAAGACATCATAATAGGGAACGGATGGATCATTGCCAACAGCAAGTGGACATGGAGGCATCGTTTCCCGACTTCGCTTGAATAAAAAGGAGGACGCCATGAAAGAAGCAGACGGAGACGTCACTTCACAGTTTTGATCGCGTAAAGAGGACTCCATGGAATTTACAGGGGAGAGGGAGAAGAGATTTGGAGTGGGAGACGGTGCGCCGCACGAAGAAGAGGCCTACGATTAATATGGAATCGGTGAAAAGGTAAATAATTTCCTAATGTCTGCGCAATGAAAAGCATTCAAACTCGACTCAATGCCCCTTTCCACATATATAGCCAGCTACTGAAAACCCAATGCAAAGATTATATTATATTGTTGCGCACAATTAAAGTCTTTTACTCCCGCATTTATAAATAGAATTAGATAGAATCGTATGCAGAATAAAAATATCTGATTGTTTATATATATCTTTGCACAATAATTACCACGATTTGGACAACGAAGAACTGTATCGCTACGTAAGATGATTATCTTCTGCAATTATTGACTTGACCGTTGAGCTGCTCAAAACAGACACTCTCCTTGCTGGCATGAGTGCAAATTGGTATGATATCTCTATTAAAAACTAGCACGGAGAACTTCAGAAAGATTTTAAATACAATGGCTGCCGTGTAGCTGGAGTCTCTGCCAAATGCTGATTGGACAGTGCTAGATCTAACAGAAATAGGCAAGCATACGCCAATCGAAGGTTGATGCTAAACATGCATGTTGCGCTTTGCAACTGACGTTTCAAGATTTAGCAGAGATTGTGGCTCCATAGTTTGTTTGTCATTTGGCACAAAAAAGAAAATGGTTTCAAATATTTTGGAAGAGCTTCCCATATTTTTCGAGCATGGTCTTAACTGGTTCTGAGTCATATATTTCCCAGGTCTTCCTGTCTTGAACCCTAATGGCGAATCAGCGTGTAACGCAATAACAATTACAAGTTGTGAATGTTTCGATAATTCTTATATTTTGAAGCATTTCACGATTCACTGAACCTGATTAGGAAAGCCTCATTATAAGTGCAAGTATTAATGACCTCTAGATTGCAATCATAATTTTTACAGAAACAGGACATCTATACCTTTATTCTCATCAAGTAAAAGCACACAAAAAGCATACTGACATCTACAGAATTACAAAATGGCCATGCTAAATAGCAAATCTTGTCATATTGATAAGGAGGAATGAATAAAAGTGGGACATTTTGCTGTAATGATCATGACGTTATAAAATGACTTTATTTAAATCTGAATTCTTTATAAATATTCCAGATAACTAGTGATTAAAGTAATAATCATTAAGGCATATTGCTCACTTACTCATTCTATTATTTCTGTTTTTGGATACTGAGATAATTAAGTTGTTTTTGTAAAATATTAGAATGCCCTTAAGCCAAATTCTGTTTGTGTGATCCTTTATATTGGATTGGACTTTTTGATACTCTCTCGACTTGTGAGATCATCATATAGTTAAAATTGTTTTTATGGTTTGCTATTTCTTCAAAATATTTTATATATCAGCTAAATTCTTACACCACCTCCACTGAAATAGAACCTATAAAAAAAAAATTATAGATAAACTAAAACATGAAACTAAATCTATTATATATCAAGTGCTTGCCCTACTTTTCTTTCATCATAACCTTGTTGCTTGATTTGACCTGTGATAACTTATATGCCATCTAAACTTCATTACAAAAACATGAAACTGAATATATTATCTCTCAATTGTTTGCCCTACTTTTCTTTCATTACTAGCTTGTTGCTTAATTTTACTTCTTTTTTTCACAATGAAATAAGATTTTTCAAATTGGAAAAGAATAGAGGAAAGAAAAACACCTAGTATAGCTGGGGACTTTAGAAGTCTAGTTCATCAAATATTACATATTCCACAACTCAATGCGAGTCAGAGTTCAAAGATGGAAAAAGCCACTCTCATACAAACATACATCTTGTGAAACCCCTTGCCCTCCTACTTGATACATAAATTACATTGAAGCTTTTATAAGAGCCCGTGAATTAATACTTAACTAATCTCTCTTCTATCTAGGCTCTTAATATATCCATCAAACTGGCCTTTCCATTAGACAAAAGCTATCTCCCATAATGCGATGAGAGATCCTCCATGTTTCTACCTGCATAAATACTTCCAATCCATCTACTAAATAATAATGGTTATCTTTCAATAATCCCGCATCGTCATGGTTAGTATCATACTATCCTAAAAATTGCTTAGAGACCACATTTTCCTATTTAACATTTCTATTTATATCTAAAAATAATTTCTTAGGAAGATTTATGCATATATCTGCTATTTAACAAAGAAAACCTAGATGATCAACAAATGATCAAATTAAGCACATTTGAATGTGCTTACAATGTGCATTTGATTTGAGTAATATATATTCTAGTGATTGATGTTTTAAGTGCTCACCAAGCACCTGGTTAACGTGATATGTATATAACATGTCATATTACTTTGGTTGATTTTTAAAGTGCAAACCATGCACTTAGGGGTAATACCTTACACTATTAGAAGATGTTGGTCATTACCACTTTATATCTTGTGTAAGTATCAGTTTGCATTATCCTTATATCAATTATCACAAATATTTGGTGGCAGGAATGGTTTATGTTTATAGTGCTAACAAAAACACTAGCCGACATTGATTTGAGTAAGATCACCTACATGACATGAAAATTTGACTTGAGTAACATGACATGAAATCTTGATGGAGTTTTATTTGATATACATTTCATTATAACTTATGGATTCCAAAGAAGATAGTATTTTCATTTGTGGCTCGACTTGAATAAACAAAAAGGGGTACAATTATTATCGTTATTTAGTTGAGGTTATCGAAACATCACTTGGGTCACCACCATGACTCTTTTGAAATTATTTACAAGAAGACTTAAAATTTAGTTTTCTCATGTGGGTTTTCACTATGTTAATCTAATAGTTTCAAATGTTGATTCAGTGGTTTTCTTGCCAAGATTGGTGGAGTTGCCTTGCAGATTTTGGGGGTTACATTCACAGGGTTTTACTTCTTCATTTTAAATAGGTTCTTCACTTTGACTCACTTCCAGTTTGAGTTGAATAATTTTTTAAGAGGTAAATTCTTGGTGAAAAAGAATACAGTTGTAATTGATTTCAATTCCTTTTCTTGAGAAGTTCAGATTGAAAAAGTAGATTTCATGGTGAAAAATCAATAGTTGTTGAAAGTTTTTGTTTCAGTTACTCGAAAGGGTTTGTAAACATAAAGGTTAACTTGAAAATGGGAAATTTTTTGAGGGTTTTTCTCAGATGGGCACACACAACAAAATTTTATTTTTATTGAAATTGCAAATTTCATTTGCAACTCTTGTTAGGGCTAGGTACCCTAACTCATGGGTATTCTTGAAGATAGTTTACAATGATTTGAAATATGTTATTAACCCTTCAATGGTTTGGCGCCCTACTTTGAGGGTAACCATATAAAGACAATTCATATAGTTTTATAAGTTATATATGTAATTGTAAATGATTTCTTACTGTGCATATGTAAATATACATAGTTGTAAAATGAGTGTATATCTAGATATGCATTTTCAGAAATACAAAAAGAGTGAAGAAAAGGAAAAAATAGAGAAAGATTCATAATGACATTGTTCATTTAGTGATAGTATTTTTGTTGTCATAAGATGGTGTTGAATAGAGTTGATATGTTATGTCTTATTAGTTACAATTGAAATATTGCATACCATTTTGGAATGTCAAAAGGCTAGTAATTATATAATTACAAGTCAATAATGTAATTGTATTATTATTAGTTTTTGTTGTAAACACATATGACAAATTGAGATATAGGGATTGGTGCTCCTTGCAGTTGGTTATGCTAAACATACATTGCAATAGAGTTGGTGCTCTTTTAATTAATAAAAAGGATTACAATATTAGAGTAGTTTTTCTACCCGAGGAGGGTTTTCCACTTGGAAAATACTTGTGTTATGTGATGATATGATTTGTCTCACTTGTCTTTCATATATTCACTACATTTATATTATGGTGTACAATTTTGCATAATTTAAAAATGTTCATTTCATCTTATGGTTGTGTAATGCTCTTATGGCTTAATTCAGTATTAAAACTATCACAATTTACTGTTCAGGTTTTGTTATCGATCTTTTTGTAAAGATAAAATGTTAAGATCTATACTTGGACTCTTTTGTAAAATCATAATCAAGGTTGTTTACTCATTAATGGGAAAAATCACAAGATTGATTTTGTTTATTTAGTTCATATTCATATTTAAATACAAAAACAAAGTTGATTGTCTTGTTTCATATTTATATCACTTTCACAACTATCACAAGGTCAGTTTCCTAGTTTGTGTTTCAAGTCAAATTTTTAAATCTATTCACTCTGATTAACACCCTTTCTTAGAGTGATTTGACTTCCAAAAAATTGTATCAGAGCGTAGGGTCCCTGCATATAGGTCTAGCCTAGGGATTGATTCTAGTCTTTTGGAAGTGTTTCCATGGCTCAGATAAAAGGTTCTTCTCATACAAAAGATCCTCCGTTTGATGGTTTTGATTATGTATTTTGGAAGTTATGATGGAAAATTTCCTAAATTCACTTGATTTTAGAATGTGGGAGGTGGTAACCAGTAAATACATTGCTCCCTTTATTGTGCTTATACATCTAGATTAAAATAGAAAAATATGAACTGAATGCAAGGGCTAAGTTTTCTATCATATGTGGTCTTACTAAGGATGTATTTGTTGAAGTTATGTACTATAAATCTGAAAATGGTAAATGGGAAAAAATTGAAACTATTTATCAAGGAGGTGATAAAGTCAAAGATTCTAAATTTCTCACTCTCAAAATTCAATTTGATTCTTTGAAAATGAAAGATGATGAAACTATAACAAATTATTTTCTTAGAATTGACGAAGTTGTTAATGCTTGAAGAGGTCCTGGAGAAACTATAGATGAATATGATGTAGTGACTAAGGTTGTTAGAACCTTGTTTCCCAACTTTGAGACTAAAATATCAACCTTAGAAGAAAATAATTTTTGTTTTTCTAATATGTCTCTGCATAAACTACAAGGCATACTTACAACCTATTAAATGAGGATTGGAAACAATCCTTCTACCTCCAAAGAAATTGATTTTAAAGTAGTGAAGAAAGAAGAAGTTGATAGTGAGTCTGAACTTTCTGATGCTTTTGAAGCTTTAACTATTTAGAAATTGAAAAATATATACAAGAGTAAATTACACTTCAAATTCTTCAATTGTGGTAAATATGGACATTTTTCTTCTAAATATCCTTATATTGATAAAGCAATAATGAGGATAACAATGAAAAAATTTCAAAGAGAAAGACCTGAACCCCCAAAAAGAAATTCCATAATCTTAAAAAGAAGAGTCTCTTTAATAAATAAGACTCTAAGGATGAGTCAGATGACTCACCATGTGAAGGTGATGAAACACTCTTTATCACAGAAGTTGAACTTGTCGATAAGACAATTTCTAGCAACGTAGAAAATTCTTCTGAATTTGAAAATAGTGAAGTAAATCTGGAAGAAGAGATAGATATTGAAGAAGAGCTTCTTTGTGCTCTTGAGGAAGCCAAAAGACTCAAAAAGCTTGTGGCTACATATGAAAGTACTAATCAAATTTTGCAAGTTGAGTTAGGAACATCAAATCAAGTCATTAATAGTCAGAAAACTTTACTTGCTAATACAGATAAAAAAATTAACTAGTTAGAACAAAAAGTTAGCATTTTACAAAAACAAAGGATTTGACAAGTGTAGGCTTCGATAAAGCTGAAACATCAAAGAAAAATTTGAAATCTATAAATGGAAACCAACCTTATGCATTCAATAGAACTTCATTTAATTATGGCTTCTTTCATGGTTATTGATTCTGTTGCAATACATTTGGCCATAAGATTAGCACATGTAGATTTTTAATACATAGAACCAGAACACCTATGTTTGGACACAAAGAAGCTTATGTCTTTCCAAAAATATTAATGTGTCAAAAATGTCATCTTTATGGACATACCTCTAACTAGTGCAAATCAAATCAAGTTTTTTTTTAAAGTGTGGAGGCCTAAGTTTGTTCCTAGTACAGAGAAATCCATGTTAGCTCAAACTTATTTGTTTTCTAATAGAAAAACAACAAGGGTATTGGACAGTGGATGTTCACACCACATGATAGGAAATAAAGGTAATTTTCATTGCTTAAAGAATTTTGATGGTGGCTTTGTAAGGTTTGGTGACAAATCAGGTGCATACATCAACGGTAAAGGTTTTGTACATTTAAATGATGACAATACTATTCATGATGTTTATTATGTTGAAGGTTTGAAACACAATCTTCTAAGTGTTAGTAAAATTTGTGATAGTGGATACAATATTTCTTTCAATTCTAAAGGTTATGCTATATTAAAGAATAAGGCTGGAAAAATAGTTGCTTATGGTCTAATAATTGCTGGTAATGTTTATAATCTGCTTGATTCTACTCACCATGAAAGAAATGCAAGCATGTGTTTCATGAGCCAAGTAGAGGAAAATTAGATATGACACAAATATTTAGGACATATCAACTTTGATAACCTGATTCGAATTAGTTAATATTAGAATGTAAGAGATTTACAAGTACTTAGAAAACTAGATTATGTTTACAGGTTGAAGAAGGCTCTTTATGGTCTAAAAAAAGTTCCTACATATTGGTATTCAAGGTTTGATGACCCCCTTACAACTAATGGATTCATTAGAGGTGGAGTGGACACCACATTTTATATCAAGACTGAAGGTAAGGATATTCTAGTTGTTGAATTATATGCACATGCTATTATTTTTGGCTACGATAATGATTCCTTATCTAAACAATTTTAAAAACTCATGGAATCAAAATTTTAAATGTCATTGTTGGGCGAGTTAACATTATTTCTTGGTATTCAAGTTGTTCAGCTTGAACAAGGTCTATTTCTCTCACAGACCAAGTATACAAAGGAAATGCTTAAGAAATTTAAGATGGCTGATTGTACTCTAGTTAGCACTCTAATAGAGACTAGTTGTGAATTGGTTAAATCTGATGATTCACCTAAGGGAAATCAATCTAAATATAGATCTATAATAGGTATCCTACTTTTTTTGACAACTTCAACATACGTCTCAGTTGGATGCATCAGATGTCTCAAACAAAGTGGTTTTGACGGGAATAGGTAGGACTGACAGGTGTGTACTAACATCGTACAACATGTCAGAGTGTGTGAGCTTGTATTTGTATAGAGGGAGGAGTATAGAATTTAGGTCTAAGGTCACAGATCATTATCTTGTTGTTTGCATGAGTTATAGCTGATCTAGTAAAGACTGGTTACGTATTAGTGATGACAAAGATGGTCTCTGATTTATATTAACTAATTGATTTAAAATATTTAAAGTTTAAGATTTTGGCACACAACTGATTCACCCCCTTAGTTGTGTTGGTGCATTGTTATTCCTAATAGTATGATGCAAATTTAATAGACAAATAAACTACCCAAAATATGTTAAACATAAAATAATTGACAATCATGAATGAAAGAAAGAACATAGAAAATATGGATGAGCATATACATGACAGTCAGATTAATAATAGAAAACTAAGAAGAGATTACCATAAGATAAATGAGAGAATCAAAAACTTTTAATGGGTACATCACACTTGTCACAAACCGACCAACATTCTGCCTGTAACCATTCTATCCTTACTTTGAGAGAGATACCCTTGCTTCTTTCTGTTACTATTGAACCTATGCCATACACATGAATGCCCTATCTCAAATGAGCTAGGGTTCAATCAAATTGAACACCATAAATAAGATACAATATGATGCCGATATGCCATTCAAAACAAAACTTTAATTTTCCCACTTAATTGCCGATAGTTAAGGCATTAACAACTTGTACATTAAATGCTATTCAATATGTTGATGACAAGGTATTCCAAATCATTCAAAATGATCCTAGGGGGTCAATGAAAAAGTATCCCTAGAAAAAAAATATTATCTTTGTCTTGTTCACAATATAGTAACCAAAGGTTTTAAAGCTTTGAATATCAACGCAAAGATTATGAAATATTTCTTTTAAACTTTCACCATTTATAATCAAAACTTGAAACATCATAGTAATCAATGTCAGTCAATACTTCTAATTTGATACCATAACAAGATCAATGCCACATAATGAAACTATCATTGATATCCAATATACATAATGTCAATGGCAAACACTATGCTCTAATCATATAAGCACTAAATATATGTATAGAACAAATTGAACATGATGGCAACTGAGTTAGTGTGAATCGATCATGATGCCATGTAAATGATACTACCAACCAAGTTAGTATATATTCTCAACATTAGTATATTTTTGTCAACAAGGACAACAAATGTTATACTTTTGACATGATCCTATCAAATCAACATTCGAAGATTTAATTTTTGGCGTCATACAATTATTTAGGAAACTGAGCAGGAAAATAGTTCTTTATAATATGCACTTGAATTAAACATAATTTTTAAATTAACTTCTAAATTGATTAGATGTTAAGCTTAAATATTCCAAGATATTGATTTAATTTTTCAATTAGGATTTTTAGTAGGATTTAAATTAGCCTGCTTTATAAATGTGATCAAGCCCACAATATACAAAACACAAAAAAAAGATTGGTTCAAGTTTTACTCAAAACATCAATAAATCATTTAAAATATTAGATTTATTTTTCTTTGAATCTAAATTTTCTAAAGTACAAGAGGTAATTAGACTCGTGTATGGAATCATAACACTTTTTACCCTTCTTATATATGTATGTGCATGAATATACATTTAATTTATCCTTTTATTGCATTATACTTTTCTTATCTTACAAGAAGATGCTAACTTACTAATTCTTAGGAAAATTTGGGTAGTATAATTTTATTAGGGGATAAAAAAATTAAAGCATCTAAAGGTTCTTAATAGAGTATGGGTTCTATAGAGGTAGGTGTAGTACCACCCTAATTTGAATTTCAATGCCACACTCTAGAAAGTAGAAAATAATTTCAACATTTATGTACTAAAACACATGCATGTGCTAGGATTAATTAAGCACTCCACCTTAACTTAGTATTTACTTGAATCATTGAATCATCAATTTCTCTTCTCAACCCTAAATTACTAGGATTTATAGAGGATTTTTATTCTTTCATTGTTTTATTTTATTTTATTTTCCTTCCTATACATTGGTTTCTCTTCTTCCTATTGTTTCATTTATATTTCCTCCTAATACTGTAATGACTAAAATTTTGTGTTTTTCATGACAATTGTTGGGGAAATCGCAAGGTTGCTACAAAGATAGGATAAGAGGAACATTTTATTGTTTATTTTATTTTATCTTTATCTCTTTATGAACTTCATATGTCCTCTTATACTTTAGCATGATCAACCCTCAAAAATACAAGCAGCCTAATATGTGACACCTATTAATATAGACATATCCAAAATGTTAGCTTGTAGTATCCTCTACATATATTTCTTTGAATACAATATTGTAGTAATAATATACACATGTAACATTAAATGATTGAGGAACCATTTCAAGTACATTGATATAATTTTATAACTAACATATGAACAAATATATTCACTTAATAATGATCTCTACCATACATGTTCAATGAGATAGTTCATCCATCTCAAATTCAAATAGGTCGGTCAAGATTAAATTTATCATTTTCATGTATAATTTTATATCAAAATAGTACTATTAAACTATATTTATACTATATGCTTTATTTAATGTATCAACAAGATATAGATCATCGAGAAAGAAAACCATTTTCTTTTGAAGTAATCAGAAAAACATTAACATATTACATTGAAGTTTCTTCTGTTCTATTATAACTAAACTTTGAAGTAATGAGACTTATAAATCTTACTTACTCACCATTTTACCTCCATGCTTGATCACAAAATCACATCTCAAATACCGACAGATAAACTCCATAGTTTTCGGCGGTTGTCTTGATAAAATTAGAACTTTTAGTTGGTTGAATGTTTTTGAACCTTCTCAAAAAATCCATTTCATGCCTTCCCTCATCATATTTACTATTCCTAAACTCCCATTTTCTGACAAGTAGGGAGAATGCTGACAAATGATGTAAATTCTAGCTTTACACCTACGAGTTTTGGTTCACTTAAAATTTTTGATTGCATTTTCAAAGAAACCCATGTTGTGAATATCCCACAACCATTTTAATCAATGAGACCACATCCATTGAGGAAATATTTCCAAATCCTGAAGGTTCCTATCTCAAACTGCATTCCTCTCAACCTCTGTCCCATCTCCCATTGTGCCATATAAAGGAAAAAATGGAGGACCTTTCTTCATCTCACATTCCTCTATTCACTCTCTCCACGTGATTGTCTCTATATTTTCCCTCTCTTCTCCTAATTTCTAATTTCTCTCCTTCCTTTATGATTCTTATTGCACTCTCTTCACATTATGCCCTATGTTCTTTCCCTCATGCCATAAGGAAGAAGAAACAGTGTTTTAGATTGTCTGAGATTTGTGCCTATAATAATGTTAGGGGAGGGTTTAATGGTGAATTTATATACCATTTTCTCATGACCTATGCTATTTACTTCTTTCCTTATTAATGAAACTGATGACTACGGGGTTATTGTAGAATTTTGGAGCTATAACTACATACAAATATTGAAGGCAACTAAATCAATGATCCGCTGATCATAAAATAAAGAAATATGCAAAAGCCCAAATTGCCTTAGAGAAATAAGAGAAAGCACATCCATTATATAGAAAATTGAAAGAGAGGTTACATTATGGTGTTCAACTATATTCACCAATATTACAACTATAATATTAAAGATCTACAACTATCAACTACAAACATAAATTTACACACAACTATATATTTAATATGGGACTGCACAGTCAGGAAAGACTGCTCCAAAGTCAATAAAAGTTGCCCAATAGGCATTAATTCTATCAGTCTCCCCCATAATAACCATTGGGAAGAACATGAAGTAAATCTCTGAGCTTCTAAAACCTTTCACAAGCTAGAGCCTTTGTGAAGATATTTGCAATCCGATCTTCTATACTGTAGTACACAATTTCAATCAAGCCCCGTTGAACCAATTCCCTGCTATAGTGATGTTGTATCTCAATATGTTTTGTTCTACTATGAAATACTGGATTCTTTTTCATTTGAATAGCACTCTTGTTATCACAATACAAGAAGGTAGATTCACTTTGAATTCGGTGTAAGTCTTCTAGTAGTCTTCTCAACCATACAATTTGACAAGCTGCTGATGTTGCAGCTTTATATTCTGCCTCTTCTATAGAAAGTGATACCATTAGTTGTTTCTTGGTCTTCCAAGAGAATACTACAGAACCAAGGATAAAAGTGTAACCAAAAATAGACTTCTTATCATCTACAAAACCTTCCCAATCTAAATCTGTATAGCCAACCAATCTGCTATACTCTGAATGCTGAAATTTAAGACCATAACTCAGTGTCCCTCTAACATATCTCAGAATCCTCTTAGCTTCACTCCAATGTGTTTCCTTAGGTTTTGACATGAACCTAGAGACCAAACTCACTGAAAATGTGATATCTGGATGATTAGTAGTTAAGTAGATCATGCTTCCAATCAGCTGTCTATATAGAGTGAGGTTCACTGGATCTGACACATCTAAAGTAGACAATTTAAGTCCAACTTCAATAGGTGTTGCAACTGGTTTACAACTCTACATCTAAAATTTTTGTAGGATATCTGAGGCATTTTTTCTGAGACATAAATATTTCATCTTTATTTTGCCCTACTTCTATACCAAGAAAGTAGTGCATTTGTCCCAAATCTGTCATTTCAAACTCAGTAATTATGGCTGCTTGAAACTATGCAAATAAAGCTATATTATTCCCTGTGTAGATAAGATCATCAACATAGAGAACTAAGATAAAAATATCCTAAGCTGAGCTTCTAATATAGAGATTTGGATCTGATTAAATTCTTGAAAAACCTTTATGTTGTAGGTAGGAGTCTATCCTTGAATACCAATGTCTTGGTGCTTTTTTTAGACCATACAAGGCCTTCTTTAATTTGCAAACATAACATTCTTTAGAAGGTATTTCAAAAACTTTAGGCTGTGAAACATACACTTCCTCATCAATATATCCATTCAAAAAAGTACTCTTCACATCCATTTGATAAATTGTCCAACTTTGTTGAGCTGCCAATGCCAAAACCAATTTGATAGTATCCATTATCAGTTTAATCAGTTTAATCAATACCTTCTTGTTGAGTGTACACTTTGGTTACCAATCTATCCTTATTCTTATCAATGCTTCCATCAGATTTATACTTTGTTTTGTACACCCATCTTGTACAAATAATTTCCTTACCATGAGGTAATTGAACCAAATCCCATGCATCATTCCTATCAATTGTTTCTATTTCACTGTTCATTGTTTCAACTCACTCTTCTTTTTATTGAGCTTGTTCAAATGTTTGCGGCTCATTATTTTCCATGATTTGAGATATTAGTGCAAAATTCACTTTTGCTTGTGACCTTGTCATTTTTTCAAAATTTGAATCCAACATAAGAGTTGATAAATGATTATTTTCTATTCTTCTTTGATGTTTTTGATATCTTCTTGCTCCTGCACTATGTGATTCAGGCTCATCTTCTTCTTCCTCCTCTTCAATCTCATCAATTACTATCTCTTTTCCTTTTATTTCATTTTCTTTGGTATATTTTTCTAGTTCATTGAATACCACATCCCTGCTTATCACAAGCTTTTTTGCAATTGGATCATACAATCTATATACTTTATTTTCAGTTCCATAACCAATAAAAATGCATTTAAGGCCTTTATCATCTAACTTAGACCTTTTTTCTTTTGGTATGTGTGCATAAGAAACACATCCAAATACTTTGAAGTGATCAACACTTGGCTCTATCCTAGACCATGCTTGCTCAGGAGTCATTCTCTTAACCACTTTTGTAGGACTTCTATTTAGAAGATACACTATTGTGTATACGGATTCTGCCCAAAAAATTTTGTCCAAATTTTTCTCTTTCAACATACTTCATTCCATTTCAACAATTGTCCTATTTTTCCTTTCAATAACTCCATTTTGCTGTGGACTGTAGGAAGTAGTGATCTCTCTCTTGATTTTGTGATTTTTGCAAAAAATAATAAACTAATTTGAATTGTACTCACCTCCATTGTCTGAACTTATCACTTTGAGATACTTACCACTTTGTTTTTCAACCAAATTATTAAACTCTACAAATATTCCAAATAGATTTTGAAACCAAACAATACACCTAATTTTTTCTTGAGTAATCATCAATGAAGGTTAGAAAATACTTGGTTTTGTTCAAAGAAGGTGTTTCCATATGACCACACAAATTTGTATGGATTATCTCAAGATTTTGTTTAACTCTACTGGATTTCCCAATACGAAATTGTATCCTATGTTGTTTTCCAACAATACATTTTTCATATACTTCTTTTGTGTCTTCAATGGATGGTAAACCTTCAACCATTTTTAATATTTTGAGTAAAATCAAACCATTAAAACTGAGGTGACCATATCTTTTATGCCAGATTTTACTTTCACTCATTTCACTAGACTTAGTGCTTGGTTCCCATGAGTAAAATGAAGTGGAAACATTGTATCACCTTCCATTTTTTCTCTTGCAATAACTAAATTCTTGTTTGATTTATCTCTTATTATGCACTCTTTTTTATTAAAAGCCACTAGATAATTTTTCTCTAATATTTATCCAACAGACAACAAATTATTTTTGAGTGCTAGGACCAATAGTATTTCATTGATATGCTTCACTTTACCATGTTTGGTTATAACTACAATAGTACCCTTACCCTTGCTTCCATGAGAATTATTATCTCCTAGTACTACTGTACTTTGATGTTTTTGATCCAAGTCAACAAATAGATGCTCATTAGATGTCATATGTGAAGAACATCTAGAGTCTATATAACACACATTATTTTAACTTGCACTTGTATTGAAGCAAGAAATAAATAAATTCTGTTTATCTTCAACAATGCTATGAGCACTTCTCTTTTCTATTTCTCCTTGTTTACTCCAACATTCTGAAGAATAATGTCCAAACTTATTGCAATGAAAGAATTGGACATTCCTTTTACTATTGTCTCCCCCATTACTTCTACTTCTTCCTCTTCCAGCTCCTCTGAAGTTGTTACTTCTTCCTTTGGAATAATTTCATCTTCCTCTAGAATTGCTAGGTTTGCTTTTGTATTCATTCTTATTGTTATCATCATATTTACTATGAATCTTGAAGAATGTGTTTCTTTTTCCTCTTATATTTTCTTTAGAGGAAAATGCTTTCTCTAAGCTTTCGTCATTACTTTTCCTTCTTTCTTTAGCAGTTAACAAAATTCCACTTAATTCATCAATTTTCGTTCTTGAGAGATCCTTAGATATCTCAATCGTAGAAACCACACCTTCAAATTTTGGAATCAAACTTCTCAATATCTTTTCAATGACATGCTTGTCATCTATATCTTCCCCTAGTACTTTCATCTGACTCACTAGACCTTCTACCTTTGTTATAAATTCATTGACAGATTCACTAGTAGTCATTTTTACATTTTCAAAGTTTTTACCCATTGTTTGCAATTTAACAGTTTGTGTACCTTGATATGCATTATTTAATATTTTTCATGCTTTCTTGGAATGAATAGCACCACTTGTCCTAGGAAAGATAGCTTGAGTGATTGCACCCTAAATCAAGAATAAAGCTTCATTTATATTTGAGTAGAGTTTGCATTCTAGTACACCAATATGTAAAATTCT
Organism: Thuja plicata; assembly: GCA_018584345.1. NCBI lineage: Eukaryota > Viridiplantae > Streptophyta > Pinopsida > Cupressales > Cupressaceae > Thuja > Thuja plicata. Next base: position 34,844 of record MU224908.1, read on the forward strand.
CTCCTTCAAAGACACAAATCAACACATTTGACATTACATTGCATGTCATATTTGTCATAAAAAAATTCACAATGACCCAAGTCCTCAACAATAAATTTAGTAGAGATCTCTACAAATGAATACTCTCCTTGTCTCTTCAAATGGGACCCACACACAAGAAATCTCTCTTTTTCTTACTATTTTATTTGAGAAATAAGTGTCAGTTACCACCGATAATGCACTTAATTACAAAAATATTATTTACTAAATTAGAAAGAAAAACTTTATAACTCACAAAAAACTCCAATATATCATTTCCTTCTTAATTAAAACTCATGTTTCCACAAAAGAGTTTTAAAGTTTTTGAAAGAATAACATATAACTGAAGCTTTAATAAAAGTTAAAAGAAAAATTTATCATTGTAAAAAAGACAAGTTTTCTTTAAAAAACTTTCAATAATCTTCTCTAACTTCCGGCTGGAAAGAAAGGGAAAAAAAATTGCAATAACCTCCTTTCAATTTGCAAATGCCTCCCCATGGAAACCTCCTTTCAAAATCAAGCTTGCAGAAAATAAACCAGTTGCAATTAAATATGCTAATATTTGATCTTGAAAATCTCTTAAGTGGCTGATTTCCAAGCTTCTCTCCAATATTTAACTTGCTATCTTTAACTTTCTCTTTGATCTCTTCTAGATCACCTAGAATGAAAGACAAATTTCTCAATTTGGCTCTGATACCAAATGAAGGCAACTAAATCAATGATCTGCTGATCATAAAACAAAGAAATATGGAAAAGCCCAAATTTCCTTAGAGAAATAAGAGCAAGGACATCAATTATATAGAAAATTGAAAGAGAGGTTACATTATGGTGTTCAACCATATTCACCAATATTACAACCATAATATTAAAGATCTACAACTATCAACTAAAAACATAAAAACATAAATATACACAACCATATATTTAATATGGAACGGCACGGTCAAGAAAGATTGCCCCAAAGTCAATAAAAGTTGTCCAATGGACATTACTGCTGTCAAATATGGCTAATAAAAAAGAAAAAATAAAAAAAAATTGACAGGAAAAATAAGAAAGCCAAAAATAAAGCACCCAACAATGAAAATTCTATTGATCATATTGTTCCATAATTACAATATACATAAAATTGTTCCATAATTACAACATGCATAAAAGCATGATTTATACAATAGGAAACTACTGATTAAAACAAGAAATATTGGTGAATAACATGCATGAACAGTTAACAATAGTCCTTAGTTACATGCATGAACTGGTGGAGGAAATAAGTGAAATTGAGAAACAAAATTATCGTTATTAACGGGATGAAAAATGACACAATGATTGGAATCAATATGCCAATATACGCTAACAGATGTGACGAAATTTGAAACCTATATATCATAAATCGAAGAAAAAAATTTAAATTTTTGGTTCAACTAAATTATAAAAATGTAACGCAGATAATATTCACCATAAATGATTAAAATTTGATATCATTTATGAGAAAAAATGAACAACAGAAATACAAAATCCAATGGAAATCTGCAAAATTGAGCACTAAAATCCCAGCCTCAAGCATTCAATTTATAATAAGTGTGCATTCACTGTAAAGGATAGTTAGATCATCCATTTATGAAAGAAAGTTGAGAAAAAACGCTAGGAGGCTGGATACGGCTGTGGGTGGCGGCACATGATTACATGGACACTAGAAACATCCTTGGTCTGTGCTGACAATTAATTTATTCAGACAATTTTAAGCAACTCTTGAAATAAATACAAAGATGAAGAAGATAGAATTCATGCTAAGCATTGCATCTGTCATTTTTGCATAGAGTAAATACTCTCACCCAAAATTTTCAGGTTAGATGGTGAGCCGTCTAAAACTTTCAGCATATTTTCAACTAATTTCTCATGACCAGTGGGTGGATGTGATTGGAGAAATGCATGCCAACATAACAGTTGTCTCGCGTACTTTTATTCCATTCCTCTCATCTGATAATTTTTTGCAAACATGCCTAAAGGTTTAAGAGAATCATACAGAATATTCGCACTATGGCAAGTCACAATTACCAGTGCCCCATGACGTAGAATTTCATTCAAAGAAAGTGCTCTGAGCTGATCTTCATGGTCAACTCCATCAAAAACAATGAATGGCTGCGAATACAAATATTCCAGATAATATTTTATCATTTCTTCCCCAAATCCCTCCTTTGAGCTGCGGGAAGAGGAAAGTGACAGGGGCATACTTAGATCACACATCAATTGGTATTGCATCTGTGCCATATTTTTGTTTCGATGTGCTTGCGCTATATCAAGTACAAACATTGATCTGTGAAATGAGGGATGATGGTAGTTGTAGTATTCTTTTGCTACAGTTGTTTTGCCCATTCTGGCCTCTCCAACTATCCCGATGATTCTACCCTTCACAGGAAGATACAGTGTGATGGAAGAATTTTTTTTTTCAAGCTCTTTAACAACTTCATCAACTCCAAGAGCACCATCTGTGATTTCTAATTTCAACTTAGTTTTACCCTCTCTCACTTCATTGAACACGTTGTCCACAATAGTTTTGCATAGATCACCCATATTCCTAATGAAAAATCCCCAACAATGAAATTTAGAGAAAGAGATAGGTGAATAGAAGAGTGCAGAAATAGAAACAAATTTTAGTGAAAGGAAAGCTTACCCATAAATAAGTTGAATTCTATACCAGTGATAAATGAGGCTTCGTGAAGGGCTTGTTGCCACTACTCAAGCTTGTCGATGTACCTTCCCTTTTCTTTATATTTGGTGAATGCATCTACATAGCCCCTTTTCAATGTAGCGGAGATCATAGGGCTTTATATCATAAAAAAGAGGAACTATTTTAGCCCCAATTTTGAGCATGAGCTCAAGCTCAGCCAAACACCAGGGTGAGTTATCATAGCCTTGGGAAAAAATAGCTAAATGAACATGAGAGGTGCGAATGGCTTGTTGTATGGTGACAGACAATGAATCTCCCAGTTTCAATTTTGGAGAATCGAGAAAAACCTTTAACCCTAAATACTGTAGAAAGTGATAAAGAACGCTGACAAGAGTATTTTTCACATCTGGACCTCGATGGTTGATAAACACATCGTAGCGATGAAATGATGGATCAACTCTAGCAGAGGTAGACGGAGGTGCCATCCCCTTGAAGGCGTTCTCTACCATTTCACATTTTTTCTTAAATGAAGAGGTTGATTGTATGGCTCGAGCCTATATATCCATTGCAATCATTGGTGTATACACTTCGGCAAAAAATAAGGTCTCTTTTCAGGAGCTTTCCAAGTGAAAATGCTCTTCTGTATATAAATTTATCCGGTGCTGTGAAAATGCCAAGTAGGTGGTAATTAAAACATCAAAGTCAACTCCTAGTAAAGAAAAAAGAATGATCGTTGCCAATGCAAAGGGTTGGCACCAATACAGAGGATCACGTGACAAGCTGAACATAACGCCCTAAACTCAGCCAATTTTTCATGAGATCCTAAGCAACTAAGCATTTTCACAACCGGGAAATGCTTGCCACACATTTTAAAACTCGAACAATAGGGAATATAATTATGAAAACTAAACTGATTGATGTAAGAGAGCGAACGCGATGTAGAATAATTTATTCATGTTCACGTTGGGAACCATGGCAAAGAAAGGCAGAATCATGGAAAATTCAACTGCATGGAAGCTATTGTGATCCATTCCACAATACCAAAGATGCCACCGTAGTTTGAGTTTAAATCGCTAGCATTTTGCTCACTTATGAAATGTAGTAGTGAATTATGACTTTAATGTGGATGTCATCACTATTAATGAATCTAATTTTCACAAATGACATTGGTGCGTATGCAAATGGGCAATTGTTTTTTATACTAAACATTCATATAGACACTAACGAAAGTCAATCACTGAGAAAAAAATTTAAAAAATGATAATCGCCAACGCAAAGAGATTGGCACTGATATAGAATATAAATAATTTTCATGAGGCAAGTTAAATATTATGCCCTCTATGTATTTTAGTCAAATCTACAGTCTTATGTATTTTAGTCAAATCCACAACTTGGTAATAGCCGCCATATAAGTTAAAGCTCCTTCTAATCCTAGAGAAGTCAATTTGCAAAAATTGAAGTCATAAATGTAATAAGCAAGCGTGGGTTGGTATAAAGGGAGCGTACATGCCGTAGAAGAAACAGAGGCGAAGAAATACATAGAAATTACAATCTCTTAAGAGATATGTTATAAGTATAAAAATTTGTTATGTTGATTTCTTCAATGCCACAGACATCACGATAGTGTACTTTAAGTCATAACCTGTTAGAGATTTTGCCCACTTCTAGAATGCCATGATGAAAAAGTAAGAGGGCTAACGAAAAGTAATTAAGCCGTAGGCGTTTCCATTTTGGAAAGCCTCGGCTTCTATTTAGAGATCTACGGTTGCTATTGGCTAAAAAGGCAGTGACTGCCATTCAAATCATCTGTGCCGTTGACAATGAAAATTCCCTCTCCATTTGAGATTTATATTATAAAACAGCTCCAAATGATTTCGGTTCTTACTTTTTAAAATAAGTATTATAATATACTAGATAACCTAATCAATTTAAAATATATTATATGAATGTTTTAATAATATTATTATTTAACATTGAAAATAAATAGTACTTTTTTAATAAATATAATTATTTTTATAATAATATGATTAAATATTGATAATTATATTTT
>MU224908.1:69738-106176 GCA_018584345.1 Thuja plicata
TGATGATAGGCACAGTAGGTACTCACAAATGACATTCCACATGAGGTGGTTTGAGGCAATGTGATGAGATTGTTTTCAAGAAGCTCTGCCAGCATTGTTGTATAAGATCATCTCAAAGGAGTAAATGATATATCCCTTGGACATGTAGATCCACTTGAACTCTCCAAAGAGTTGTTGGATTCAAGATTATGAGGATGTTCATCAAAGATAGGATCGAAACGATCCTGTGAAACAATCTCTTGATAAAAGATAGGATTACCATGAATAGGTTTCTCCTTTTTTGAAGAATGTGAAGACATGTGTGTCTTATTGTCATAGAAAAGAGGATATATTGATCTTAGTGAAGACCCACTTGATGAGGTATCCTTTTCTTCCTTTAAGTCTTGAATTTCAGATTTCAAAGATTGCATTTTCTTAGATAGGGTCTTAATGAGAATCTCTTCTTCCTTGTTGTTAAGACCATAGGGTCTATCCCATGTATTTTTAGCCATCATAAGATTGTCTTGATCAAAGTCTCAGAATGGTGTCAAAAGGATTTTTGATTTTTCCCCAAATGTGTGAGTTTGGTTTTGATGTTTCAAAGTGATTGATTCCAACATTAGAGGGTTAGAATGCCCTGATAGTGAGCTGGGAATCAAGTTGTTTAGCTGAGTGTAAAGACCACACGATTTGGGACCAATTTTGAAGATCCAAAAGGACATGCAAGGTAGACCTATAAGCAAGTTATGAAACAACGACAGATGGACCAGTAAAAGAAATAGGACTAGACTGAAGAGCCAAAAGGGTATCCAAAAGTACTAAATTCTTCTGAGAAACAAGTATGTAAGTGCACTCTGTCAAAGTTTGTCAGTTTTATCAATTTTGTCCCGAAAGTGCGTGAAGTTTGCTTGATTGAAGATTGGGTTTTGATATATTTCAGTGAGTGAAAAACATATGTAGACCAAGGTTTGAATTTTTTTTCTTGTTTGAAGGTGTTATCTTTTTAATGATTTTCAGTTACGTCAAGCATTGTTGCAATGTTAGGAGGGTGAAACAAACACTCATCTTTTTTCTATTCTCTAGGTGGAGGATGAAAATCTTTTCTCGTTGACTCAGGTACACACTCAAATGCTAATCAGAATATAACCATCACCAAGCATGCAATGGCTCCAGTCATGATGTTGTATTAGCTGACTCCAAATGCAAGTGAGGGCACAATATGACGAGTGTCTTGGGGCAATTACTTTTTTCCTTGCACAAAGATTATCACCCTTTTGGGGATGAATCAGGAATTCTTTCAGTTGAAGTTGTTGTAGATTATTGGGCAATCCATTCGAAACCGTCCCCCATAGAATTACACAAGGCAAAATTGAGGCGTATAGCCCTATGAGTACCTGAATATATATAGTCTCGCAAGAAAGATTCAAGCGGCTCCACTATACATATACCCAAGCATGTTCAAGGAATGATGTCAAAATTCCATGAACAAAATCGGCTCCATCTTCTGAGGCTTTAGCCTATGAGGAAGCAACTATTTATAGTGAGTTGGAAGGGTTGGCGTAAAACCTGTCCTCACTTGGGTCATTCCCGGGATATTTTTTCCTCAACCGGTAGGCCCTCTAATGTTTAATAAGCATACAAAGGATTGGCGAGCTTAGGATTTCTAGATTTCTGATTCTTTGAAAGAAGAAGAGCATATTCTTCTAGTCCATGCCATTTTCTCCCAAAACATTTTAGTCAAAGGCTCATTCCCTCAAGCTATGTTGAGCCTGATTTAGATATTCCTAGTTTAATGAAAACACAAGTACTTGAAAGCAAAGTTTGATTGTTTAGTTGACCATAGTTCTTAGTGCTTTGCTTGTTCAATTATAAATCCCAATTTAGACAATGAAGTTCATTTATCCCACAAAAATTAGGTGACTTATGTTGTTCAATTACTTTGCCGAAATGAATTAAACAATGAATTTGCTTTGTTCATTTATCCCAAATTCCTCTCAAATCTTAAATCAACTTCTGAGTTTCTGATTTTCCTTCAAGGAAAAGAGCATAATCCCCTGGTTGATTTATTAAGTGATTAGAAAATTTATTTAGTTTGAAAGCATAACAAAATAGAAGTCAAGATGGGGGATTGGCCACCTGCAAACCCACAAGTTAATAGTTCCTTTCTGATTCTTAGTCCCCAATAGTGATCTACAAACAAGAATTAAGCTGTTTAAAGGACAAAGATAGAAAACATCCAAAGATTAATGGTTAGGCTTCTCAAATTGCATTTTAAAAAAAACCAGTAAAATCTGAGATTTTGTGCATGTTCGTTTTAAGCCTGAAAAAAATGTTGACTTTTGACTTTTGTTGACTTTTGACTTTTGTTGACTTTGAAACCCAAAACCAAGTGTGAAATGATGTGAGTACATACACTGTTCTTTTTAAACACCAAAAAGCGAAAAGGGAATTTTTTTAATCAAAAGATTATGTGCTTTCTTACCAAACATGATGGCTAACCTGCAAACCTGTAAAAAAAATGAAAATAGTTAGTAAGAGTGCATTATTGTAGGTTTACAGTGCCTTTCCCCCATGTTTTCACAAATAATGGTCCTAGTGATATAGACCATATTTCCACAAATGTGTAATAGAGAGAAAGTAGAAAGAAGATAGAAGGAATATAATTTTTATTTTTTTTGTGTATCAATGATATTCGTGGAAGCATGATAGAGAGAAAGTAGACAGAAGATAGAAGGAATATAATCTTCTTGTCTTTCTCAACTTGCAAAATAAAATAAGAGCCTCAAGGCCCCACGGTGGGCGCTAGAAATGTGAGTGTCAAATGATGCACCTGTTGCCTGCAACACAACACTTCAATAAGTCATTATGTCAGTGTAAAACAAGGATTAGTGAGCATATAAGAACAATATCCTAACATTGACCTATTGCTCCCTATCTAGGAAGAGTTTGAAAAATGCCATAATCATGCCCTCAGATTATGCACCATTCAGTGACAATACACTCCTAAGAATGAAAGATTTAATTGAAAACTAAGCTAAATGATTAGAAAGCATGTAATTAAGCTATGAAAACTGACATTATAACAATGCATGGAATTGAAACTAAAATGCTATAGATATCTAAACAACATACCAATGCAATTTTAACTCTAAAAATGAGGGCCATTTGAGCTTAAAACTCATTCTACTTATAGAATAAATTAGGAGTGATTTAAGCTTAAAAAATCATTTGATTTGATTTGATTTGATCTTGTCTTGATTTGATCTTGATTTGATTTGATTTGATTTTGATCTTGATTTGATCTTGATCTTGATTTGATTTGATTTGAATTGAATTAGAGGGAGTCAAGCTTGAGAAAGTTGACTTTCTCAAGTGGGTTGAGTTCCTAATCATAAAATTAGGAATGTGACAATATTAGGAAGTGGGTTAGGATAGGATTAAGATTAGGATTAGGCTTAGCATGGGGGGAATAGGTTGGGATTAGTTTGAACTCAGAGTCAAAGTGGTTGAGGTGGGTTAGGTTGGGGTTTAGAAGAATATTAATGAAATGAATTAAACTGATTTAATTCATTCAAAAATAGGAATATCAATTATTTAAGCTTTTAAATGTTTTTTAATAATCAATAGGACTGTAGCCAATTTAATTAAATTAATTAGGCTAGGGGATTGGTTTTAAAATGCAAGTGATAAGATAGATTAATTCCTTTATAATCAAATACTTTAGCCATTGTTTGAATTTGATAATATTTGATTGGTTGAAATTGATTTGAATTGTATGGCTGAAGTAGTTAATATAAATTAGTGATAAAAATCACCTAGGACATTAAATCTGATTTAAATTATGCCAAAGTAACATTGTCTTGACATAACAGGGGGTATGATCACACCTAGGGAAAACAGGGTCTATGGTCGGTACAGACCAAATCCAGGTGGTTACACCCACAAAGCGTATCTCAACGGTGTGTGCCAATCCCTTGGGTTCTTGTCTAAAAGCTTTCTGATCACAATCAAAAGGTTCTTGTTTGTAGATTCAACTAGGCCATTTCCCTGGGGATAGTATAAACCTGATGAAAATTTCAAAATGATCCCATGATCGAATTCCCAATTATAAAACTTCAAAGAAATGAAAGTAGACCCATTATCACATACAAGAGCAGAAGGAAACCCAAACCTTGTAGTGATTATTTCTTCTAAGAACTTGATGACAATCTCAGCAGTGCAATTCTTGAAAGCTTGAGCTTCTGACCACCGAGTACAGTAGTCAGTCGCGGTTAGAATATACCTATGTTTCACTGAGGAAGGTGGATTAATGGGACCGATGAAGTCAAGTCCCCACATTGCGAAAGGTCTCACCTCAGCGACCGGTTGTAAAGGCATTGCTGGGTTCCTCTCCCTCCTTGCCGATGTCTGGCAAACATGACAAGTCTTCACATGCTCGTGTGTATCCCTAAACAAGGTTGGCCAATAGTATCCTGGTCTTAGTATCCAATGTGTTGTGGCCAAATCCGATCCATGCCCTATTCCCCACTTATCATGAAAATGCTCCAAAATATTTCTAGCTTCATCTTTTCCAACACATCTCAAATATATCCCCTCATGATTTTGTTTGTATAACACTACTCCTTGCAACATGTACCTTTTACTCTTGAATTTCAATGCCCACTTCTATACTGGATTCAAATGTGAAGGGCACCAGTGATTTAGCAAATAATTGATTATATCCTGGTACCATTCATCGGGATGCACATCCTCCAACTCATAGACTTGCTGGACAAGTCTAGGTCCTTCTGATGCCATGGTTTGTGCCAATTTCTGACCTCTGACCAATTTTATGGTTGAATGTCTATGTCATATTCCTAGATAGTGGCGACCCACTTTCCCCTTCTCTCTCCAAGTTTGTTTTGCATTAAAAGGGTCTTTACTGCTATGTCAGGGACAATTGCATGGACTTTGCTTCTCAAGATGTAATGCCTAAATTTTTTCATTTCCTTCACCAAGGCATAGGCTTGCTTCTCCACATTTGGATAATTCAATTCGGCCTCTCTGAAAGGTGCACTCATGAATGCTATCAGATCCTCTTCACCTTCTTCATTCCTCTGTGTTAAGATGGCAGCGCATGCATGATCAGAGGCGAAAGAATATATATCAAATGGCCTCTCATAATCTGGACTCACTAAAACTGGTGCATTGACAATAGATTGTTTTATCTCTTCAAATGACTTCTTGTTGTTGTATTCCAATCCATTTTTGCATCTTTCTTTAACATGTCATTCATTGGCTTCACTATTTCCGTGAATGCGGATATGGACTTTCTTACGAAGTTGATCTTTCCAAAGAATGACTTGAGATCTTTCTTGCTAGCTGGTAGGCCAATTATGGAGATTGCATCCACTCTCTCTAGATCTATCATGATTCCCTTCTTTGAAATTACATGTCCTAGGAGTCTCCCTTCGATAACTCCGAACATACATTTCTTCGGATTCAAAGAAACTCCAAACTTTCTGCATCTCATGAAAACTTTCCTTAGTTCCAAAATGTGATCTTCTCTGATCTTTGAAAATAATATGATATCATCCATGCAGATGATGATACACTTGTCCTTTAAGTCCTTGAAAGAATAATCCATAGCCCTTTGAAATGTTGCACCTGCGTTGATCAGGCCAAAAGGCATTCTTCTGTATGTAAATGTTCCCCACTTCATGGTGAAAGCCATTTTTAATCTATCTTCTTCTTATACAATCACCTGATTGTATCTCGAATACCCATCCATAAATGTCATCATTTGTGTGTCGTTCACAACCTGCAAAACCTCATCCAGTGATGGCAATGGATAATTGTCTTTTTCTGACACTCTGTTCAGATTCCTAAAATCCACACATAGCCTTATTTCTTCATTTTTCTTCCTAACTGGGACAAGATTGGTGGCCCCCGTTGAATGCCTCACTGGGAAGATAATCCGCACATTTAGCAGCTTCTTTACCTCTTGGAAAATCAATGGTTCTAACAAAGGATTAACTGGCCTCTGTCGCTGCCTGAATGGGTTGATTCCTTCCTTTAGTGGAATTGTATGTGTAATGATGGAAGGATCATATGTTTTCAAATCCTCATATCCCCAAGCAATCACATCCAGGAATTCCCTCATCAAACCAAGTATATCCGCTTTCTCCTTAGGTGTGCAAACTTTCCCAATGTGGACTATTTTGGGACTATCTTCGGTTCCTAGATTTACCTTTTCACACTCATCACCCCTTGTGGGTTGATATGGCACCTTTTTGAATTGGTCCATGTCAAATATCCTTTCTAATTCAATCATTCCCTTTGGAATAGTGTTTTCTTTCAAGTTCATAATTTCTTCTAGATTGATTTCCGCTTCTTTGTCTACTTCTCCATCAATGATTTCCGTTGTGAAAATGTCTGAATTGGTCAAGAACTTGAGGATATGTCTATCATCTTTGAACACTTGGAAGTTTTTGACATTATCTGGTACTGATGGGACCGATGCTAACTCAAATTTAAATTTCTTCAAGCCTTCCAACTTGATTGGCGCCAGTGAGCTTGCAGCCTGCGTGAGGGCGTTAGCCTCCTGGTTGCTTGCTCTATAGCTAAGCTTGATATTGAAGGCATCAAAGTCTTCTATCAGATCCCATACTCTATTTATGTACCTTTTCAGTCTCTTGTCATGGCAATCAAACTTCTACTTCACCTGCTCAGTTACCAAATATGAGTCTCCAAGCACATGGAGTATCCTGGCACCTTTCTTTATAGCACACAACAAGCCTAGAATCAAAGCTTCATATTCCACCATGTTGTTGGTGCATGGAAATTTCAATCTATGTGCCACCAAATATGTTTCCCCTGTCGGGCTGACTAACTCAAATCCGTCTCCAGCTCCTTGCTTAGTCTTAGAACCATCGAACCTCAAAGTCCACACTCTGTCACTTTCTAGAGGACCCATTTGGGAATCCTTGGACTTGTCTGATTCATCATTTTTTCTCACTTCCATGTTGGGTGGTGCAATTTGGTTCTTTATTTCACCCATCATGCTACTTTCTGCTTCATCAACTTGTAGAATTTCAAACTTTTGTTCTCCATATTTATCCTCTTATTTCAGTGCCCTTGGGATTCTCTTCTCTACTTGTTCTAATGCAACCTTGCACAAGTAACAAGATAATTCTAAATGGAAAGCATTGTGGATTCTGCACTAGTTGGGCAATAATAAGTCTCTCACTGGCGTTTTTTTACCCAACTCTACACCTTGCTGCACAGTTCTTAACACAAAGTTTCTAAAATTTTTGAACATGCATTCACCCTCGTCAGATGAAGTGTCAGGATCTGACTCAATTAGAATTTTTTTGAATTCCTTTGCTCTACTTATGACATTCAATGTCAGTACTTCTTCCTTCTTAGGCTTATAAACACCCAAGCTTGTCTCTGCAAACAATATTTCATTTGGTTCTCCATTCTCAGTAACTATTGATCTCAGCCTTGGGGTGCTATCAATTTTGATTTGGTTGGAAAGTCCTCTCCATGGGAGCCACATGTGAGAAAAGTCAATTTCCATGTACCCATTCAACCTTCAAGCCCAATCCCTACCTAGAATCAAACCATAGGAATCAGCCACATCCACTACTGAAATATCTACCATGTGTTCCATCCTTGGATCTGAAGCCAACTACATGTGTATGTTATGTAGTTCACCTACCACTAGGACCTCAGTCTTGTCTAGTTGTGTAACCCTCTTGTTCGATCCTAAAGGCGTGATTCCCAACTTTCTACAAATGGCCAAAGGCATGACATTACTTGAATCTCCTAAATCAATCAAACAATTATGAAGAAGCTTCCCGAATATCCTTACTGAGAGAAAGAATGGGGCTAGTTCAGCTTTCCCCTGATAATATACCATTGGTGTCTTGTGTACTTTCTTAGGCTTCACCCCAAAATCTGTTGGTTGGACTACTTCTTCTATTTTCATTATTTCTCTATTCTTTACCAAATCTTGACTCCTTTGTGTCTGTTGTTCTATTGGCGTTGATCCTTGAGCCACATAAACTGGTCGAGGCTTTGGCTGTCTATTGAAATTACTGATGTCACCATATGCAACCTCTTGTGTAGAGTTCCCCATCTCACCATATGAAATCCCTTGAGATGAATTTGTTGTGTTACCACATGGAACATCTTGGATCACATGTACTGAGTTAGGAGGAGGCCTCCCTGCCGTAGGAGTCACTTGAGTAGGTGTTGTTGAACTTTGAGTGTGAGACCCTTGTGATTTTTTGCCCTTTAAACTATTAAGGAATGTATCCCTAATCTCCGTTACCCTCAACAATTCAAACAAAGGGAGATTAATTTTGATCTTCTTCATCTCCTCTGTCACACTCTTCCCTAGTCCTTTCAACCCATCATTATACATGGAATTGTTTATCATCCTCCCTCTGTTTGTTTCTTGTGTTGACATGGCACTTTGTGACCCTTGAGCACCTTGATTGCTTTGTTGTGTGCTCTACTGAGAACTCTGTTGTCCATTACCATTGTTGTAGTTACCTTGTCTATATTCAGGTGCATCCCTTGGAGGAATTGGTACATTACCTGCATTGGGATGTGGAGGTGTATTGTAACTGTTTAGAGGTATGGAGGATGTGAAACATCCATCATTTCTCTTACTATTATTGTTCCTCTGATAAAACCTCGCATTGCTAGCCAGTTTTTGAAATGTATGGTTCCCACCTGTTCCTTGAACTAGAACAGAGTCACCCAATGGTGGGAAAGAAAAATATGACCCATTGCTATACTTATTTTGATCTATTACTTCGTTAACTGGTCCATTGGTTGACTCAGGAGGGAATCTCCCTTGATGTTCCTCATATGCCTCAAACTCTGGTGGAAATGAAATCTCCTCAAAAGTCAAGCATTGGGCATATCCAGGGGATAGAACAATTTCATATCCTGTGACCTTAATATCCTCTTGATTGATCGACTCATCTACCACTTTCTAAAATAGGTTAGATGCCTTTTTGAACTCAGCACATCCTAACTCTGAATGTTGATCTGTCTCATGGAATCTGCAATATTGAGACAAGGTAGACTTAGCTAAAAAAATTCTCTCCACTAGCCTACTATCTATTGGGGCTTGATTATCAAGTGGCAACACCACATTTCCATTGTTTGGGCCAGTGTTCCATGTCCTCTTTTGGTTAGACTGATTATTGTATCCTTGATCTTGTGACTAGTTATTGGCTTGGTGGTTGTTATTTTGATTGTTCCTCTGATAACCACCACCTTGATTGTTTCTTTGATAATCTTTATCTTGATGATTCCTTTGGTATCCACCACCGTAATTATTCCTCTGATACCCCCCTTGATAATTTCCACTTTGATAATTATTTCCTTGATGAACTCCTTGATTGTTCCTCTGGGCGGCTTGGAGTTGATTGTTTTGATTTCTCAAATAAGTAACTTCGGTAGACAGCTTCTTGACTTGCTCAATCAATTCCTTTATTTCATCTTTCTCCTCTTGTGTTCTTGTGGATGAACTTGCACCTTGCAGATAGACTGGCATTGGTGGTGGTGCCTGAGACAACGTAGGTCCTGGATGGACCATAAGCTGATTTGTAGGCGCCTGGTATGTAAGTTGTGGAACTAGATTGTTCGGATATCAAACACTCGGGGGTTCCAATCCTTGTTGGCCCAACTGCTTCCCTATTTCAATTGCCTTAGCATAAGATTCATTCAACGTTGTAGGAGTAGGGTTCACCATCCTTGTAAACATAGCTGTCTGACTGTCTAAGACATTGTAGTATGCTTCCAAAGCACCCACCTCCTGGATTGTGTAAGGGGCCTGCAATCTTGTGTAAGCCTTGTGGAAATGATTGTTGAAGGAACTTATTGATTCTTTATCTTGTCTCCTGATGTCCACAAATAGCCTATGTAACTCCAATGGTGTGGTGGGCATGCCAAATTTTCCTATAAATGCTTCTCTGAGCTGAAGCCATCCTGTTATAGATGACACTGGTAGATTGACAAACTAGTAATAGGGTTCTTCCACCAATGAGTAAGGGAAAATCCTACATGCTACATCTTCATGTTGAATCCTTCTATTGCATAATGCATCTTCAAATACTTTGATATGCTCCTTAGCTGTACGGTTGGGGTCATTGACAAAGAACTTGGAGCAAAATCTTGATGGATTCTTTGGTAGGTCATGATATTGCTGGAACAAGATGGGTGAGGCATTGTTTTGAATCCATGGTGCCTGAGCCATTGTTGCTTGATTGACTAGAGTCTGAACTTGCTGACCTACTGGGGTTTGTATGCTTGAAACCTTTGGAACTTGAACCAGACTACTTGAGGATTTTGTCCAACTTGTAGTATTGGCTACCCACTGATTCCTTCCTTTCTTGTGAAATTGTAGCTCAATTAGGTCTTCCTCTTGGTGTGGTGTAGACATTAGTAACCTTTGTTTCGTATCTGATTGTAGTTTCTTGAACCTTTCGAGAGAGAAAGATCCAATTCTTCTATCCAGCTTAATTATAATTCAGTCCGATTGACCGCCCCAAGTTGAATTTTCCTCAAGGGTGGCCTGAGCTCTTTTATGGGCTTCTCTTTCTCTTTCAAGTTTTCTTGCGAGTTCTCTTTGGCATTTCAATCTTTTCTGAATTTCTCTGTCAATTCTTTGATCTTTTTCTTCTTCTTCTTCTAACACAAAGCTTACTTGCATATATTTAGGTGCACTCCTCTTAACTCTCCAGGCGAGTGAGTTCAATCCTGAGATGATGTCCTCTTGGTCATCTCCAAATCTGAGGTTAGGTTGTAAGATTGGTACAATGTCTCTACGCAAAAGCACCATCCTTCATCATAGTTGAATTCCAATAAGTCCTCGTACAGACACTATCAGCCCTCCTTCTAGCACCAAATAATGTTGATGTCATTTTTATACCAGTACATAACATATAGCAATTGAATACTTGATATAGAATACCAAATACTCAACCCTCTCTTGAAAATTAATTACTCATGAAGAACATGAGAAAACTCCAAGGTTCCTTACACCTGTGGATACTAACTTAGTTATATTAATGTGATTTGTTGGTTAATCACGTAGGCGGGCTTACGTTGTTTACTCAAGGATGCCAAATTATTGCTATGATGATGATGGGATCTAGCTTTGCAATGTATACTCAATTGAATTTCTCTTTAATTTATATCACTTCCAACTTTGCTCATCAAACTCCAACTACTAAACTACTCGTTGTTTTACTACTACTCCTATGGAATGGAAAGATTAGCAAATGGACGGGGATCAAATCTAATGAAAGCTTGCCAGCGGTGTTACTTTCATAGATGCAATGGTTCAAGGGGAATTTAGACTAGATTACCACACAAGGCTTCCTAAGAAGCTGCTAGGATGCTAGTGGCCTAGTATATAGATCCCTATCAAACATTAACTAACATCACCATGCAACTAGCCATCTACTTCTATTCTTACTTAACCACTTTCTTGAAATGAAATCTACCTTAACAACTCAATGAAATCTAATTTTAACAATCAGAAGTAGAAACCATGCAATAACACCAAGTGATCTTAATCACCATGCAAGACACAACAATGATAAGAGAAGCAAATTTTGGTATTATATAAGCAACAATTTTCTTCAACCCTTTACAAATGAGAGTACCCGACCATATATAGAGGCTCAAAATTACAACCAATGGTAGAGATTAAGAGGCAAGACCAACGATCTAGATTGATTCCCAGAAACCCTAATTAGGGTTTCCACCCCATCATCCAATGAGAAGATGCCACCTCATTAATGGACCAATGAAAAAAAAGGAAAAGTGGCAACCAATGAGAAGGCACCAAAATGGTAGCCAACCAGAATCAAACACCTATCCTACCTAAGAAGAAAGAAGAAATTACCACTTGGGCTTACATTAAATGATCTTCTAATACAATTCTACCCTTTTCTTTCATCCTCTTAGCCAAGGCAATGAACTTGAATAACATGTTGTTGAATTCCTCCATGGGAGGGCAAGGTATATGCCTCATTCTAAGCTTAACTGTCTTCATCATATTCTTTGCCGCTTGCACTGTCTTCTTACTCTCCTTCTCATAATCCTTTGCAAACTCGATAAGGGCCTTGAGAGAGGCAAGGATGTCTAGGCACTTCTTCCTGATGGCAACCTTCCCTAACTCATCCAATCTTGATCCAAAATCTGTCTCACTAATGTTATCTTCTTTTATTTCCTCAATATCAAGTGCAACCCTCGCATCGCTCAGCATGTTTAAAATGAAAGTGTCGATGCTTGGACTGTGTTGTGCAATCTCATCCCGTATCTCTTCAAGTGTTCTCAACCTGACAGTCAAGGCAACATACCAAGACTCAACAATACTCTTTCCTCCCTCATTCACCACTTTGGCCTTTACCAATAATTTCTATGTTAGCCCTATAGCCGCCTGTAGCCTGGGAATAGCTAAGTCTTAGATTGGAAGGAAAACCTTCCACTCCTCCTCAAATGTTATGAATTTGTATCTAAGAGACACAAATGACCTGAATGTCGAGATAAAGGCGGGAAAGAAATTTCACCCATCTTGTATTGTATCACTGATCCACGCTTTGGTTTCTTGCACCTGAGCTAATATCTCCTCTACATTTCTCTCACTATCTTGTGGAAGGGCCACCTGAGGAAACTGTTGGATGGGCTGACATAGTCCTTGATAGCAATCTCTCCAATACCTATTTTAAGCCTCCAACTTCACAATCTTTTCATTTTCCTTCCTCAACTTTTCTCTAATCGAAGCCATGCCTTCCTGAATCTCCTCACACTCCATGTCATCTGTGATTCTTCCCATATCATGCTCTACTATCTCATATTCTTGGGCTACAATCTCACTAACTGCCTTGCTAACCTTTGGTATAGCAATCTGAACCTTCCGGTGACCATCATCATCACTCCTGATTACCTTTACCACTATTCCTGCCATTTGTTTTTGTCTCACATCATCTCCCTTTTCCACTAACCCTTGAATATCCTCAACCATTCGGATGGCCACAACCTCGCCCCTTGGCATAAGCAACTGTCTCAAGCTAGTGGTGTAGTGCATCTCCCCAAATCTAGATTTGGTTTGACTAGAAAAGCATTACCAACATCCTTAGGTGCTTGGCCTCCTTCCTCAACTGATAGAGCCTCGATATCGATTAACTTATCTCCTTCACCACTGACTGTCACATCATCCTTAAACTGCTTCTCCGAGAGGGGAGAGTACCCTGTACTATTACTATAACCATTTGATTCTGAATCAGAGCTCACCTCTACCACTACCCTTTGCTCAATTGTATTAAATTATTGTCTTTTAGCCTCAACTATGCTCTCTCTTGATGGCACTGTACTCCGTTTCTTTGCTGGAGGCTCCTGGTGTTCTTTGTCTTTCTCAACCTCCAAACTCCTCTTCTTTCTTTTAACTGTTTGTTGTTGCTGGCTATTGCCCTCACCTTGTTGTCGGACTGACTTTGTTGGACTCTCCTCCTCTGGCCTCATCTTCTCATAGGTAAGGTGCACCTTTCGACCTTGTAATTGCCTTAACTTTCTATTGTACCACCACTCAGTGTGTAGATCAACCATTCTAGTAACTGCTTCTAAGGAAGGGTCCTGATGATCGCTCCACTCCATTGGCCTCAACCCTGTTCCCTCTACTATAGTGTAGTCTTCCCTTAGCACATCTTCATCATCTTCTAGCTGATCTAAAATGTCAAGGCCTCTCCACCTGATGGCCCTCATCATGCCCACTAATAACCTTGAGAAAGCAAGCTTTCTCACATGGAAGTCATCCTGCGCAATGGCCCAAAAATCCTCTATAGTAGGGATATGCCTGAATGGGTTCCCATGAGATGCCTTGATTAGACCATTAGGATTGAATCCTTGCCTTTCCCTATACCATCCTAGATGATATTGTTCTAACTATTTTCCCGCAGCTGCAAAGGCGACAGGATTGGGGAAACTATCATTGCCTATCATGAGTGAGAAGGTAACCCTTGTCTCACCTTTGAGCTTCATCATCTTGCCATACTACTCAAGTTTCCTAGCCAACTCCATCAAAAATATCTTATCGGGTGGGTACCTTGGAATCCTCTTGGGACAAGCCATGTACCCCGCCACTCTAATGTATGTGAATTGTGAAAATTGGATGAACCAATTCCCATACTTCTTGACTTTTGCCTCTGCTTCCGGCGAGAACCTCTTGACGGGTGTCCCTTGTAGTAACCATACTGTCTTCATGGAAAAGACATCATAAAACATCTTGTAGTCCTTGGTGTTGTGCAAGTGAAGTTGTGGATAGCACTCATTCACCAAGCATTGTCTGGACCCATTGCCAATCACTCCTAAAGCCTTAAGTCCAGGATGTTCATACAACCTTGCAATCAAATAGAAAAGGTAGGACCCCATGTAGAATTGTTTCAGATTTTGCACTGTCCTAAGTTGTAATTCTAAATTCTTGCTAATGATCCTAGCCCAATCAAACTTCCTTTTCCCATTCTCAAATCCTTCAATAAAATAGTACATCCAAGGATCAAACTGCATACCTTGAGCAGAGCCCATGATTCGGTTGAGAAGCACAATAAGGTCACCATACTCTAATTTGAAATCTGACCTGGTGAGCCTTGATGACTTGGTGACTCCCCTCTTGCCTTCATGCAACCAATTCTTCCTTAATAGAGCGAGGTAGGAATCTTGATTATCTTGAAAGAGCTTGCCAGCCTCATCCATCAACACCACTATCATGCCCTTGTGCTGGGGTATATTGAACATTTCCTCTACTACTGGCCCACTGATGTTAGCCAACACCCTCTTTCCCTCATCAAAGATGATGGACTTAGTCACAATATCTAGCCGAGATGCACACTCCATCACCAATTATGGACAAGGCAAGGTAGGAGGGAAGGCTAGAGCTTGCACAATTCCACACTTGATGATCTTCTTCGCCATGGAGGAGTGGCCTTCTTTCAGTCTATCTTTCAATTGTATCATGTTGAATGTGCCGATGTTGGTGTCACCCACTCGCTTCAATTTTGATAAGAAGGAGGTATTGGGCATCATGTCTTCCTTTTCTTTCTTGGTATGCATTCCCCTTGGGTTCTTGCTTGCACTAGCATCTGTCATCCTAACCCTTATTTCTTCCTCTTCTTTCTATAGTGAGATGGGACTAGACTTATCTCTGCCCCTCCAATCCTAGGGATGGAACTACCACTTATCTCTACCTCTTTGATTCCTATCACACTACACTTATCTCTGCCTCTTCGCCTAGGGATGGAACTACCACTTATTTCTGCCTCTTCGAAAACTTATGAGATGGACTACACTTATATCTCCCAACTTCATTCCTAGGGGTGGGACTACCACTTATATCTCCTTTCTCCAAATCCTAGATGAAAAATACACTTATATCTCCCAACTTCAAGCCCTAGATGAGATGATGAAGTGGTGGACGAAAATGCAAGCAAGAAATGGGAAAAGAACCAAGTAAGAACAAGGGAAAATTCTGCCTTATTAACCAGCCTTCACTCCAAATTGAAGATCCTCCTCTACTAACCAACAATGCAAAAGACAATATTCAAGAAAAATCTGCAGTCCTTACCCAAAAATTCGCAGCACCAAGAACAAATTTGTAGCTCTTCCAAGACAAATCTGGAAATTTCTATGTTTTTGGCAACCTCCTTGACAAATATGGAAAGTTCTGATGTTTTTGGCAGCCTCCTTGACAAATCTAGAAATTTCTGATGTTCTTTGATGCTACAGAATAGCAGCCTCTACCTTAATTTCGCAGCTAGGGCACAATTTACAGCCCTCAAGTTCGCTGCTTCTCTTCTCTGAATTTTCTGCTCCTCAAATTTTCTGCCAAGAGAAAGGGGGAATGATGAGATGATGAAATGAGGTGTGGGAGAGCCTCTTTAAATACCAAATTTTGCCTCCAAAAAAGTAGGGCCGACTTTCTAGGAGGGAAACAAAACTAAATTAAAAAATTGCCAAAACAAACGTGAATTAAATGAAATAAATTGCACTGCCCTAGGGGATTTAATTTTAATTTAAAATGGGGCCAGCCTAGTGCAAAAGTTAATGAGCTAAATTAGCCAAATCCGAAATTACCAAAGGCCCTAAATTTGAAATTTGAAATTTGAAAAAAAGGTCGTGTAGGCCTCTAATATAGATTTAAACCTTCCCCAATGTGGACCCAATAACCTACCATGAATTTCACACCTCTTAGGCCTTAAAATACATTGAATTTAACACACAAAGGGGCCCAAATTAAATTTCCAAATTACCAACACTCAGCTCAAAAATATGATTTTAATGCGTTTAAACATGGCAACCAAATCCAAAATCAAAAATTGCAAGCTAATAATAATTCAAATAATTTCCAATTTTCATTTACTCCTTTTTCATTTAAAATTTTGAAAATCCCACTTGTCAATTTAATTTTTTAATTTTGCAATCCAAAATCATTTAGTAATTTAATTTCATTTGACAATTTTAAATTTTCATTTAATTTCCATTTTCACCACCAAAAAATTTACAAGATTTTCCCAAAAATATCCAATTTCACAATTAAATTTCGAAAATGTTTAATTTTTTTCAATTTCATCAATTTTCAAAAATTCATCTAAGTCCAAAATTTGCAATTTTATCCCGCTCAATATCATTATAACAATTGAAGAAAACGTTCCTATTGAATTTCGTTTGGCCCAGAGACAAAATCGACCACTTAGGAAAACCAAATTTCCGTGCAAGGTGAAAATAAGCCATACCCTCCCAAGCGCTCGAAACATCCAAGGTGTAAAATTTTCATTTCAAGACCTCTGGATCACCCAAAATTTGCTAAGGATTGGAACCCCTGGATAGAGTAAAAATTGTCAAGGCTTGCTCAAAAAAAATGGGGGTCCCCAAATTCTTTGGGGTGATGTGTGAAAACCTCACAACAATATGCTAACAGATGTGACGAAATTTGAAACCTAAATATCATAAATCGAAAAAAAAAAATTAAATTTTTGGTTCAACTAAATTATAAAAACGTAACGCAGATAATATTCACCATAAATGATTAAAATCTGATATCATTTATAGGAAAAACTGAACAACAGAAATACAAAATCCAATGGAAATCTGCAAAATTGAGCACTAAAATCCCAGCCTCAAGCATTCAATTTATAAACAAATTTATAATAAGTGTGCATTGACTGTAAAAGGATACTTAGATCATGCATTTATGAAAGATAGTTGAGAAAAAAGGCTAGGCAGCTGTAGACAGCTGTGGGAGACGGCACATGATTACATGGACACTAGAAACATCCTTGGTCTGTGCTGACAATTAATTTATTCTGACAATTTTAAGCGACTGTTGAAATAAATACAAAGATGAAGAAAATAGAATTCATGCTAAGCATTACATCTGTAATTTTTGCATAGAGTAAATACTCTCACCCAAAATTTTTAGGTTAGATGGTGAGCCGTCTGAAACTTTCAACATATTTTCAACTAATTTCTCACGACCAGTGGGTGGATGTGATTGGTGAAATGCATGCCAACATAATAGTTGTCTCGCGTACTTTGATTCCAGTCCTCTCATCTGATAATTTTTTGCAAACATGCCTAAAGGTTTAAGAGTATCATACAGAATATTCGCACTATGGCAAGTCACAATTACCAGTGCCCCGTGACTTAGAATTTCTTTCAAAGCAAGTGCTCTGAGCTGATCTTCATGGGTCAACTCCATCAAAAACAATGAATGGCTGCGAATACAAATATTCTAGATGAGATTTTATCATTTCTGCCCCAAATCCCTCCCTTGAGCTGCGGGGAGAGGAAAGTGATAGGGGCATACTTAGATCGCACATCAATTGGTATTGCTTCTGTGCCATATTTTTGTTTCGATGTGCTTCCGCTATATCAAGTAGAAAACTTGATCTGTGAAACGAGGGATGATGGCAGTTGTAGAATTCTTTGGCTACAGTTGTTTTGCCCATTCCGGCCTCTCCAACTATCCCCACGATTCTACCCTTCACAGGAAGATACAGTGTGATGGAAGAAATTTCATTTTCAAGCTCTTTAACGACTTCATCAACTCCAAGAGCACCATCTGCGATTTCTAATTTCAACTTAGATTTACCCTCTCTCACTTCATTGAACGCAGTGTCCACAATATTTTTGCATAAATCGTCCATATTCCTAATGAAAAATCCCCAACAATGAAATTTAGAGAAAGAGATAGGTGAATAGAAGAGTGCAAATATAGAAACAAATTTTAGTTAAAGGAAAGCTTACCCATAAATAAGTCGAATTCTATACCAGTGATAAATGAGGCTTCGTGAAGGGCTTGTTGCCACTGCTCAAGCTTGTCGATGTACCTTCCCTTTTCTTTATATTTGGTGAATGCATCTGCAAAGACCCCGTTTGCAGTGTAGCAGAGATCATAGGGCTTTACATCATAAAACAGAGGAACTATTTTAGCCCTAGTTTTGTGCATGAGCTCAAGCTCAGCCAAACACCAGGGTGATTTATCATAGCCTTGGGAAAAAATAGCTAAATGAACATGAGAGGTGCGAATGGCTTGTTGTATGGTGACAGACAACGAATCTCCCAGTTACAATTCTGGAGAATCCAGAAAAACCTTTAACCCTAAATACTGTAGAAAGTGATAAAGAACGCTGACAAGAGTATTTTTCACATCTGGATCTCGATGGTTGATAAACACATCGTAGCGATGAAATGATAGATCAACTCTAGCAGAGGTAGACGGAGGTGCCATCCCCTTGAAGGCGTTCTCTTCCATTTCACATTTTTTCTTAAATGAAGAGGAGGATTGTATGGCTCGAGCCTATATAGCCATTGCAATCATTGGTGTATACACTTCGGCGAAAAATAAGGCCTCTTTTCAGGAGCTTTCCAAGTGAAAATGCTCTTCTGTATATAAATTTATCTGGTGCAGTGAAAATGCCAAGTAGGTGCTAATTAAAACATCAAAGTCAACTCCTAGTAAAGGAAAAAGAATGATCGTTGCCAAGGCAAAGGGTTGGCACCAATACAGAGGATCACGTGACAAGCTGAACATAACGCCCTAAAATTAGCCAATTTTTCATGAGATCCAAAGCAACTAAGTGTTTTCACAACTGGGAAATGCTTGCCACACATTTTAAAACTCAAACAATAGGGAATATAATTATGAAAACTAAACTGATTGATGTAATAGAGCAAGTGGAGATTTATATAAAAGAGAGCGAACGTGACGTAGAATAATTTATTCATGTTCGCGTCAGGGACCACGGCAAAGAAAGGCAGAATCATGGAAAATTCAACTGCATGGAAGCTATTGTGATAGATTCCACAATACCAAAGATGCCACCATAGTTTGAGTTTAAATCGCTAGCATGTTGCTCACTTATGAAATGTAGTAGTGAATTATGACTTTAATGTGGATGTCATCACTATTAATGAATTTAATTTTCACAAATGACATTGGTGCGTATGCGAATGGGCAATTGTTTTTTATACTAAACATTCAGATAGACACTAACAAAAGTCAGTCACTGAGAAAAAATTAAAAAAATGATAATCGCCAACGCAAAGATACTGGCACTGATACATAATATAAATAATGTTCACGAGGCAAGTTAAATATTACGCCCTCTATGTATTTTAGTCAAATCTACAGTCTTATGTATTTTAGTCAAATCCACAACTTGGTAATAGCCGCCATATAATTTAAAGCTCCTTCTAATCCTAGAGAAGTCAATTTGCAAAAATTGAAGTCATAAATGTAATAAGCAAGCGGGGGTTGGTATAAAGGGAGCGTACATGCCGTAGAAGAAACATAGGCGAAGAAATACATAGAAATTACAATCTCGTGAGAGATATGCTATAAGTATAAAAAGTGGTTATATTGATTTCTTCAATGCCACAGACATCACGATAGTGTACTTTAAGTCGTAACCTGTTAGAGATTTTGCCTACTTCTAGAATGCCATGATGAAAAAGTAAGAGGGCTAACGAATAGTAATTTATTTCATGTTTCTTTTAAGTCTAATAATTGATGTTCAAATTCCAAAGAGGCATCAATGCAGTTGGTCTTAGCTAGCACATTCTATGCATTAATTGCTTAAATTGCAGAGCTTATAGTCTAACTTAAAATTTATCTTTGTAACATTGGTTTTTTGATTTGTCTTTGCTGCTTTGTTTCAATTCGTCTCTAGTAGTGTGTGTCATGTAAGTGGGCAATTTTCTTTGTTTCTTTAATCTACAACATCAAAGAATTCATAAATCCACATGCTAGATCTAAGAAAAAGAAAGTAATAAGAGGATTTGTAAAGTTTTAAAGGATGGTGGAAGGGCACTAGTATATGAGTGTGTTCTAAGAGTAATGCACTATATTTATACAAAATAAAAGTTCACTAGAAAATCATCTATGAGTTAGTAACTATCCATTTTTTAAAATAAAAAGCTAACAATTAGATCAATTGTTGAAGTTTAATTGTACCAATAATGCACCATTATTGGAGCATTTGTGCAAAAGTTGAATAATTATTGTGACAATTGTGTAAAAGTACTGAATCAATTGTGTATTTTTTTTGGTTGTTTAAGCAAACAAGTAATGTCACAAAAGAAACCAAGTACCAAGCGACACTTTGAAATGGTCACATTTTGAGAGGTGCATGAAGTTAGTTATAACGACTATGACCACACTTTAATAGGTGTGCGAAGTTAGTTATAATGGCTTTGGGTGTGATCCCCTTGTTAGATAACTGAGAGGGGGGTGAATCAGTTAGCTCCAGTTATCCTAGAGTCCCAAATTCTCCGAGATGTATATAACAATAATTTCAAACTTATAAATCAACTCGGTGAGATATGAGTTGTGATCTTAAACTTTAGTTAACAAGTTGTCTAGTCATCTACCGAGTAGTAGTAAAACAATACTGTGATTACCGATCAATGCAGATAAAGTAATGTGTAAAGAAAAATAACAATCCACAATAATCATACCCATTAACACAGATTTTTAACGTGGAAACCCTGCTAAGGGAAAAACCACCTGGGACCGGTAACCCAAAATAATTCACTCTTCTGAAGTGAGCTCGGTTAAGAGCCAACTCTATTAAAGGTTACAATGCACACTGTTAAATGTGACCTAATTAGAGGATTTATCACTAACAGTTCTCTCTTAACCAATCATTCACTATGCGGTCAACAAGAAAAAACTCAACATTCATTTGAATGTCATAATAAAGAATTTCATGTCCTACTTTGTTAAGAGATTTTTCTGTAATAATGGTTAAATTGATACAATAATGATCTTATTCAAATACAACTCTGTTTGCATATTTTTAGATCTATGCTAAGTACATAATACCTCTGATCAATTTTTTCACTTCAGTTCCTCTGATTCTTCATACTCTATTCTTCTTAGTAAATGTTCTTTCCTCTCTCGCTCTGTGTTATCTGCAGAATTGCTTGGTTCTATCTTTAGCTAGTTTGATCAGTTATGCATGAAGTTAAACTCTTCAGCAATATGCATGTATTTTCATAATGAATCTCTTGGACCTCTTATATAGACATCATAGCTCATTTAATTTCCATCCTTTAGATATTTCAGCTTAATCTCCATCATTGATTTTGCCACTTAAACCTTCCTTGGCAGTTGTGTCAAATACATGTTTCAATATTCTTCATCTGATCATCTGTGAATTTTCATAGTCGTTTGATCTTCATAAAATTATTATCAATTACCTCATAATCATCAATTTGTCAGCTCATCATTTTATTTGGCCTCAGTTTGATTTATTTCTCAGTCAATACTGTGATGTGTCGGTGTTCCCTATCTCAGTTATCATTGTGCTTGGTATACAATATATTTACTCGATGTTCACTATTACTCGATGTATACATAACTCTTCAATTACTGACCATATAAACTTTTTTTATTCCAGACATTTAACTCATAATAGATGTTTTTTACCATAATAATAATCAAATAAGTTGACATCAATGACAATACATTAACTGATTAATGTCTATCATCACATATATAACTTAGTTGATCATCAATAAAATGACTTCAAACATACAATCAGTTGTAGTTCATCAATCTATCCCTTTGGCATTGATGGCAAGACGATATGAAATATGCAATATGAAAATGTCATACAATACTAAACTTATGTTCTACAACTATATGCAAAATGTTTTAGCTCTCCCTAGCTTGTATATATAATATTTGTTAACATTAAAAAAAACTCACCATGTAGACTCTCCCTGTAGATTTAACTTTTCTGTTCTTGAATTTTCTCTCCATGTATAGATATTTCATTTCTCTCCCTTTCTCTTTTCTCCCTTTCTCCCTTTCAGTGGATAGATATTTCATTGAATCTTTTATCTCCATTTGACAACAATGCCAAAAATAAATATACAAATCTTCATTAGCCAAAAAAAATATCTCTGGTTTTTGGTGCAGTAGTATAAGTACCTTGCAGTGTACTGATATGAAATTGTCAGTCTAGTTCAACTTTGCATGAACATGATTGATATTCTGATTACATGCAGGTTGATGCAACTTCCCAGTCAACTTAGTGATTGATAGACAAGGGACAAACCCCTTGATAGGGAGACTCCTAGTAACCTCATGAGTTCTCTTGAAACTCTTCTTAGGCCTCTCCTAGGATCTCTAGGGTTTCCTCAATCCACCCTCTAAAGTTTGGAAAGATCCAATTCTTCCCCTCCAACCAAAAGTCTTCCTATCTTATAAAGTTCACCACTTAGTTCTCTGCAAGAACTCTTCACATCTTCAATTCCCAGGCCCTAACCATGAAATTGAGTTGCAGGAGGTCAAGGGCTTCATTTCACTACAATCTTGACTCCCAAGTAGGGCTCAACTTATCAAGATTGGTCATGCACCAATCGAGTTCTAGTTCCATAAGACTTAGGCCTTGTAGCCTTTTTGGTCAATTAGGCCTCCTCAAATCTAGGAACTCTCAAAAATAGAAAAAACTCCTCAAAGAACCCTCTAAAAGGTTTTGGTATTTCTTAAGTATGGAAAAAACCCACCAATATTTTCTAGGTTTTAGGGTTCCACACTATCCGTACACCCTGTTACTGAAATAGGGCTTCTTCCTTGTTTTTAGGTCTGTTTTGTGGTTTTGGCTTCAAAACTTGGCAAGATAGTTTCTTGGATAAATCTCTTCATTTTGGAGTACCTGCACATCACCACTCAACACATCCATGGCCTTCTTGGCTCATGAGGACAAGCTCCTGCAATTACTAGCTGACTGTTATTTGATCTTCCTAACCGGGCTATTCATTTAGCTCGCCTAGGGCAAGATCCTAAAAATACTTGCAAGCACTTTTAGAGATCCTCCTTCTAGATTCTTGAAGCTCCATGGACCTAGTCTCCATCCCCAAGTGGTCGTACAGAACCAATGGTGGGAAGTGGAATTAGGTCCACATCTTTGCTTCTCAATCAGAACCAGACAACAAACAGTCCAAAACAAAAGAATTTACAAACTACAAAAGGAAACCTACTACATAACAAACTACCTACTAAAAAAGCTTTACAACATGCCCAACAATGGCATCAAATGATCACAGTCCCTAATCTAATCCATACAACACAAGAAAAAAACACCAAATTCTTCAATACTGCTGCTCTTTCATTCAAAAATGCTCTTGGCTCCAAAACTTAGAATTCGTACAATGTCTTGTAACCCTCCAAATTAGGGTTTTCCTACCTTATATATCCATTGCACACATGTTTTCACTCCTTAGATGGGTGCAAAGATAACTTAAACCTCGAAACCCTCTAAACAACAAAATATTGTCAGCAACTTTTAAAAGTTGCTAATGTTGCTATGCAACATTTTTATATCTTTTGAAGACTTACACTTTTCAAGTGTTTTTCCACCAATCTGACTTGTCTAACATTAGTTATACCACCTAGGGTAACCAAGGACCCTAAGAACAACCATGAAATCACCCTGCCCTTTGATGACATCATCAAGTACAGTCCACTAAAAAGAGCCAAAAAGAGCTATTTTAACCAAATAGAAGCATAAAATAAAACCTACCTAAAACACTCTTGGTCCACATGACCTTATGTATCTACATTGCCCTACAAGAGGGTCTTTCACACACTTACACTCCCTGTTATACACTGAATTTGCGCCTCTGATCTCAAGCTCTCTTGGTCTTGATAATCCACTATAACATGGGAATCATCTCAAGGTTGTGGGACCTTATGCTAACCGAGATGAGACCTCCAGGTTCTAGGCTGGTTCCTCTTGGATAATCACCTTAATTTGCTTCTTAAACAGAAAATTAAACTTGAGGGGAAAAGGGTTAGAAGGATTGCATGAAAAGGGAAATGACTGAAAACAAACTACCTACTAGGTGATGCACCGAATTTGACATGAAAACATAAGACACATAGGATCGAACCCCTGAGTCAACTAACTCTGAATTGTAAATGGAACACAAGTCCCTTGTATAGGCATGCATCAATATTTCATAATAAGGCCCTGATTAAAACAGTTAAAAGGAAAGACTTCTTCACAGTTAACAACTTCAAGCAGCAAACACTAGTTACAACCTGCAAGCAGACATACTCTTCTGCAAGTAGATGCTGTGAAAGGACTGATTAAGAGCAACAAAAATCATCCACAGTTAATCCATCAACAATCAAGACACATATAGACAAGCAGAAAAGAGACAAGGTTGACACAATTCAATAAATTGATCCAAGAATTGAAACTCTGCATATTATTTTTCACAATGAGTTACAGACTTAGACACAAAATATACCAAGGACAAGAAAATGTCACAAAGCATGCTTTCTGCATAATCGAAACTAACTTTACAAATGAGTGCTCAACTCATATTTATACAATTCAAAGCCAACTGCATTTTCGGAGCAATAACTTCCTGATCAGATCTTTTCTTGTCTAGCCACCGCTTAGCCTTGAAAGTCATCTCTTCAAAATATTAACATAAATGCTCCTCTACAGGAACGGTCATGTCTCTCTAGAAGAGTCACAAAAGTCTTTGAAATACAATAACTGTTCTGCACATTTGAGCGACTACAACTTCTGACCTTTTTAAACATCTGATCCTTTATCTGTGAAATATCTGATTCCCAGAGATGAGAAAATATCTAAGCTTTCTGTCCTAAAAAATATGATCTTTTCCTCTGTTTTACATTTTTAAATTATGGGAAAATTACAGACTTACACATATTTTGCTCAAAAAATGGCCAAAAATCGGCAAATAGCACTTTTCCCCTCAGTCGCAAACTCGCAGCCTCCCATACTCTATTTCTGCATTCTGCGTGAGTGCGCGACATTGCTTTTCTTCGTCTCACAACTGCTTGGTCGCATACTCGCGGGCTGATCTCTGGTAGCACCTTCCTTTTGGCGACTGAGCGCCAATTCCTTTTCTTCATGTTATCGCGCGCTCGCAGGTCCTTTTCCCTTCGGCTTAAAATCGCAGTGACTGAGCGATACGTGTATCCCTCTCTTTGGTCGCTTACCCACGTGCTATCTTCCCTTCATCCGAACTGCCCGGCGATCGAGTGACGCATGTCTCTCCCAGCTCGTCGCCTAGTCGCGAGCTACCTTTACTTTATGTCAATTAATCAGTGACTGCGCGACAGTATTGAACAATCATTTTGTCGCACGGTCGCAGCCCCTAAAATATTTACCTTATCTCCTGCTATGAGCGCACGACGACTTGCCCTCTTTCTCATCGCATACTCACAACTTATATCATCTTTATCTTTCTTACTCAGGGAGTGCGCGATGACATTATCCTTCTTCGTCGCACACCCGCAACCTTGAAACCTGCCATGAAACAGACATTGTGACCACGCGATCATACTTTAAAATGACTCATCGCCCACTCACGGGCTTTATAGACCTTGACTTTGACTGATCGCGATTGCGCGATTAGTCATTGTTATAGCGAACCCGCTCAGTCGCGGACAGAACATGACTTATGTAGGAATAGATCGCGATTGCGCGACGACCGTGACTGGTGACTCATCGCGCACTCGCGCAAATTAATGATTTGAACATAATTTCACCGCGATTGCGCGATGAGACAAGAGTAAGACTTTTTGAAAAGGGGTTAGCCATCTTTTGGGAGGGAAACACAGACAAGGGCCAAACTGCTTAGGGAATGGAAAATTGGGCAACATTTTGGCAATTTCTGCAGGATGCTTGCCTGCTAAGCATAAAGACCAGTTGCCTTGATACATTTATTGGGCATGGAGTTGTCTCAGAACACAAAACTTTGACAGCAACAAAAAACCTGTGCACGTGCACTTCTTGAAAAATGAGGAAACTACACTAGAAAGAAGGGAAAGGAAAAACGGGGAACTAATTACAAGAGAACAAAGACCTACAGAGAAGGACTAACTTCAAAGCAGGGCTTTAAGTGGAAACCATTTACTGAAATTGGCAGAGCATCTCCATCAAGTGTCGAAAGCTGGAAAGCATTAGATTCCCTGCACTCTGTAATAACAAATGGCCCACCCCAGAAAGAATCAAACTTTGTATGCCTGCCAGGTCTGGATCTGAACTCATCCCACTTAAGGACTACATCTCCAACTTTGAAGTTCCTTCCCCTGGCTCTTTTGTCAAAGCTGTTCTTAGTTTGATTCTGATGGAATTCCATGTCTCTCATAGATTTGTGTCTGATTTCTTCCAATTCCATCAGTTGAACATACCTAATCTGTAGGGGATCCTCTTCATTAAACAGGGCATACTGAGTGGCTAGGTCTAGAGCTGGTATTTCTGTTGAAATGGAAAGCTTAGCTTCTCTGCCATACACCAACATGTATGGAGAATTACCAATGATCTTCTTTGGGGTAATTCTGTCTAACCATAAAGCAGACTTCAGCTTTGTATGCCAATCCCTTTGATTGTCCTGAAGAGTCTTCTTAATTATTCTGATCAGGTTTTTGTTTGTGGATTCTGCCAAACCATTTCCCTGGGGATAATAATTTGAACTGGTATTCAGATAAATGCCATTCTTGAGTGCCCAATCTGAGACCTTAAGACCTGTGAATTCCAGTGCATTATCTCAAACAATTGAATCTGGAGTGCCAAACCTATGAATTAAATCATCATAAAAGATCAAGACAACACTCTCATTGGCCTCTTTTAAAGCCACTGCCGCTGTCCATCTAGTGAAATAATCTGTTGCGGTAATTATCCACTTATGTCCTGCACTAGATGGAGGGTTGATCATGCCTATGAAATCTATGCCCCACTTCATGAAAGGTTGGTCAATCTGGATTGGTTGAAGGGGCAGAGCTGCAAGTTTCTCTTTTCCTGCGAATAAGGCACATTTGATGCATTTTCTAACATAATCATGAATATCCTTGAAGATAGATGGCCAATAATACCCGGCCCTCATGATTTTATAGGCAGTAGTCCTAGGAGAAAAATGACCACCAGGTGGCCCATCATGAAATTCAAACAGGACATCTGCTATCTTCTCTGAACCTATGCATCTCAAAAGAACACCATTGTGGTCTTTTCTAAAAAGGGCATTATCAATCAGCACAAAAGGGATAGATTGTAACTTGTAATACCTTCTTTTTGCTGAGTGAAGCCCTACAAGGCATTGTCCTATTTTTAAATAATTAATCATATTAGGCAACCAACTTGTTGCCTTGGCTTGATCTTCTTTAGGCTGCACCACTAGAGATGCATCCAGTGAATCTGATTCCTTTACATTCTCACCCCCTGCCAAATGTTCACAAAGACCTCTACCTCTAACCAGCTTGGTAGTCTGAATATCAACATCATACTCCATCACCTTGGTGATCCAACCAGCTCTTTTCTCATTTAGATCTTTGGAAAGCAAAAATTCCTTAACACTAGGGTGAGTGACCCTCAAATGCACCTTGCTGTGAGTCAACAGATATCTAAACTTTTTTAGACTCTTTACTACAGCAAGAACGTGTTTTTCTACAAAAGAGTACCTATGCTCATACTCTTCTAAACATTTGCTAAAAAAAGCAACAGGCTGCTCAAATCCTTCTGAATTTTCTTGTGTTAACATTGCAGAGATGGCATCAAGGCCTCCATAAGCATAAAGGATAAAATCCTTTTCAAAGTTTGGGTTCAACAGGGCAGGAGCCTCTGTCAATGCTTCTTTAATTGCCTGGAAATTGGCCTTTCCCTCTTTGGTCCAACTGAAAATAGAACCTTTCTTCAACATGGCTGTCAAAGGCTTAAGCAATTCTGCAATGTTAGGCAAGAACCTCCTAACAAAGTTAATCTTTCTTATGAAAGATTGGAGGCCTTTCTTGTGATGTGGCAATGGCAGCTCCAAGATGGCTGCAATCCTTTCAGGATCTAATGTAATTCCTTCTTTGGATACTACATATCCCAACATCTTTCCCTCATGGACTACAAACACACATTTCTTGGGATTAAGGGATATCCCAAATTCTCTGCACTTTTCAAAAATTTGCCTCAAATGATCCATGTGGTCTGCTGCATGCTGTGAATAGACAGTTATGTCATCTAAGTAGACCAACACAAATTTGTACATGAGGCTTTTAAAGGCCATGTCCATTGCCTTTTGGAATGTGGCACCTGCATTTGACAAACCAAAGGGTATCTTTTGATTAGCCATGGTTCCCCACTTGGTTGTAAATGCAGTCTTATATTGATCCTCTTCTCTTACCAGGATCTGGTTGTATCCAGAATAGCCATCCAACAATGAGAATCTCTCGGATCCTGAGACACATTGTAGGATTTGTTCCATAGAGGGTAATGGATGGCGGTCTTTTAATGAGGCTCTGTTTAAATCCCTGAAATCAACACATAATCTCAGCTCCCCATTCTTCTTTCTGACAGGAACAAGGTTGGAAACCCAACTAGTGTGCTTAATGGGATAAATAATTTCACTCTCTATGAGTTTAAGCACCTCCTTATGCATGAGTGGTTCGAGCTTGGGATTAACAGGCCTTTGCTTTTGCCTCACTGGCTTAGCATTAGGCTCTAATTCAATGGTGTGCTGAGCAAGGCCAGGATCAAAACCTCTGAGATCCTCATATCGCCAGGCAAAGACATCAATGAATTCTTTGAATAACTTAGTATAAGCCTGCTTTTCTGCATCAGTGTTTATTTTTCCAAATTGTATGCTTTTACCTGGTTCCAATTCCAATTCAGCACTATGCTCTTGTTGGACTACCAGGCCAGCTTTACTTTTCTTGACTTCATCATCTTTGTTGAAGATAGTCTCCAAGGTAACCAGGCCTTTAGACATCTTGTTAGATTTTAGCTGTAACACTTGATCACCATAGTTCTGTGATAACCTTTTTTGATTGTGTTTTGAAAAGACATCTTCTTCAAACAAGAACTACAGAATCTGCTCATCATTGTCAAACACTTGCCAATTAATATTATTATCAGGAATTGAAGGCCTGACAATAATCTTGATGTGGTGTTGGTCTGTCTCATTTGCAATGTTAGTAGGAATGTCAAAACTAAGATCCAATGGCAGCCAACCTGTCAGCATGTAGGTTCAACTTTCTAGGGATAGCAACAATGTTGAAAGCACAGAATTCTTCAATTGCATCCCAAATTCTATGTTTATATGCTCTCAAGGCATCATTTTTTGTTGCACTTATCCCTCTCACTTGGCTGACAACAAGTTCACTGTCACCATACACTTTTAAGGCCTTAAGCCCTCTCTTTCTAGCCCACTCTAGTCCATTGACTAGACTTTCATATTCTGCAGTATTGCTGGTGCAGGAAAAACTGAATCTAAAGGCAGTATAATACCTTTCTCCTTTTGGGGACACCAACATAGCACCTCCACCGGAACCGTGTCTACTTCTAGCCCCATCAAAGTATCGCTCCCAAACCTGATCACTCTGATCCTTTGAATCAGCACCCTTGAAAAGGCTGGGCTCCATAGCATCACCTTCTTGTAACAAATAATTTCCCAAACCAGTATTCCAAGCAACATGTTCTGATTCTCTTTCATCCAAGTAAAAGTCAGGGGTATCCCCTATCTTAGTGCTTGCTTCACTATAGGTTTGGAAATCAATGTTAGCAAATATGGGGCAGTTGACATTGTTTGTACTGGACACATATGGTTCTATATGGTGTGCTGCCAACTTTTCTGATTTAATGGTAACCTTAGTACCATATCTTGTGTGAAACAACATGTGGGACCAATCAGAAGATAGATAGCCACCTATCTTGGCAGTGAATTATCTTGATAAACAAATGGCAAACATTGCAGGGAAATCTATGACATAAATGTCAAGGAGGATGGAAAAATTTGGGCTAGCATGTAAGATTAGACCGGTATCCTTGGCTACACCTATAGTGCTGACTGAGGACCCATCTAGCTATGTGACATTCTTTTGGAAGGGCTCGTATTTCAGTCCTATTTGGTCAGCCACCTTCTTGGGCATTACAATGCTAGTAGCTCCACTATCTACCATGCAATTATGCACTAAATATTTACCAATGATTAATGATACATAAAAGGGAGGAGGTTTCAAGATCCTACCTTTCATGAGGTTAGCCTTGAGGTCATTGCTACTTGGAGTCCCCTTTTCTTGATCAGTGTTAACCAACACTGGCTTTACAGCCTCTTTTGTAGGTTGAGGAGTTGTCACCTCTGATATAGCCTTTTTAAAAATCTCAGGCTGTCCTGGAATGGCCAAAGAGTCCCACATAGACATAGTGACATTCACTTTCTTCATATTATCCACAATATTGTAAGGAGTCGTAGTGTGGCCTCTTTGTTGTGCTCTTACTATGACAGGAATAGCTTGTTGTACCGGTTCTGCAGAAGTAGTTGCTTGGGTACCAGAATCAGCTCTCTCCATGTCTTGAGCTCTCCTCTTTGATCTTGTAAAGGCAACAAAAGCCTCATCACTATTGACTCCATTAAAGTCCGGTTGTTCCCAGTTGAAAAGAGTGGCTTCATTTTCTTGTGTTTCTTGCTGAGGAGCTATCCCACTGGATGAACACTCTGCCTGAGCTTGAGAGGCATTCTGAGCCATCAAAGCTTGGTTCATCCACCCATTAGAGCATGTGGCCTGATGGTGGGGCTGATTGCAAGGAAAACACCATTCATTATCCATAACCACATTATTTTGACCAGGCACCAAATCTCTGACTGGATTTGCAGAATTAAGAGGTGCAGGGTTATATGGTTGGAATGGTCTCTGATTAAAACCTTGTCTTTGCCCTTGATGGCCTCCTTGGTATGGTGGCCTACTTTGTTGATAAGGCTGTCCTTGATTCTGGTATTGTTAATTAGGACCTTGGCCTTGTTGTTGGAAGGGTGGCTTGACACCTTGATTCTGTTTCTTCAAGTTCGTGACCTCCTTTGTCAAGGTTTGTAACAAGTTTGTCATCTCTTTCATAGTAGTGGCTTGGCCACTCTTTACTTCTTGCAACTCTTGAGAAGGGCCTGACTTTGAATGTTCCTGGCCACTAGTACTAGCTTGGGGAGCCAATATGGGAGTAGGGGTGAATGGGGGTACTTGTGCAGGAGAAATGGGTTGAAGGCTAGGAAACATAGGCATTGGTGGTCTTCTAGCTATCATTCCCACTTGGATTAAGCAATTTTCAGCCCTGACAGCTATGTCAAAAGCTTGGGGTAAGGAATTGCCTCCCATGGATTGGATCATGACAGATATTTGACCATTCAGACTTTTTAAATAGTATAGGAAGGCATGGTCTGCTAATGGCTTGACTGAAACTGGGATTCTATTCCATGTCTTAAGGAATCTACTATTGTAATCTGTCATTTGTTCTTGAGGGTCTCTCTTAATGGTTGTCAATTGCTCAACCAGAGACAAGTTATCTGATTTATCCTCAAAACGTTTACTTAGTGCATCCCCTAACTCATCCCAAGAAGTAATAGACCCAACTAGTAAAGTTCTGAACCATTCAAGAGCTTTACCTTTTAGAGATGCTGCTAATAACTTGGTGGCTACATCTTCTTGAGTTATGTTGTGGATGCTGCAGATAGTAGTCACATCTCTTATGTGCTCAAAGGCTGTGGTTTGCCCTTCACCTGTGAAATCAGGCAAGCTTTTTAATGCCACCAAGGGTACATCATGATGCACTGCAAAATTTAATGGGCTCCCTTGATTGAAAGGTGCAAAAGCAAACATTCTAGCCATTCGAGGAGCTGAAACTTGAAGATTCACAAAAAGATGAGGTGCACTCGAATCTTCCTCTTCTAGATCTCTGGTTAGAGATCTTCCTCTCCTTCTGTGATGAACAGCAAAAGGCCTCCTTTCTGATTAACCAGGAGGTGTAGACTGAACTCTCCTTGTAGGGGACTCCTTGTGAGTTGATCTTCCTTTGTGACTTCCTTTCGAGGGCAACTCCAAAAATTCAGTGGGTCTAGAGCTTCTAGTTGCAATCCTTTTCATATACTTTAAACAAGGCTGGTTTGAAACTTTGAAACCAGTGGAGTCGCCAGATATACTTGTCAAAACAACTTCTTTAAAAGTTTGTATTATGTGACCTGTATATCAGAGGTAACATAATGTTCAATAATGAACTTCTTTTGGTCCCACCGGGCGTGCTAGAATTGTTATACACTGAATTTGCGCCTCTGATCTCAAGCTCTCTTGGTCTTGATAATCCAGTATAACATGGGAATCATCTCATGGTTGTGGGACCTTATGCTAACCGAGATGAGACCTCCAAGTTCTAGGCTGGTTCCTCTTGGATAATCACCTTAATTTTCTTCTTAAACAGAAAAGTAAACTTGAGGGGAAAAGGGTTAGAAGGATTGCATGAAAAGGGAAATGACTGAAAACAAACTACCTACTAGGTGATGCACCGAATTTGACATGAAAACATAAGACACATAGGATCGAACCCCTGAGTCAACTAACTCTGAATTGTAAATGGAACACAAGTCCCTTGTATAGGCATGCATCAATATTTCATAATAAGGCCCTGATTAAAACAGTTAAAAGGAAAGACTTCTTCACAGTTAACAACTTCAAGCAGCAAACACTAGTTACAACCTGCAAGCAGACATACTCTTCTGCAAGTAGATGCTGTGAAAGGACTGATTAAGAGCAACAAAAATCATCCACAGTTAATCCATCAACAATCAAGACACATATAGACAAGCAGAAAAGAGACAAGGTTGACACAATTCAATAAATTGATCCAAGAATTGAAACTCTGCATATTATTTTTCACAATGAGTTACAGACTTAGACACAAAATATACCAAGGACAAGAAAATGTCACAAAGCATGCTTTCTGCATAATCGGAACTAACTTTACAAATGAGTCCTCAACTCATATTTATACAATTCAAAGCCAACTGCATTTTCGGAGCAATAACTTCCCCTCTACAGGAATGGTCATGTCTCTCTGGAAGAGTCACAAAAGTCTTTGAAATACAATAACTGTTCTGCACATTTGAGCGACTACAACTTCTGACCTTTTTAAACATCCGATCCTTTATCTGTGAAATATCTGATTCCCAGAGATGAGAAAATATCTAAGCTTTCTGTCCTAAAAAATCTGATCTTTTCCTCTGTTTTACATTTTAAATTCTGGGAAACTTACAGGCTTACACATATTTTTCTCAAAAAATGGCCAAAAATTGGCAAATAGCACTTTTCCCCTATGTCGCAAACTCGCAGCCTCCCATACTCTGTTTCTGCATTCTGCGCGAGTGCGCGACGTTGCTTTTCTTCGTCTCACAACTGCTTGGTCGCATACTCATAGGCTGAACTATGGTAGCACCTTCCTTTTGGCGACTGAGCGCCAATTCCTTTTCTTCATGTTATCGCGCGCTCGCAGGTCCTTTTCCCTTCGGCTGAAAATCGCAGCGACTGAGCGATATGTGTATCCCTCTCTTTGGTCGCTTACCCGCGTGCTATCTTCCTTTCATACGAACTGCCCGGCGATCGAGCGACGCATGTCTCTCCTATCTCGTCGCCTAGTCGCGAGCTACCTTTTCTTTATGTCAATTAATCGGCGACTGCGCGACAGTATTGAACAATCATTTTGTCGCATGGTCGCAGCCCCTAAAATCTTTACCTTATCTCCTGCTGTGAGCGTGCAATGACTTGCCCTCTTGCTCATCGCATACTCGCGACTTATATCATCTTTATCTTTCTTACTCGGCGAGTGTGCGATGACATTATCCTTCTTCGTCGCACACCCGGAACCTTGAAACCTGCCATGAAACAGACATTGCGACCACGCGATCATACTTTAAAATGACTCATCGCCCACTTGCGGGCTTTATAGACCTTGACTTCGACTGATCGCGATTGCGCGATTAGTCATTGTTATAGCGAACCCATTCAGTCGCGGACAGAACATGACTTATGTAGGAATAGATCGCGATTGCGCGACGACCGCGACTGGCAACTCGTCGCGCACTCGCGCAACTTAATGACTTGAACATAATTTCACCGCGATTGCGTGATGAGACAAGAGTAAGACTTTTTGAAAAGGGGTTAGCCATCTTTTGGGCAGGAAACACAGACAAGGGCCAAACTGCTTAGGGAATGGAAAATTGGGCAACACTCCCAAAATGACATGAGACCACCAAACTTGCTGGCTTCTCAAGGGTGGTCCTGCACCATACTACCAAGGCTAAGAACTTATGTCACCTCTGGGGACAAGAGCTTAGGGTTAATGCCCTGCTTCTTAAATTCATTCTCAGCTACCCAAGTAGCCTGAACTTCTGACTTGCCTGCCCACTGAATGAGATGCTCCATGTAGGTTCCATGCCTAGTCTTTTTCTTCACCCGAGAGTCCAAAATCTTCACTGCTATTGGTGTTGGTGTAGGGGTAAGCTGAACATCTACTGCTATTGCCTTACCATCTGTCTATAACTCAGTAACCACTAGTGCAGGTCCTTTATACTGGACTAAATCCTGCACATTAAAAATAGGATATATTGCCAAATCTGTTGGCAAGTCTATTTTATAGGCATTGTGCCCATATTTTGCAATAATCTTGCAAGGACCAATCCCTCTCATTTGAAGTTTGGTGGGGAATCCCTTCTGCAACCTGGACTTGTTGAGATGTACCATCACAAGATCACCCACAACAAACTGAAGATCTCTTCTTCCTTCATCAACTTTGGCTTTTAATTTTTGTGTAGCCTCTTGGAGCTGCTTCTTCACTTGATCATGAACTTCCTTCATGGATTGAGAAAAATCTTCTGCATATGCACTCCTTCCTTCTGCATTTTCCAAGTTTCTTAACTCCAACACACCTCTAGGGTGTAGCCCATAAACTATTTCAAGCAAGTACGCGTTTTCACAACTGGGAAATGGTCACCCCACATTTTAAAACATCAAAGTCAACTCCTAGTAAATAATAAAGAATGATAATTGCAACGCAAAGGGATTGGCACCGATATAGAAGACCAACAATTGTCATGTGACAAGTCGGATATTACGCCCTAAATTCATCATATTTTTTTTGAAGTTCTAAGCAAGTACGCATTTTCACCATGGTCGGCCCACATTTTAAAACTCATCCAACAATAGGGAAATAAATTATGAAATTGAAGTGATTAATGAAATAAGCAAGTGGAGGTAAATATAAAAGAGAGAGGGAACATGATGTAGAATAAGTTATTCATGTTTGTGTGGGAAACCGCGGTTAAGAAACGTAGAATCATGAAAAATTCAACTCCATGAAAGACGTGTAATGGACGTGAAAGCAATTTGTTTTGGTTTTAATCGTAATCCAATAGCTAACGTTCTTCCCACTTCTGAAATGCAAGAGTAAGTTATGACTTTAACGTGGATGTCACTATTATTAGGGCCTGTTTGGTGCATGGCATTAACTTATTCAGAAGAGGACTATTCTAAAATAAGGACCTATTCTCAGATTAATTAATCCTAAAATTGAAAGCTGGAATAAGCTATTCTGCATTTGGATCCCATATTGTAGAATTGGAATAAGGATTATTTTTCATTTTTTTAATTAATTTAATCAATATGTATTTTTAACTTGTGTACACATATAAACATACACATATACACACATCTACATATACACACATATATACACATACACATATACACACACATAGATGTGTGTATATATACAGACATGTATATACACATATGTATATATAGATGTGTGTATATACACACACATCTATATATACATATGTGTATATACATGTCTATATATACACACACATCTATGTGTGTGTATATATAGACATGTATATACACATATGTATATATAGATGTGTGTATATATACACACATCTATATATACATATGTGTATATACATGTCTGTATATATACACACATCTATGTGTGTGTATATGTGTATGTGTATATATGTGTGTATATGTGTATATACATGTGTGTATATATACACACATCTATATGTGTGTGTATGTGTATGTGTATATATGTGTGTATATGTAGA
>MU224908.1:158201-172632 GCA_018584345.1 Thuja plicata
TCATCCCTCCTTTGAAAATGTCTTATCCTCACCACATGAATATTTTCTATTATGTTTAAAGTATGTGTTTCCTTTTACTTCTTTGAAGGGAAAATATTCTTATATAAACATCTTTGAATTGCTAAAATTTTGTATCCCATTGAATTTTGGCTTGCGGGAGTACTTGAATGTGAACATTAAGAACCATATAAAGATTATTTGTTCATTAGCTGTGTTGATCAATATCTAGATTCGTGTATTCAAGTTATTTGTCTCTATGAGTAATCCACTAAGATGGGTAAATAATAGAATAGTAAGAATACCCACTTCCGAGAGTTTTCTTGATCTGTGCTTCAATTACTCCTGTATGATCTAGAGTTTGTTGAAGCTGGTTATGTAGAGTTGATATTTGTGCTCATTTTGTCCATTTGACATATTTAATTACAACATTCATTTTGGTTTTTTATGGCTTTAATACATTGTCGGCCATTATAAAAAAAATGGCTAGAGTGTTGATATAAGAAAAGATAGTTTATTTGAGCCTCTACCTTTTTAATTAAGTAGAAAAAGGACTTTGGTCCCAAAATTCATAATAATATTATAAATCAGATGCAAATAAACAAAAGAGAGTTGTAGGAAGACCTAGCTCAAAAAATTCATGTAGACTAGAGGTCACTACATAGCACTAACATAATAAAATAGTGACATAAAGATCATTAACATACAAAAAGCAGATGTGAAGGCTGCTTGGCCAAAAAATCATCTCAGAAACACATAGCATTGGACTGCTACTATAGGATTGGACACCCTAAATGGTTGCTAAGTAGATTATTTAGTCTCATTTAATTATTGACTAGGGACGTAAACTTGGAATGGTGTTTGCAAAGTATATGCTTCAAACTTCCTTGATTCTCATGGATAAACCTATGGAATTGAAATACATTATGCTTAGGAATCTATACTATCTCAATTAAATGCAATTATGCTAAGAAAATAGTAATCATGAGTAGGGGTTACTCTGTTCGC
The DNA here is from genome assembly GCA_018584345.1 of Thuja plicata. NCBI lineage: Eukaryota > Viridiplantae > Streptophyta > Pinopsida > Cupressales > Cupressaceae > Thuja > Thuja plicata. The sequence continues at coordinate 159,207 of MU224908.1, forward strand.
CTATTCTGCAGGAACAGTGCACCAGTTCTGTTACTAGTGGTTGCAGGAACAACAGAGTTCTATTTACTTCTTAATGAGCAAGGAAATAACTTCTAATCTAATAAAACAATTCACTCACCAAGTGGGCCCCCTTGGCTGAGTGAATAGAAATTTAATCAAGATAAGAGACTGAAACTCAAATTACGCACTCTATTCATTCAGGGAGGAAATGTACTTGGAAAATAAACAGTGCTACAATGTCAAACTCTATTCCAGAAATTGTATCAATTAACTCTCTCCTGTGGAACTATAGAATTCCACTTATTTAAGGAGGAACTACACTACTACCTAAATCTAGGATCACTCCATTAATGAGGATCACTAATGGATACATCGTGCTCATAAAAAAAATCTCGAACAACAATAGTAGGTATTCAAGTTCCTCCCAGAATATAGCATGCAGTGGCTCTAGATATGCGCGCGGTGTCTTTTCAGGAACTGAACTAACTTGTTCCTCCATGAGAGTTCTGCGACACACCCATCTTCAACCACTTTACTTAATTCCTTGCTTTATGCTGGTGCTTCTGAAGGTAACGATTGTCGTTGACCCTTTCAACACCATGCTGGAATTCTTGAATGTGCCATAACTTAACTCCTACAAAATGGTTAGTATACATAACTTCCGACGCATAAATATATTTTATCATTTAATACTAAGAAAGAAGTGTGAGATTTAATTCAATATTCTTGCACAACATTCGGCTATAGGAAGGAGACTACCCATAAACATAGCATAGGAAAAAGGACTATCTATTCAACATGAAATCACTTATATCCTGCAACATCTATCCATCAGTTCCAAGAAAAATACATTATGTTTTTACCATCCATTTTACCTACTTATGTCCTTACATATTAAATATATATAAAAACCATAAGTTTAAAGTCTTCTATTTTCAAAACAAAATGCTGAAAAAGGAAAGTAAACACATGGAAAAGATGCCCTTTTGAGAGGCTCATCATTCCCCCTAACTACACTATTGCTGGTCCCCAACAATCATGAAATTTTGGATCCTGGCCCTAAGCGTTAGGTCACTGGTAGTCTTCTCCCCTAGTTCATCAAAAACATGATTGAAGTATCCATGGCTATTCTGAAGTCTGTCCCATCTCTATCTTTCCTTAACCATATCATGTTCTTCTGTGTTCTCATTTACTACCAGCAAAGGCTACAGGAAGATTCGAGGTTGAAAATGTAAGGGCATCCAATAATGTAGTTGTGTGCGGTCCAACATTATAAACCATGGGACATGGTGAGCAGCAAGAGTTAAATTTTGTGGAGAATGGGGCTCCCTAATTTTTAAATCATGGGACATCCTTATCCATCGCTTCCTACAAGCTACAATCATGGCCTGAACATCTTGTGAAGAATGTTGTTCCCATTCTGCATACCCCTGTTCTCTAAATGGAAGAACCTTGCGAGACCCACTAGGGTTCAATGTGATTGAGATCAAATCAAGGAATGTCTGCCTAGAGATTTGAGCTTCAGGCCTCATCATAAGGGGTGTGTCTATCTCACTGCTTCAATATGGGAGAGCCTGATCTTCTCTGCTGATCTCATTCTCAATCCAAGAAATAACTGCCCTCAACTGAACATCTCCTACATAAAGAAGTGAATTCCATTCTCTGTTGTCAGGGATAGCTAGATTGTGTAGATATAACTCACATAACAGATTCTTGATGGGCATAGGTGCTGACCGGAAGGCATCATAGAAATTGTGAGGTGTAGCAATGGAAGGATTTAATCCTTCAACAATCCTTGTCAATTGAAAATTAACAAATTGGTCCTTAAGGAACAATGCATAAAATAGAGAAGGTGACCTACATGCCATTGTTGTAGGAATCAATTCAGTGATCTGCTCAATTCTCCTCTCCAATACTGCAATCCAATTTGTTTTCTGCTCAAGCTGACAAGCCTGCTCGTCAATTATCCTTTTTAAATTTTCTGTCTCCAGTTCCCATTGTGTCTTTTCCCATGTGATATTTCAGTACAAACTTAATCATGCTGCTAATTGTATGGATAAATATGAGGGTGGTATGGGTCCTTGCTGAAGGACATTAATCAACTCAGATGCAGTTTGAGGGATCTTTACTTTCTCCACATTAGTGAAAGTAGCCCCTTTCCCCTTGTCACAAGTGACAAGGGTTTTTATCGAATCATTCACTTGGGATGATTCAGCTGCCTTGGCTAATGTGTCCAATCCCTCCTTTCTCAACTGCTCAAACACTTCTTCTACAATGTCCTCATTCACTATAGGAAATTCATCAGGAGGAAAATTCTCTAAACTGTCATCAGAATCTTGACAAGAATTATTGCAAAATCCCTCCGTTTCTAAAGAATCCTTGTCCCTGTCCACAAGGATGAATACAACTTGTGGATCACCTGTAACTTCGTCATCCACATGGGCTAGGGTATCACTATCTGCTTTGTTTGAAGCCATTGCCTCCAAAGAGGAATTTTCTACAGACTTAGAGGATTCAACATTTATAATTTAATCAGGGGTTTCGCTTGCTTTACTAGCACTAGCAGAAAGTCTAGGACTCTTCCTCACAGGGGTTTGAAAAGAGCTCATAGGTTCCTTTCATTTCTTTTTGGTGGAGGACACCTCCCCTATAATGGCTATAGGAGGTTCTTCTGGTGTTGCCTCCTTGGAAGAAGGAAAGGGTTCCTCAGGCATCTTATTCATATTTTCATTATCAGCTGGTTTTTGTTTTGGATTCATTTCCTCTGTATCTATGGTTTTATCTTTTCCTTTTACAATAGTATACCTAGTCTCTTCAGATGGTGAAGTGTCAGGAGTGACAACAACTTCCTTATTTTTTCTTTTCTTATTATCATAAACATGAGTGTTATCATTGCATGCTCTTTTCCTAGATAGGGTAGGTATAGAAGAGGATGCTTCAGGAACGGGTTCTATTTTATGGATTACTTTATGAACCCCTGTTGCTGTATTAACCCTACTATCTACACCCTAGCCTCTCAGACCAACCACCCTAGGTGCTAAGTCTTCCATAGCCAAGAATTCCTTCCAAGTCCCAATTTACTGTTTAATTAACTCCCTTTCTACAACTAACTTAATTAAACATTGATGGGAAATAGATTGTGCTTTTCCTGATTGAACAAGAGATGCCTACTTTTTCACAATATTAAAAAGAAAGCTAGGTAATTCTACTGGCCTATTTACATGGCAGAGGGCGCTCAAAATATTGAACTGAAGTCCATGCAGGTACTTGTAACATCCCTCATAGGTGAAGTAAGATATTATAAATGTGGACAGCTGTAAAAAATCCATGGGTAATGACATTCTTGCAGTGCCTTGCTTCTTATCAATATCCAACTGTGGGTCACTATGCAAGGTAAATTGTGCCCTAGCTGAGCACAAGTCTATATCCTTTGTTCACTTTTCCCCTTCTTGTGGAAAATTTGTAACCTCTACCATGATATCTTTTGAAAATTCAACCCTCAGACCTTTCACTACTTCAAACCCATTGTTTAAAGTATTCAAAAATTGAAAAGCAATTTCGTCATCGAAGCCATTAAGGCTTAAGCAGTAGTCCAGCCATCCCCATTTCTAAAACAACTCACAGGAAGTCGGGTCCCAAGTAACACTTGATGAACCGTTGGCTCGTGCCTCTAAAGGTCTCTGCCCATTGCAAATGATAAATAAAATAGCTCTGCCGTATATGCTCAGTTGCTACAGAAAATTGAAAAATGCTTGGCCTTCCTATTGACGCAAGATGTTTTTGTTTTGCTTTTCGAGAAAAATTGAAGTACAGGATAGCTTTTAATTTTAAGCAAGAAAGAATTACTTCAAATGATCTTCATAAATGCATTCATGCATGTTAAGGTTCACCACCTGAACACATCACAAAATTGCCGTTATTAAGTGATCCTTACTTTAATTTTCTTTCAAATCAACTATTAAATCATGATGACTTAACCAATGAAGGACAGCTAAGCACCAACATGATGACGGTCACCATGAAAAGACAGGAAAGAAATAATGTTTTGCCTTTTCACTTGCCAAAATCAATTTGGAAGTATTGAAACGAGCATGAATTAGATAACTAACCCCTCCCCCAACCAAGTATAAGGCATGGGTCCCACCAGGTTGGTGCGTGCAAGAATAGAAAAAGAAAAGTACACTCATTTCAAAATAATAAATGAATAAAATAATTTATGTGCAAAAGTATGTGTTACTAACCTGATGTGCTGCAGGAAGAGTGTAATGCTAGGTGACATGCACTGATGGAGTGATGCTGCGGTGCGGACACAGGGAAGCGAGAAAGGTGATGTGGATTTTTATTACGAAGAAAGAAAATCATGGAAGTGAAGTGTTTATTATGGAAGTTGGAATAAAATCACAGCTTGGCAGAAATCTGGGTGGAAGACCCAGATGCTTTTGTTGCAAGAAGGACACTGCCTGAGTTCTACTGGAACTGTTGTAGGAAGTCCTGACGACTCGTAGGCTTGTGATATATCTTTAAGCGATGCCTGTTGACAAGGAGTTTGAATCTGATGGGATCAATTGTAGAGAGTTGAATGACACCATTATCAAATACTAAAACTATTTCATAGGGCCCTAGCCAACGGGTTTGAAATTTTCCAGGAGTATGTTGATATCCTGAATCATAGAGCAATGCCCAATCACTAATGGAAAACATTTTATCTTTTATGAATCTGTCGTGCCACTTCTTTTGTTGCTTTTGAATCAGTTCTGTGTTATGAAGTGCAGATTTCCTGTATTCATCCAATCCATTGAGCTGCAGGAGCCTTTCCTCTTGTGCTTTGGTCAGGTTAATATCCAATTCCAATGTCATCCTAAGAGTCTTATGGTGAAACTCAATAGGCATGGATGCAGATTTTTAGTAGACCAACTCAAAATGAGTGAATCTAGTAGTGGTTTTCCAAGTTGTACGGTAAGCCCAGATGGCTTCAGGAAGACAAGTATCCCAATCCTTTTTGTAAATGGCAACTATTTTTGTCAAAATGGCCTCTATCTCCTTGTTTGTGATCTCATCCTGTCCATTGGCCTGAGGATGGTATGGTGAAGATTTACCATGCCTCATCGTGTACTCTTTCATTAATTCAACAATAAGGTTTGAGGTGAACTGTGCCCCTTGATCTGTTACTATTTCTTGAGGCACTCCAAACCTAGTAAAAATGCTTTCATATAGAAACTCTGCTACTTTATGGTCCCTTGCATGCCTCATTACTTTTGCTTCAACCCATTTTGTGGCGTAATCAGTGCATACTAAGATATAAGAGTTACCATGTGAAGATGGCTCAATGGGGCCAACAAAGTTGATGCCCCACTTGTCAAACGGTGTTACAACCACCTGAGGCTGCAGTGAAATTTCATCAGTCTTCATGGGATGTCCCATCCTTGGCATCGATCATAGTGCTGGGTATGCTTAGTTGCATCTTTATGAAATGTAGGTCAATAATAACCGGTTGTCAATACCTTGTATGTTGTTCTTTTTCTGGCAAAATGACCAGCACACGGCTCATCATGACATGCCCAAAGGATGTCATAGGTCTAATCTTCGTGGACACATCTGTGGGTGACTTGATTAGGACCTATGTAGAACATAAATCTAGATATCCATGAAAGGTTGAAACTTTTCTCAACTAGTGCCTTCGTTCACGGGGTGAGAAATGAGGTGGTGCTCGTCTTGTAGCAAGGTAGTTTACGATGTTAGCATACCACAGATTGTAATTTGCAAGAGAGAATAGGTGCTCATCTGGGAAGCTGTCATCAATTGCTGCAGGATCATCAGGAACTTGTAATCTAGAGAGAAAATCAGCAATGACATTAGCTTTTCTTGGTTTTTCAATGATAGTTATATAAAACTCCTACAGGAGGAGTAACCACTTGGCTAACCTACCAGAAATGGCTAGTTTATTCATCAAGTATTTGATCTCTGAGTGATCAATATAAACAAATACTTCATAACCGGTTATGTAATGTCTAAATTTATTTAATGCATAGATTACAGCAAGGAGTTCCTTCTCAGTAACAATTTAATTTAGTTTTGCAACTTGCAAATTTTTGTTGATGTAATAAATGGCGTGCTCAACTATTCCTTATTTTTGACCTAGCACTACCCCAATTGCATAGTTAGATGCATCTATGTGGATATGAAAGGGAAGCTTCTAGTCTGGTCCTCTAAGAATAGGGGTCTTTGTAAACACATCCTTCAACTCCTGGAATGATGACTCGCAGTCTATTGTCCATTCAAATTTTGCTTCTTTCTTCAATAGATTATACAATGGAGTGGCAAGTTGACTGAAGTTCTTGATAAATCTCCTATAGTAACTGGCATGACCAAGAAAACTCCGTACATCCTTCTGCTTTGCTAGAATTGAGAGTGTGACAATTACTGCAATCTTTGTAGGATCAACTTGGATACCAAAGGATGAGAGGTAATGACCTAAGAAAACTCCCTCCTCCATCATCATGTAACACTTCTCACTATTAAGTGAGAGATTGTAGTCCTGACATCTTTGAAGAACTTTTTCCAAATTAGCATAAGCCTCTTTGAATGTAGTTGCATATGTAGTAATATCATCCATGTATATTTCAACATAGTCAGTAGCAATGTCAGAAAAAATGCTTAGCACTACCCTCTGGAAAGTAGCAGGTGCATTACATAACCCAAATGGTAAGACATAATAAGAAAATGTTCCCCATGGATAGGTGAACATTGTCTTATCCTAGTCTTCTGGTGAAATCTAGATCTGAATGTAGCCACTGAAACCATCCAAGAATGAAAAATACTTTTTGCCAGCAAGGTTGTTAAGTACTTGCTCTATAAAGGGAAATGGAAAGTGATCCTTCTTTGTTTCTTTATTTAGCTCTCTATAGTCCACACAAACTCTCCATTCGCTGTCTTTCTTGGGGACGATTACAAGAGGGGAGACCCACTGACTATCAGAAATGGGATATATGAAGCCAGGCTGGAGAAGTTTTTGCAATTCAACCTTTACTACATCTCTTAATGCAGGGTTTATTCTTCTTTGAGGTTGCTTAATAGGTTTGGGCTCAAGACTAATATAAATATTATAAGTACACAATTTTTGGTCAATCCCCTTCATGTCAGTATAGTCCCATGCAAAAGCTTGTTGACTCCTTTGAAAAATCTGCACAAGGGTATACATCTGAGATTCAGTGAGATTCTTATTGACATTCAATTCCATACCTAAGGCAATCTTCACTCTTTTAACTTTATCCAACATAAGAACTTCTGCAAAATAAGGTGACTTTATTTTATGGGGTAACAAAGTATAGATATAATCAAGTGCTACAGAAAACTTGGATGAAGACTTCTGGGGCAATGTGGTTTGTAGATAACAGTTAGGGTCATGACATGAGGGTTCTTCAGAGCCATACTAGTTTGTAAGGATTGCTACTAGTATGTCATCCTCCTCTTGTGAGACCATGAATGGATTTCTACCAATAACCATAAGCTACTGTACTAAATTGGCTTCAAGGGGGGCATCTCCTAGATCCGGCCATACAACTTGGTCAAGTTCAGCTTGAGGTTTGGTTGGAGAATACAGGGTTAATTTCTTAGTATTAATACCATCAAATATGGTCATTTTTCCTAAGCGGCATGCAATGAAAGCATCTATTGTGGCTAACCAAGGCCTTCCTAGGATTAATGGATACCCTCCTAGTGTAGCTTTGGGAGACAGGATGATGAAATATGATGGGTAGTCTAAGGAATATAATGTGACAACAATATCCTCTACCATACCATCAGGTTTGACAGTTGAATTATCAACTAACTAGAGAATAGTGGGTGTTTCCCTCAACCCAATGATACTAAGGCTTAACAACACATCCATAGTCATAACATTAATAGAGGCTCCTAGATCAACCAAGACATTTTGTATTTTTATACCATTAATGTGAATGGTAACCACTGGACTCCTTGGATCATAATATTTAGGCATCAAGGCTTTAATAAGCATGAGATCAGAAAGTTGTCCAAGAACATGGACAGTATCTGGATCTTTCTTCTTCCTTCCAGGGTGCTTGATACAAACTTCCTTGATTGCTTTATTATAGATTGGAATTTCCTTGAGGGCATCTAATAATGGTATTTGGACAGTCATTTGCTTCAGTTGGTAAATCAAGTCATTTGCAATAGTATTCTCTTTAGGGGATACTGAAGGTTGGGCCAATCTTTGTGGAAAAGGTGGGATTTTCTCAACTGGAATAGGTGGTGCAAGAGGTGGGACAACATTATTTTGATTGTCAGAAGCTTCCTCAGTATCAGAAACATCAGTTATTATGGGTGCTATTGGTGTAGGCAATGTGGTCCCTGATCTTAGGTGGATATCATTCACTTGTAGTGAATAGGCTTGCTGCTTGTTATTTGGATTTGGATTTGGTTGCACAGGTAGTTGTGGTTTCTGAGGACTATTATTGTCTATAGGAGGCGGAGGCATAATATCTTGTTGCTGAGGTGGAGGCATAATAGCTTGTTGCTAATTAGGCTGATTGGGTCCCCACTGAGGTTGATGTTGCCAGTTACCATGTGGTTTCCATTGGTTATTCTGCTACGGTTGCTGGTATGGATTGAACTGCTGCTGATATGGGTTAAACTACTGTTGATATGGGTTAAAATGAGGTTGAAAGTTCTGGTTATATTGTGGTTGCTGAAAATTCTGGTTGGGCCAGTGATTATTCCAATTCTATCCTTGAGGGACATAATTGTGGGGGTTTTGATTCTGCCACTAATTACTATTATTATTATTATAACCAAAATGATTTAAGGGGTCTTGAGGCATACCTTGTCTCTGAGCCCATGGTGGCCTTTGAGCCACGTAAAAGACTTCTTCATTCTCCTCATCTATTGCTTTGAACTCGGTGGGCATTGAAGTAGTGTCCACGGATGTAACAGTTTTGCATTTATAGTTTCTTTTTTTCTCCTTGCAGTAGATGCAGAACTTAGCCAACATAGCGTCTGCATCCTCTTTCTTCCTTTGAGCTTGCATGGTGTCCAACTAAGTGGCCATGTCATTGATAATGTCCTGCTTGAAGTCAGATAGGAGGTTGGACAGTTCTATCTTAGAAACTCCAGAGCCATTTGTCTTTTGAGGTAGGTCCCTTAATCCTCTTCCCTTTTTTACTGTTTCCCTTGAGTAATTTGTACATATGGTCTTGATCTCTACCTAGTTTTTCTGGGTGATGTCGCCACTAGCCATAAGGTCCAAGGCCTCTATGCTTCCTTCATTGACACCTTTGAGGAACAGATGTTTCTATGATTCCTCATTCAACTAGTGTTGCGCATTGCATTGCAAGTTATACATAAACCTAGAAACATAGTCTTCCAAGGTTTCATCCTCTTTCTGCGACATCTTGAAGATGTCATCTCCTTTTAAATCCTGTCCTCTACAGTATTCTTTGTATTTTGCAAGAAATGTGTTTCTCATGGCATTCCAATTTGGTATGACATTAGCTCTGAGGCTCATAAACCACCTTAGAGCGGCCTCTTTAAGAGTTGTTAGAAACAACTTTAGCTTATGGGCATGAGTTGTGTAGTCGTAGCTCCTGTAGAGGATATACAACTCAAAGAGGAAGGTCTCGGGATCTTCAGTGATAAGTCCATAGAATTTTGGCAGTGCAGCGGCTGGAATGTTCTTTAGGTTTTGGTTACCTTGCTAAGGAGGAATTGGGAAGGGAAAGGTAGGCTGAGCCATCCTTGGAGGAGGGCCTAGTGGCTACTGTGGTGGTGGCTGGTATACAATGAGAGCTAATGGGTTGTCGTGATACTCAGGCTCATCAAAAAGGACTTCTAGATGTAGAGATTCTTTGGAGGATGAGGGTGATGAAATTTCTCCTTGGGCTTCTACAAATGGATTTTCAAACAGGTCTTCTTCTTCACTATCTACTTGGGGTTCTTTAGGCTCGGGATTAAAAAGATCAAATGGTTCAGCCTGGTATTGACAAGGAAGGAATCTTCCGCGAGGATCTCTTCTTCTATGCATAAAATGCTTGCTTGAAATTAAATCCTAGATTATAAAAACTGGAATCATGAATACCAAAGTGGCTTGAACTAACACCATCCCCGACAATGGCGTCAAAAATGCTTGGCCAAATAATTGTCTCAGAAACACATAGCATTGGACTGCTACTTTAGGATTGGACACCCTAAATGGCTGCTAAGTAGATTATTTAGTCTCATTTAATTATCAACAGGGACGTAAACTTGGAATGGTCTTTGCAAAGTATATGCTTCAAACTTCCTTGATTCTCATGGCTAAACCTATGGAATTGAAATACATTATGCTCAGGAATCTATACTATCTCAATTAAATGCAGTTATGTTAAGAAAATAGTAATCATGAGTAGGGGTTACTCTGCTCACCTATGTTGTAGGAAGTGCACCAGTTCTGTTATTAGTGGTTGTAGGAACATCAGAGTTCTATTTACTTCTTAATGAGCAAGGAAATAACTTCTAATATAATAAAATGATTCACTCACCAAGTGGGCTGCCTTGGATGAGTGAATAGAAATTTAATCAAGATAAGAGACTGAAACTCAAATTATGCACTCTATTCATTCACGGAGGAAATGTACTTGGAAAATAAACAGTGCTACAATGTCAAACTCTATTCCAGAAATTGTATCAATTAACTCTCTCCTGTGGAACTACATAATTCCACTTATTTAAGGAGGAACTACACTACTACCTAAATATAGGATCACTCCATTAATGAGGATCACTAATGGATACATCGTGCTCATAACAGAAATCTCAAACAACAATAGTAGGTCTTCAAGTTCTTCCAAGAATATAGCATGCAGTGGCTCTAGATCTATGCGTGGTATCTTCTCAGGAACTTAACTGACTTAATTCCCTGCTTTATGTTGGCACTTCTGAAGGTAACGGCTGTCGTTGAACCTTTCAACACCATGCTGGAATTCTTGAATGTGCCATAACTTGACTCCTACAAAATGGTTAGTATACATAACTTTCGACTTATAAATATATTTTATCATTTAATACTATGATAGAAGTGCGAGATTTCATTCAATATTCTTGCACAACATTCGGCTACAGGAAGGAGACTACCCAAAAACATAGCATAGGAAAAAGGACTATCTATTGAACATGAAATCACTTATATCCTACAACTTCTATCCATCAGTTCCAAGCAAAATACATTATGTTTTTACCATCCATTTTACCTACTTATGTCCTTACATATAAAATATATATAAAAACCATAAGTTTAAAGTCTTCTGTTTTGAAAACAAAATGCTGAAAAAGGAAAGTAAACACATGGAAAAGATGCCCTTTTGAGAGGCTCATCAAAGGCCTATATAAATTGGAAGACTAGAGAAACAACATGTTATCTCAGAAACAACAAAAAGGAAATAGTAGCACCTAGGCAACAATAACTTCATTAGATAAAATTCCAGTTTTACTTCTCTTAATCTTCCTTGTTCTTCATATTTTCTCCTTTCTTATCCATATTCTTATGAGAATATTTATCTTTAATTAGAATTCCTGCCTTTCCAAATTTTTTAAAATACCACCCTCTCTAAAATTTAGTTTTATATAAATTATGAAGATATTGGATCTATACGAGTTCAATGAAGATGAATGGTTCAAAATATTACTGAGTAGAGTTCATGACTAGTTATGATGGCTTAAAAAATGGTAAAGGAAAACACTAATGTAGTTAAATACACCAGCTCTATTTGAATTGAACTGTAGTGAAAATTAAGTATTAGGTATATTGGCAATGCTTGTGGAGCAAATTTTTGCACTTGATTAATCATATGCAATCTTCAACGCTTTGATGCTAACAAATCTGCTTCTTCCACAACAACACATACTTCTTAAATGATATTGTAAAATGAGAAATACAAACTCTTGACATGGAATTTCAATACTTTCACCTTAAAATACAACATAAAATGTTGTAGGCTTAAGTCAACACATAATAAGTGCCTAAAATATAACCATACTAAAAATATAATATTTTTTATACACCAGGTGTTCACTAACTATTGCATAAAATTTATTATTAATAAAAATAATATTAATTATAATACTTCTCAGGTCAATTGATATAAAAAATGCAAATAGATACAATTTTTAAAGAGAGGATGAGCAAGGATGCCTAGGTCAGAAAGTCGAAAGCTGAAAGATCCTCGGCTAACGTCATCCTCCTCCCAACGTGTATAGATTCATTCGGTAGGGACATATGGGAAAGGCTCCCTATTGAAATGTTCTTAATCTCTATCAGTTAAACCCTTCCCACACCTTTATAGCAATTCCTTGACCATCATTCCAGAAGAACCACTAATCTAATCTCCCCCAGAAGAAACACCCGCACAAATATCAGAGAGTCATATTAGGAAAAAAAATCTATTTTAGCCCAGCTATACTCCATATAGACATAACTCAATCCTATAGAATATCCTTGCTGCTTCTGTATGTGGAATGTATGAATCTCCATCTACAATATTTTGAAGTGGTAGTTCAATCTTCTTATTTGTTCGATGTTATGCAATCATTTCTGATCCAATTTTTAATCAAAATGGACCCTTGTCTATGAAGTTATCATAGGAGATATCAGATTCTGTTACCACAATAACAAAAGCACGTATAAGAATCCCCTCACCATAACTGAGAGTCAAAACTAGTATCATATTTCAAATTAGAAAATATTGGACTAAAGGTAACAAGTCAAATGAATTCTGTTTAACAAGTCTGAATCTGCAGAATCAACATGATACTAAGTATTATAGCCAACCAACCGTCAAAGACATGAAGTATTTAAGATAAATAAGATATAATCAATATATGATTGTAGTTTTATGTATCACAATACCAATCATAAATAACATGCACTTTGAATGAATTGTGTAACAAGTCTGAATCAATCAAGTCCACAAGAAAAAAATTCTAAGCACAACCATCATATAACCAAAATATCTAATCCAATTTTGTCAATACTAGGGTGTTTTTGAAATAAACACATCTGAATGAAAACACGTAAATACAAAAACTAGATGTAAATCAAGAACCATATAAATATTCTTAGTTCATTAGCTTTGTTGATCAATATCTAGATTTGTGCATTCAAGTTATTTGTCTCTATGAGTAATCCACTAACATGGGTAAATAATAGAATAGTAAGAATTCCCACTTGTATCAGTTAAATCTATTTTATCCCAGCTATACTCCATATAGACATAACTCAATCCTATAGAATATGCTTGTTTCTTGTGTATACGGAATGTATGAATCTCCATCTACAATATGTTGAAGTGGTAGTTCCATCTTCTTATTTGTTCGATGTTATGCAATCATTTCTGATCCAATTTTCAATCAAAATGGACCCTTGTCTATGCAGTTATCA
>MU224908.1:214109-227825 GCA_018584345.1 Thuja plicata
TTCATTTATCTTCAAAGAGATAACTCCAATCAGATCACATGGGTTACTCCACCCATCTCTCCAGTCCACGTGGGTAACTTCACCCACCTCTTCAGTTCAAAAAGGTAACTCACAATTAGCTCTTCAGCCCACCAAACTCTATCTCCTCTTTACCAAATGAAGAGGTGGAGTTTACTGATGGCTTCTCCAGTTCCTTTTAATCTCAACCATTCATCTCCCTATCTCTCAGATTGATCTCAACCATCCATTTCATCCCCAATTCCTATATTATAAACCCTTCATAACCATTTGAAGGATCCAGGATTTCAAGCTCTCGTCCGCCATTACTATGTCAGTTTGGTTCTAGCATTCAAGCCATCTTGCGATCACACACCCATTTCAATTAGCAAATTCTTGACACTTCTCAAGTCATAGACGCTGCCACACCAATACTGAGCATCAAAAATAGCATTTTGGAAGGAGTAGAGAGAGACAATAGAAGCTTCAACAACTTTGGGGTTTGCATTCATTTGTTTTCCTTTCTTGTGTTTGTACATTTTATTGGTTATGCTTCAAGTCATTCATTTTAGTAGTTCTTGTGTACTTGATTTATATCATTTGTGAAACCTTTCCTACTAACCCTCACCTTTGGAAAGCTTGGGAACCATGAATCACAAAAGGAGGCATACAGATAGAAGGCATTGAGAATCACTTTGAATGTGAAGGCATAACTGAAGCACAAAAGGTAAAAGTTGCAAAGTCAAGGTTAAAAGGTTCAACATTAACATGGTGGAATTACCTCCAAGAAGAGAGGGAGAAGATGGGTAAGAATCCAATCTCAAATTGCAAAGCCATGTTAAACAAGGTGAAAGAACAGTACCTACCTGAGGATTATGAAATCTAGAATTGTATAAGAAGAGGCAAAATTTGATTCAGAAAGATTTGGATGTGGCTACATATACTGAAGAATTCCAGAAGTTGTGCTTGAGGTAAAAAGTCCAATAGGAAGAGACTATCAAGGTGGCTAGATATCTTGGAGGCCTAAAATGGAATATCCAAGAGGAAATCAGTTTGTGGACTCCTAGAACCATCCATAAGTGTTTCCAACTTGCATTGAAAGTGGAAGAGAAGAACAAAAAGAAATCAGGATCAAACTTCAGAGGAAGAGGTAGAGGTAGAGAAGGAAGAGGAAAAAGGGGCTATGGTGGAAGAGGATCAGATTCAAGGAAACCAAGTGAGAACAAGATAACTAAAAACCAAGAAGGAAAATCAAATAGAGGAATTTTCAGCAGAGGTAGAGGCCCTAACACTAGTTGGAGAGGAAGGAGCAACAAAAATCAAGGAAGAGGAGCATCCTACTTGGTCACCATTTAATGCTACCATTGCAATCAGCTAGGGCATCCTGCCTATAGGTGTCCTGAAAAAGGCTCTACTTCTCAAGGAGGTGGGAAGAGAGTTAACTATGTCCAAGAAGAATCAAGTTGCAATAGCAAGCCATCTGAGGTACCCTTAGAATCAGAAGAAGGTGAGTTCCTCATGATAAAAAGGACATTGATCAGAGAGCCAAGCAAAGAAGAACCAAGCCAACAAAGAGCACTCTTTAGAGTGAAGTGAAAGATCATAGGAAAGATGTGTAGAGTCATCATTGATTCAAGCTCAATTGATAAAATCATTAGTGAAGAAGCAACCACCAAGCTAAATTTGAAGAGGATTCCACATGAAAACCCATACAAGGTTACATGGCTCAATAAAGGACAACATGTATTTGTACTTGTGAACAAGCATGGGTTGAGTTAACCATTGGAAAGTATAAGGATAGATCTCTATGTGACATTCCTCCCATGGATGCATGCCACCTTCTACTTGGAAGGCCATGTAAATTTAATAGGCAAGTCATGCATGATGGAACCAAGAATGCATACTCATTCAAGAAAGATGGAGTGACTTTCAAAATTCAATCCCTGATAGAAGGAGAGGGGAAGAAATCAATTCGAAGTGTGCTCATAGTTGGTAAGAAGGAGTTCTTGAAGATCCTAGGAGAAGGAGTTGGAGAAGGATTTGGGTTTGCATTAGTGTTGAAGCCAAAGAGTGAAGTTGCTGTCAAGAAATCAGAGATACCAGGAGAAGTGCAAGAAATGCTTGAAGAGTATAGAGACATTGTGAATGATGGTTAGCCCACTCCCCTACCTCCTAAGAGACTTGCTAGCCACAAGATTGAATTCATTATAAGAGATACCTTACCCAACAAAGCTTCCTATAAGATGACCCCTCAACAAAATGAGGAAATAGCCAAGAGCATAAGCCCATGTGTAGTCCTTATTGTTTTAGCACCCAAGAAAGGGGCAGCTTGGAGACTTTGTACTGATTATAGAGACATTAATAGAATCACCATTAGGTATAGGTTCCCAATACCTAGAATAGAAGACCTAATGGACTGTTTAAGGGAGGCAAAGTACTTCAGCAAGATTGACCTTAAGAGGGGTACCACCAAATTGGGATAAATGAAGGAGATGAATGGAAGATAACCCTCAAAACAATATAAGGTTTTTATGAATATCTTGTAATGCCATTTGGTTTATCTAATGCTCCCTCAACTTTTATGAGGCCTATGAATGAGGTATTGGTAGAATGCATTGGTAAGCTTGTTGTTGTCTACCTT
The DNA here is from genome assembly GCA_018584345.1 of Thuja plicata. Taxonomy (NCBI): domain Eukaryota; kingdom Viridiplantae; phylum Streptophyta; class Pinopsida; order Cupressales; family Cupressaceae; genus Thuja; species Thuja plicata. Next base: position 216,748 of record MU224908.1, read on the forward strand.
GATGACATTTTACTTTTCAGCAAAAATAAGGAGCATATTAGGAATTTGAAAATTGTTTTCAAGAAATTGTATGATGAAAAGATAATGATCAATATGGAGAAGTGTGACTTTAGGAAACAAGAGCTTGTATATCTCAGTTTTGTTTTGTCTCAGGGTGACCTCAAAATGGATCAAGAAAAGGTGGATGCCATTCTAAGTTGGCCTACTCCCAAGACTGCAACTGAGGTGAGAATATTTCATGGTTTAGCTCAGTATTACAGAAAGTTCCTTAGACATTTTAGTGGGATTTGTGCACCTATGTTAGACACCATTAGAGGTGGGACAAAGACAAAGTTTCAATGGACACCACAAGCTAAGAAAGGGTTTGAAACACTCAAGGAGAAGATAGTAGAGTTGCCTACTCTAGTTCTTCCAAGCTTTGGTAAGATTTTTATAGTTGAATGTGATGAAATTAATGTGGCCATTGGGGCTGTCATAAGCCAAGAAGGAAGACTAGTAGCTTTCCATAGTGAGAAGCTAAATTATAAAAAAAAGTACTCTTCTTATGACTTAGAGTTGTATGCTCTAGTCCAAGCACTCAAGAAGTGGAGGCACTACTTGCTTCCAAAGGAGTTCATAGTATATACTGATAACCAAGCTCTAAGATTCCTTAACTCCCAAGACAAACTTAGCAGAAAACACATGAAGTGGGTGGAGTATCTAAAAGCCTACACTTTCAGTATCAAGCATAAAAAGGGAGTAAAAAATAAGGTTGCTGATGCATTGAGAAGAAGGCTACTCATAGTACAAGAAGTTTAGCTACAAAGAATAGGTATTGATGGCTTCAAAGACCTATATGCTGAAGATGAAGATTTTGCCCAAATCTACAAGGTATGCAAGGAGTTTAAAAACAACTTTCATGGTGAGTTTTCTAAATATACTTTGCCTAATGTTTTATTGTTTAAAGGAGGTCAGCTATGTGTTCCTAGGGGGTCTATGAGAGAGAATTTGATTCAAGGAAAACATAATAGAGCACTTAGTGGTCATTTTGGAGTCAATAAGACTAAAGAGCTAGTCACTAGGTTCTATTTTTGGCCTAGAGTGAATAGAGATGTTAGACAGTATGTGGAGAGTTGTGTAGTATGCCAAAAAGAAAAGGTCACATCCTCCAATGCAGGTCTTTATCAGCCACTTCGAATCCCAACCATACCATGGGAATGCATAAGCATGGATTTAGTAGTTGGTTTTCCAAGAACAAGGCAAGGATATGACAGTATTTATGTTGTTGTTGATAGATTTAGCAAGATGGCTCATTCTATACCTTGAAAGACTATTCATGATGCTTGTAATATTTCTCAATTTTTTTTCAGTGGAGGGGTGAGGATCCATGGACTCCCACTTAGTATTTTTTCAGACATGGACACCAAATTCATGAGGCATTTTTGGAAGACTTTATGGCAAAAGATTGGCACTAACTTGTCTTTTGGATCTGCCTATTATCCACAGATAGATGGTCAAATAGAGGTGGTCAATAGGAGCCTTGGTAACTTTATGAGATGCCTCAACAAGGAGTATGGTCAAGCATGGCACCAACTCATTAGACAAGCTGAATATGCATACAATGATATAGTGAACAGATCAACTGGTAAGAGTCCTTTTGAAATAGTTATGGCTTTCACCCAAGAGGGGTTTTTCAACTTAGAGAAATGAAGGAAGGAATGTATGGTAGTGGATATGTTGAGGAATTTTCTCATTCCATGAGAGAAGTCCATAAAAGTGTGAGAAAGAACTTGACTGAAAATGTTGAAAAGGTGAAGACAAAGGTGGATGCAACAAACGGGGATGTTCAGTTGCAGATTGGGAACTTTGTGATCGTACACTTGAACAAACATAGGCTGCAAAAAGTTGTTCCTCACAAAATATAGATGAAGAGGTTGGGTCAATGCAAGATACTTTCAAAGTATGGCAACAATGCATATAAGGTGGAGCTTCCTGAAGACATTGGGTTGTCACTAGTTTTTAACATTTCAGACTTGGTAGCATAAAAAGGACCCATTCAAGATGTTGATCAGAACCTTCAAGAGGTAATACAAGAGGTGAAAGATTTGAACTTAAACCCTACTCCATCTATGACAGCTGAAAAGATACTAGACTCAAGGGTCTACAAGAAAACTAGGAACAAAGACTATATGGAGCACCATGTCAAATGACATGAAAAAGAAGATGTTGATGCTACATGGATCAAAGAAACAAAGTTCAAAAGATTGGGCATTGATTCAAACATGATCAATCCAAGGATGGATTAACCTTTCTTTTGTTTGTTGGAGTATGGTGTAGGAGCACACCTAGCTCAACCCCTTAGTTTCCTTGCTATTTAATATTGGCATGTACTGAATCTAGCCAATTCAGGTGAGTTTGTGTGGATCTTAGAAGGTCATTTTCTTTATTTTCCCTAAGATGGATATGACTAGGTCAATCCATGGCTAGCTAGTTTACTTAATAGTGTATTTTGTGTGTCCTTCAAGATAATGTTGCAGATTGAGTCCTAGAGAGCAAAGGGATTTTATTAGATCAAGTTGTGTCTTAAAATGAATTTAAGGACATGGTCATATGCCATATGTAATAAATTGGAGAACAAACCTCAAAGGTTGGAGTTATATATAACAAAATTTGTCATTTTCTTGCCAAAGTTGTCAACTTGGCCAAAAAAGTGCTAAAATGGGAAAAGATTGAAGAATGATGGTCGAGAGGATAAATCATGCGTAGACATTATTAATATGCCTTAAGAAACACTCCAAAAATATCCCAAGTCCTACTTGGTAGGAAAAATCCAAAAGACAAACAAAAGGAAAAAGTTGCTATGACAACTTTTGAAAATTGCATGACAACTCTCAAAAAAATGTTGCAGACCGAGCTAGGAGAAGGAATGATGTTTTGGTGGCAACGAATGATATGACTGGATAGCAATCCCTTTATGTTCCCATGTCCATCCGCTACTCCTTGATAACTCTGCTGTCAGTATTTGGTCCATCCATAGTCAGAGTTCATGCGTAGCAATTGTACAATTCTCAGTAAAAAAATTGGTGTACTTATACCGTCCATTATTTTTTATTTCAAACTTTAAACTTTTTATGTTTATGTTTTATACAAATATTATGTAAGTAATAATTTGTGGTTAATTGTGTAATAAGTTAGGAGATTTGGTTATTGTTGTTGTAATTATGATATTAAATTTTTAGTAAATATAATTATTTTTTAAATTATATATTTGACTATTTTAAAAATAATTATATTATTAAAAATTTACTATTATTTATCTATATATGAATTTTTAAAGTTAAATAATAATATTAACTAAAGTTTCATATTTTATACATTTTAAAATAATTTAATTATATTATATAAAAAAATAATTATATATTATATGTTTGGTTTTTTTTTCTTATGTTTAGGGTGATTTGACTACACATCATCTCTTTCTAAGAATGCAAATAATATTTTTTTCTACTAAAGAGTACTATATTTACCCTAATAACATCTATGGATTCCTCAAAAATAATGGAAAAAAGTGACAAGATATCTTTGAACTTGCACCTCTAAATATCAATCATAAATATCAATCAAGTGATGTCTAAAGACTATATACAATTTTATTTGGAATAAAAATGTACTCACTTGCTAATATAACCAATTGACTAATTTGAAAAAATTAATTATAAAATAGAAAGTGTTTGTTTTGTATAAAAGATTGTCTACAAAATGAATGAAATAAGTGAAACAACTACAAATAAAAGTTTAATATTCTTTTCATTGTTCTATGTTATTTATTTTTGAAATAAATAAATTAATTATGAAATAGAAAGTGTTTGTGTTGTATAAAAGACTATATACAAAATAAATGACATAAATGAAACAATTACATTTTGAATAAAAAATATATATAACATTTCATGAATGTGTGAAAATTTTAATAATGCCATTATATAACTTTTCATAACTATTCAAAATGCATACCTAGATACATACATAGCATATTTTTTAAATTTTCATCTAATATGCTATTAATTTTTCTTTAACATGTATAAAATATGATTTTTTTGATATATAACTTGAAATAACCAAATTATATATTATATATTATAATATAATAATTATTAAAATAATAAATAATAAATAATAAAAATTAAAATATATGAAAATTAGTAGAAATAATATATAATTAACCATTAATATATTATATTTATTATTTTATTAATATTAAATTTAAAATTAATAAAATAAAAAATAGAGATGAATAAATTAAAGTAAATTATTACTTAGAAAATATTTCCATAAAATCTAAGCATAAAAAATTTAAAGTTAGAAATAAAAAATAATGGATGGCATAAGTATATGACATTCCTCTTTTACCACGGAGTGTATAATTTATTTGCATGAACTCTGACTAATAGACGGACACAATACTGACAATAGAGTTATCGAGGCTTAGACTGCTGCGCATGGGGCATATAGAGATTGGCATCCAGCCATATCGAATGATATGGCTGGATAGTCGTTGCCTCTCTTTGTTGGTGTCGAATATATTTTTTTTCAAACTTATAGAACTAATAGAATATCATGCCTTTTGTTCGTGATTGGCCCTCGGCTACATTGCCTTTCAAAAGCTTTCCATTGATCGTAACCACATAATAAAAAATTTAATGGAGGTAAAATTTTGTGCAATTTGGTAGGAGGATTCATTTTTGGGATGATTTCTAAATTGGACACCTCCCCCTATCTTCGTCTCTTTTTGGGAAGTATAAGAATAAGATTGTAGGAATAGATTTTGAATCTTTGTGGTCAATTTTCTATTTTCTATTCACTCTAACTTCAATTGATACTCATTTTCTCTTTGATACTTAATCTCCTTTCAAATAATATATACCACATGCAATAAATTTTTAAAATATTTCTACTCATAAACTAAAATACTAGATGAACTTCTAAATTCATTTATTGACTTGTCTTTGTTCAATAGGTTGAAGACCAAATTTCAAACATAGAAAGACATCACCGATTTAAAAGGATTTTGTCAACATTATAGAATGTAATTTTAAATGGCCTATTGAATTGTCCATAATATTTTAAACTCTTCAGAGTGTTAACTGTAAGTCTTTGCAGCTTAGACATTTCTACATGCCAAAATCTTCTTAGACTAGTTTGAATTTTCTTCTTCTTAGTCATTATGTATAATGCCTTTCTCATATATTTGAAAATGTTACTAATTTTATTCACTAAAACTGCATGCTCTTTATGCTATTCTTTTCCACATAAATTAAACACCTTTATTTTCTTGCAGGTCTCAATTTGTAGATACAACAATGCATAATGCTCTACTACCAAATGAGTGAGAGCGAGAGCGTATTAGAATCCAAAATAGCAGAATGAATGTTTGATATATCCTTATTGGAGAACAACAAGAATATAAAGGAGGTGCAGTTACATAATTGGTGAGGATATTGATATAAATATGTAAGCCAACATTATTTGATGCACCAGCAATAATATTTATCTTAATGACTTTTAGTTGCAAGGTCACTTTACATAAGGAAAATTAGAAAAATAAAATCATCCTAACACCATATACTATCTCACACTTATTTAAAAAAATTCTTATTATTTATTTTCAATATCCACTTTACATTGCTACATAATATTTTTTTATTTAATCAATCCTATTATTCTACACTCCCAAAAATAAATGGCTATTTAATTTATTTTACCTCCTATTTTAGGTTGGCATTAAATATTTATGATTTTTCGTATTTTTAACTAAATAGTTTTATGTCTGTTTACTGTCATGGGTAACTTAATAATGCATAGACATAGTATAGGAAATACAATAAATATAGAATATATCAGAGAACAATAGCTTCTTTTCATTAATTATTCCAGACTGGCAAGTACATTTACATCATAATGATAATACCATCATCTCCCCGTGTCCATCCTGCGAGAGGGTATATAAACTACCTGAAGGGCCACGACCGAAACGTCGTGACGGAACTGTCTAACCTCTCCGTCACTAACGACCGAGGCTAAAATAATACTTTAATAATATAATAACCCGTACATCCAAATATCCCGACAACATCATCTCCACCAAAAAAACAAGTCGTCTCCGACGACTTACAACAAAAGGGAGATGAAATACACTACATAAAATAAGAAAATTACTGAAGAGAAGGGGCGGAGGGCGTCCCTAAAAAAGCTAAAGTGCCACCCTCCCCATCAATGCTGCTTCATAGTTTTTTTTCCAGCACATCATATTCCTCCTGTGCCTACACCAAACTGGTCTCCAAAAAGAATGTTTTAGCTGTAGCCTCGGCTAACACAATAATGTCTCCCTAGCCAATTTGACCTCGATAGCCACCTGTGCTGCCTTCTCTTCTTCCTACTCCTGGGTACGCTGAGTCAAGTGTCGCTCTACTGCCTCCAACCGGGTGGTCAGCTCCTCCCGAGCGCTCTGTGCATCCACCAAGAAAGTCGCACGTCCAGCCAACACCTACTCTGAGTGCCTCCAAGCGTAGTACCCCCCTTGCAGGGTTTTCTCCAATGCTCTCTCCACTTCTAGCATCCAAACTGTCCATGCTTGTAGCAGCTCCAAGTCTCATCAAATGGTCACACTCCCCTAAGGCTGATAACTGACTGATTTCCTCCTATCATTTCGATGCCCCAACTCACAATTGTGGTGTACCTCAAAAAGACGATGGGGGTCTAGGGGGCAACGCCCCCAGTGGGGTTGAGGGGTAGCACATTCGCGGGGGCCAGGACCAATTTAGCACCTTCAAACCCCCACAAAAGTCCATGGAACCCACCATTTTTATGATTTTCTTCTGATCCCATACTCTTTTATGCAAACCACTTGTGTTTTCCTCACTACCTCGATATGTCCTTCCCTTCGGTACCATACGTTATTCATTGTGAACTGTTTTGATCTGTCGTCATTTTTTTTTTTTTTAGTTTTTTTTTTAGAACCTTCTCTGCCACTCCTTGTTGTCCGTATGAAACTGCTCTTCCTTCTAGCCATAGCGACTCTACCCATTGTCGTACAAAATGCATTCACGGTACCTTGGATATTGTTTCTTCTCACTGTACACTCTTCTTGATATGTCGTACTACCTCTCTTTTGCACGTGTGATGCTTGTCTTGCCGTACAGATGACTTTGGAGACCTCATTGTCTTTGTTGTACACCGTACGGTGTGTCTAAATGCTATGTGACCGTACGGTCCTAGCCCTGTCGTGGCTCCTGTGCGCGGCCCCTCTTCTCCGTACGGTGGGCATGCGTGTCTTTATGGGCCGTATGGCCTCTAATTCTTTATGGTGGATACCCTGTTGACATACACTATTATTTCATCCTCCTTTTGCACCGTGGTCGTACGGTCCGTATTGATGTTCATTCTAGTCGGTAATTGCTGTCAACGTGTGAGCTTTATAATTCTTGTCGTGCGATCTCTTTATTTCCTACGGTACGGTCTCTTTATTTCCTTACTTTTAGCACGTGCGATATTTCCTCTTTACTTCTCGTCGTACGGAAATCCTTCATGGTCCCTTCTGTGGATGTACGGTCCATACGGAAGTGCTGCCTTGCTATGCAACCTATCATCTCGTTTGTCGTACGGTGGTATGCAGGTTTTAATCAGAACCTTATTCCCTTTGACGTACGGTCATGTCACCGTACGGTGTTTGCAATCATTTTTTTTTGGCAGTATGGTCCCGTACGACATCATGGCGTACGGTACCGTACAGACACTTTTGTTTTTTTTTATCATTTGCCTAATCTAGTTACCTTTCGGGTGCCTCTCCGGTCGTCCCTCCGGCCTCTTTGGTTTCTTAGCTCCCCTTCCATCCCCTCACAGGCTCTGTCCATCCTTTCGGGTGCTTTGTCCATCCCCTCCGAGTGAGGTTTCAATTTGGAAGTGCTAATGCCCTTGTCTATCCCCCGTTCGTTGAGAGTCCATAGCTGGATGGCCTCGTCGTAGCCGACTTCCAGAACTTTGTCCTTTGGTTTTTTTTCGATGGCAATCCAAAGATTGGAAACCATAAATTCTATAGGGACCACCATTGCTGGCCCGTACATAAGAAGAAGGAGAACAATGAATTTGAAGGCTGCGGCCACAGGGTTCCAACTGTCACCAACATGAACGTCATCACTGAGGTTTTTCCCCTTTGATTTTACCTCCTGGTATTTGATGGGTTTTTCCTCCGTAAACTGGTGTGCGGGGGTGTCTTCCTCCTCCGTAATGCTTATCATGTTACAAGATGGTGGGAAGAACTGAAAATCTTCCATCTGCCAATGAAAGAGGCCATTCATTGAATCTCCATCATCCCCAGAACATTCTTCCAACTCCAACACCCCTTTGTCATTGGGCTCCATTTGTCTTTTCCCTTCGTCTTCTACCAATTTCTCTCCTTCAAATTTTTAGTCTGAAGATGCTAACTCCTCACTCACCATTTGCGTGCGGAGGTAAATCACGTACTTCCTCCTAGCTTTCTCCATGGTGAGTGTGTTTCGCTTTCAGTTGTGGTTCACCTTCGCTGAGGTGAGCCACCCTCGTCCCAAAATAGCCTCGTACCCCTTTTTCTTTAGTGGGATCACCACAAAGTCAAGTACAAAGGGTTGTGTCCCAATCATCACACATTGAGCCATGAGGGTTCTAATGGGTTTGATGTCGTGCTAGTCTACTCCCAACAAGTTGAAGGTTGGAGGCCGCAGCGTGGGTTTCCCCAACTTATGGGGTAAGTGCAAGAAGTTGAGTGCTAATTCCATGGAAGTCTTGTGGGCTTGACAACTACCACTAGAAACGGGCACCCATTTTGAAAAAAAGGGGCACCCATCTTAGGCTCGGACACCCGATCCAAAATTCAAAAAATGGGTGCCCATTTTTTTTCAAAACGGGTACCCATTTTTTTTCAAAACGGGTGCCCATTTTTTAATTTTTATTTATTTATTTATTTTTAAATCATTTTTTTATGCTGATTTATTACATTTAAGAAACGGGTACACATTTTTAAACGTGTGCCCATTTTTTAAAATTCAAATTTACCAAACCACCATTTGCATTGGATTTCAGTTTGGGACAGGTTTGGTGGGACCAAGCCTATGCTTGGACCTCCAAAATAATGGCTCAGGCATTTGAACACCAGATTTCTGTCTTGCCGTAATTTTTTAAGGGTCTTCCTAATCAAATTTTTTGATGAAATTGAAAACCATTAGAGATCTTACTATCTAGATTTCAAAAATATAAATTTTATAGTGATATGATAAGTTTTACTATTTTTTCAATATTTATTAATCAAAAGTGGTACCTAAACTTAAAATAGTAAGGTTCACTAAAACTTTAATAACTTTTTTGATTTTAGGTTTTTGAAAAAATGAATTATATGTGACCAATCTACATACAATTCTATTCAAAATAAAAATAAAAATTTCTCAAAAAAGTGAAATTTTCATCAAATTATGGTAGTCATACACGAGAGGTTTTGAAAATTTACTTTATAGTCAATTAAAAATTAATAAAAAAAAATATTCAATTAAAAAAAAATAAAAAATATTCTGACCAATCTTTGATGTGTTAGGTACCTTCCCCCAAAAGGATTTATAAAAATTCATTTGTTTACTTCAAAATAGGGTGGTCGTACACATGCGGGGTATGGTCCTGAAACAGACATTTTGAAAAAGAGGTTTTTAAACATGTCTACTAAATATATTTTCTACTATGTGGGTATTTGAATAAATTACATATTTGAAAAATAGACTCTGAGTACTACATTTTCTATTAGTGGGATTTTTTGATATTCAATCTCTAAGTGCCTCAAATTTTGACATCAATTGACAGAAAACTTGAAAATCAGGGAAAACACTTCCACTTTTTGCCCAAAAAGTGGACTCAACTTCTTGCTGGCACCCTATGATTTGATGTATATGGACCTTCATTAAAGCAACTTGTGTCAAGGATGATGATGCGCAGATAAGTATTTATTATCCTTAAGCATTTATTATCCTTGAGTATTACATTTATCTACTCTTTATAGTCTTTTTCTCTCATTTGTATTATTATACGTACTATAAGAGCTATTTGCCTTGATCTTTTCTAGAGATGCTCTTGCAGGAAAAAGAAGATTGATAACAGATTTAGAGGGAGTCTGACTCTTCAGAGGTAACTTTTGATGAGGAGCTAAGAAGATTGATATCAAGACTCAGAGGGAGTTTGACAGTTCATCTTAAACAATCTTGGATGATCAACAAATTGATATATGCTCAATGAGTTCTTCTCTATGAGAGAAGTTCGAGGTGAAATCCCTTGTTTTTACCCTCTGTGCTGAGGCATGATGGATGTCATGTGTGTGACTCCATATTTTTAATGGGCCTACCCCCTATGTACATCATGAGGAAGTGACGACTTCCAAATGATTATCACTTGTATTTGTAAGAGTTATTGAAAGGTGATGATCTTACAATAACCTAACCTTCTATTGTGATAGACATTGTGTGATGGCTGAAATAGATCACCGTAGATGATTTGTTGCATGGTGGATTCAGTTCCTTAAATAGACCATTGACCTTCTATTATGATAGACATCGTGTGATGGCTGAAACAGATCACAATAGATGATTTGCTGCATGGTGGATTCAGTTCCTTAAATAGACCATTGATCTTCTATTGTGATAGACATCGTGTGATGGCTGAAAAAGATCACAATAGATGATTTGCTATATGGTGGATTTAGTTCCTTAAACAAACCATTGACCTTCTATTGTGATAGACATCGTGTGATGGTTGAAACAGATCACAATAGATGATTTGGTACATGGTGGATTCAGTTCCTTAAATAGACCATTGATCTTCTATTGTGATAGACATCGTGTGATAGCTAAAACAGATCACAATAGATGATTTTCTACATGGTGGATTCAGTTCCTTAAACAGACCATTGACCTTCTATTGTGATAGACATTGTGTGATGGCTGAAATAGATCACAATAGATGATTTCCTGCATGGTGGATTCAGTTCCTTAAACAGACCATTGACCTTCTATTGTGATAGACATCGTGTG
>MU224908.1:285230-299200 GCA_018584345.1 Thuja plicata
GTTTTTTGTATCCGGCTTTGGCCGAGTGACTCTGCGGGGTGATTTTTATATCCCCCGGCCCCTTTTTTGTGAATATGTAACTTTGAAATTTATTAATGGAAAGGAACTATTCATAAAAAAAAAAAAAAATTCTGAAAAAATGCTTTGGAACATTTTCAATTCAAATCATTTTACTTGATCAAATTGTAATTAATTCAATTAATTCAATTATTTCAATATTTCCTAAGGTTTGATCATTTTCATTTAATTAAAATATTTAATCTCCCTTTTAATTAAATTCATCTTATTTAATTAAAATTCAATTCGTCCCATTTAATTAAATAAAATTCTTCTAATTTATTTAATTGAAAGAAAAACTCTCTTTTAATTAAATAAATAAAAATCCCTACTTAAAGCACTTTATTTGATGAAAAGGAAATAAATTAAATAAAATTAAATAAAAATCCCTTTTTCTTCACATCCTCCTAAGTGCTGGGATTTTTGCCTCTTAATCATAGCCTTTGATTTTTGCCTCTTAATCTAAATCGTTCACTTTCCTTTAAAAGGAGACCTCTCCTTCTCATTTAAAAATAATCTTTTTCATAGCATTGTTATGCTGCAGGTTTGGAGAGCAATTTTGGAGGAGCATTTGGGCATTTGAGCTTGGATATTGCAACTTCTCTCTTATTGTCTCATTCTTCTTGCATCCATGACTCCTCATGTAGATTAGATTCATGTTTATTTTCATAGATTAATCTTGCATTTGTATTTCCTTTCATAGATTTAGCCATGCATTGTTATCATTTAGATTAATTTTCTTTCATGCATTGCAATCATATAGAGTAGATCTCAATTTTCATGCATTTGAATCTCTCATTTCATGGTGTACTTGCATAGGCACTAACTAGGTCAATCTGAGGGCCTCCATTTCACACCTTTGCACTCCATAACTAGAGAGCTATGGATCGATATTTGAGGCCTCATTCTTGAGAAACCTTGGATGGAATGATTCATAGAAGTGTGTCAACATTTATGCACACAATTGCAATCCTCTCTTTTGCAAGGCATATGATTCAATCTTACTCTCTTTCATGATCAAATTGTTCTTTCTAAAATATTAACTTATATACAAATTTATATCGGCTAACCCTTGCACCACTTTTTGGTGCAAGCGCTAGTAAGATATATGACAAATAAGTTCAGGGTGGTTTCCTCATTAGAAATTATGTAATTAGCCGATAGGATTTCCTTTTGGGGTTGCTTGCAACTGAAATTTGACTCACGCCGGAAACCAATGCTAAAATATGGTTTAGAGAACATAATTTATGGTTTTCAGATAATGGTTTTATATGTATATAGTACATCTCTATGTAGATAGACCAGTCAAATTCAATGCATTTCAAGTCGAGCATAGTGTCAGAGCTATACAACAACAAGTTGAAAAGACTGCTAACTCATTCCGATTGTAGGCATCTCATCTAGCTTTAATTTTCAATTATGATGATTGCATAGCTCTATCTGCCATGCAACCACAAACACATGCACCATCAATGTCACATACGCTGCCCATTCTTCGCTGCAGCCGCAAATGTATCGTATATTTTTTATTTTATACAGAGAAGCGATAGAGATGGATAAGCCATCATTTCATCACAGTCAATGGTGTGGGGAAGGAGACTAGCTCTTTGTATTTATTTAATAGAGAAAAAATAAAAAATCAATAATGTGAATTTCCTTAAACATTTAGTTAATAATAAGGAAAATTGACCGTTTGGGGTAATGCTTTTTAAAATGTTGCCCGTATTTTACAATTAAAACTGTAAAGTTTGTAAATGTGGATAGTAGGCATTTGGTGTGGTAATTAAATGTATATTTTTTCATCATGTATTTATATTATGTACGATTAGGTTAATAAGATAAAATAATGTTTATATTTTAACAAATGAGTCATTAGAGCCATAAAGTATCATCGTGCACAAATCCAAGAATTATCCCTGCAGCTGTCATGGCAATTGTAGTACCACATTTGTTTAGGCATTCTTTGAAACAATTCATGTGCTTTGATTACACATCCAAAACCCAGTTCTAAAGCTCCTATTTTATAGGATAGAAGGATGCTAACAAAGGTTGTTGAATTTGGCTGAACTTTTTTTAAAAACCTACAAAAAGAAAAAAGTGTTTTGAATGTTTCTGGCAGCTGGCACGCCTATCCAATGTATTTTCTTGGAAGTTTCAAAATCCTTTTTAACAAAATCAATTTTGTGCCATCCTACAACCATCATAGTCCATGAGACCGCGTTCACAGAGGGAGAGAATGTGTCATCACAGGTGCGCGTGAAGATGGAGATTAAGCTTCTCTTTAATTTCTTATTTGCAGTTGTTACATTGAACCTTTCTATTACCATCCATGTTATAATTATGCTGGAGCTCAAGATGCTATCTAAAACTATAAATACATAAGACTTGCACCCTATTTTGGATTAAAGGTTAATCTCAGATAGATCTTAAATACAACATTTAATTTATATAAATAAATTATTGTTTAATATATTTGTCACTTGTTATATTATTTTATAATTTAAATTAAAAATTTCTTGGTTATAAAATTACAATATAATAAATTTTTTTTATTTTTAAAATTATTTATGTATGCAGAGTTTTATGTTAAACATTTTTTATTAAAAGATAGAAAATTGATTTTGTAAAACATATTATTACAATTATTTTAAAATTTAGTATTTACTTATTACAAATTTTTTATTTACTATTAAATAGAATATTTATACTTAAATATTAACTATATCTCAATTGTCTATATTTTTATAAACTTTATATTTAACAAATATAATTTTCTTACATTTAATATTCAACTATTAAAGTTTTCTTAAATTTAATATTGAAAATGAGTAGGTTGATTCCCATCAACTGCGAATCATTAGTTTAAGAAATTTTTTGACCCAATTAAAGTTTCAACCTATTCAATTTAGATGTGTTAATTTATACTAATTATAAATATTCCTCCTCCTTTATAATATATTAAAAAAAAACATAAAAAATACTCAAATTAATTATAAACCATGATATTACAACATATTTTCCTCGTGTCTTGTAAGGGTCCGGCCTGCTAATTTTTTTCTTATTTTTGATACATCTTTAATAGGCTATTTGGTTGCAATGTCCAAACATAAGAAAATCCCTTGGACAAGTAAGTTTTCAAAAGAAATAAACCATCAACATTAAACAATATAATTCAAAATGGTAAAACACAAACATCACAATGGATTGAATTCACATTTTTCAATGCAAATTTGAAGTATATTTGAAAAAAGTTCAATTGTACCAAATATGCATGCAATTGTTGTTTCTACCATCATACCGCTAGTCACATTATACATCACAATGATGTAGAAATTTTTTCTTTAGAATGAATGTATCATGCCGATATAAATTCATGATTATGATATGCATAGATGTGACCGAATTAATTGTATAATGTTAAAAAATATATTTCTAGAAACCTACATCTGATTTTGACACTAGCATTGGTACTATTAAACTTGTTTAGTTTCCAGTGTATACAAATAACCAAAATACACTTTTCTCTTTTTTTGCATTCTAGACAATAGACTCAAATGTACAAGATTCTAAAAGACAATTTATCAAGAATAAGCCCATATATCTACAGTCTTGTAAGAGAATTTACTTGTACTATGCTTTCCATAGAGAATAAATAAGAGCACATCGTAACATCTAGTGCACTCTACACTTACAACAAACACTACTGCCTACCAACTTCCAAGATTCTACAAGTTCCCCAAATCAACAATCCTATAGATCACTGAAACACATCTTCCCGAACAAAGGCCTCAAAATACAATTCTGACTACCAACATGGATATGAACTTGTTCTCTACCTTTATAGAGGCAACTAAGAAATTTAGAACTAGAATAGACGCATTGTCAAAATTACAAACATGTAGTATATATAAGGAATGCTACCTTGTTAGGCATATTTGTTCATCAAAATATGGTCTTTCTTGTAGGAGATGCATTGCTGAGAAAGGAATACAACGCTTCTCTGCAGCCAACAATATCCAATTTTGATTACCAACATGGATATGAACTTGTTCTCTACCTTTATAGAGGCAACTAAGACATTTAGAACTAGAATAGATGCATTGTCAAAGTTACAAACATGTAGTATATGTAAGGAATGCTACCTTGTTAGGCATGTTTGTTCATAAAAAAATGGTCTTTCTTGTAGGAGATGCATTGCTGAGAAAGGAATAAAATGCTTCTCTATAGCCAAAAATATCCAATTCTGCTTACCAACACAGATATGAACTTGTCCTCTACCTTTATACAGGCAACTAAGAAATTTAGAACTAGAATAGATGCATTGTCAAAGTTACAAACATGTAGTATATGTAAGGAATGCTACCCTTTTATGCATGTTTGATCATCCAAAAATGGTCTTTCTTGTAGGAGATGCATTGCTGAGAAATGAATACAATGCTTCTTTGCAACCAACAATATCCAATTCTGATTACCAAAATGGATATGAACTTGTCCTCTACATTTATAGAGGGAACTAAGAAATTTAAAAAGTTAGGATAGACACATTGTCAAAGTTACAAACATGTAGTATATGTAAGGAATACTACCCTGTTAGGCATGTATGTTCATCAAAAAATGGTCTTCCTTGTAGGAGATGCATTGCTGAGAAAGGAATACAGTGCTTCTCTGTAGCCAACAATATGAACCTATCTAAACAATGAAATGTGTTGAGGGTTCTCACATAAGTTGAACAAATGCTCATTGCACGTGTTAATTCAATATTGTAGGTAACACATGGTCATGGTGAGCAATACAAATATATAGTGGTCACACAATAAACTTCCCCCAAGATATAAAAACAATTACAAAATTTTTTCCATGTAAGATTGAAGAGTTGGATGTATTAATAATCCACAGGATTAATACAAATGGAACCATTATGATTTATTTGTTAGTAGAAGTCATTTTCATAATGTAATAGCTTCCAAGATCAAATATGACCCTTACTACAAGGGTGTTGAAATCAAGGTTTCTGCATTGTCACTACTACCTATTCTAGTACAACCATGTCAGGAATGCTTCGTACAATTCAAAGTTACAATGAAGAACCAAAATCAACAAACATTGTGTTTGAGAACATACAAAATTAGCTGGAAAGTGAAACTGAATATTCAACATCATTTATGGTAAGACTACCAAACAAACATCACGAGTTACAAATCATTAAAGAATCTTTACAAATAGAAAATGAATCTAACGTCATTATTGATTGGTCACACATAAGTTCATCCCCAATTAACAAGTACAAAGAATTAGTTGATCTTGCACAATGTTGAGGCATGTGAAGTTACCTATTCAACCACTATTTAATTACTACAATTTAAGTTTTTCCTGTCATTTAATCAGATCTTTTTTTTCTTATCAATTATTCCATTTCTCCTCTTCTGTAGGTTGCCACTTTTTGATCACGACGATGCTACAAAGAAGAATTATATTTACATATACAACTATTTTTTATGTCTTTCCATGTATTTCAATGCCAAGGTTTACTTATGATGACATACATAAAATACAATATTGCACTACTATAATTCTAATTCCTCCATAAATGTAACTAATATGCACATGACACACTTCTACAATGCAACATTTTCATAGACCGTCACTTTATATGCTTCCTTCTATTATATAAATCTACATTTATGCTTTTAAATCAATAACCTATCAGCGTAACCCTTGCACCTTCTTTCGCTGGAATGTGCAAGTTTTTATTTGGAAATTATGTAATTTATTGACTTTCACGAGGGTACGTGAGGACATTGTTTAGTGAGCATCAGTAAGCTGACATCTAATATCAACCAAATCTTATTTTTATTTATTTGTTTAATTATTCTGCGTGGAACTAAAATTAAATAAAAGGTTGTTTGTTTGTTTTATTGTTGGTTAAATTTGTTAAAAAATGATATATGAATTGAACTTTTGATCGATTTTTATGTTTAGACTACTCATTTTGATAATATAATTTCATTTCCTATTTATTTCACAATATTAAATATTATATAAACTATATTATTATAAAAAATAATAGTAAAAATTAAAAATTAGTATAAGACCTTATTTAGTTTAATGTTTAAATTTTTTTGAATTAATTATGTCTTGTACATTTGTAGAAGTGATCTGGGAGGGAAAAAATAATTTTGATCTATAGAAATGAACTAACATGAAATTAATATTTGTAGTATATAAAACTTAGCTTGTTCTATCTATTTATAGGGTGATGGTGTTGGTGTTAACAAATGCTACTTGAATCTTGTTAGAGAAAGATTATTTTTTCCTTTATCAAGTTTGTATTATGATTAATTTGAAAGGAATCATGATTTATTTCTACTTGGTCTAAAAATAAGATTAATGCAACTAGACCAAATGTATAATAATTTGAGTTAATAATGATATAAAAGGAAAATTTAGTAAACAAAATCATAATGCTTTAGAGTAAATATAAATACAATTAAGTGAGAAGGTAACTCATGCAAAATATTTCAAGAACATTGTTAAGAATGGGCTTATTTTCACATGAAAATTTGAGCATTTTAAAAGTAATGGAGAATAATGTTTACTACACATGTTTCAATTAAATATATATTGCACTATACAAATATTTTTCTTAAAAACTTAGCCCCAAATATTAATGGGAAATGAATTTTTGGGATCTTTTCATTTCACTTAGAAAACATGTCAAAGTCATTTTCTAGTGTAAAATTCTCAAATAATGAAGCAACTATCACCATACCCTCTTCCAATATTTTCCATTAGTATTTTACTTAATCTAATAAAATCTCTCTTAGGAATTAGGTTTATTTCCTTATTTCTTTTGATTTGAGTATAAAATAAAATTATGATCTATTTGTATGGTCCTAAAAAAGTAAGCACTTACTTTTGTGTTCATTGTGGGACCATCTTAGCCCACTTTAGTGTCTTTCTTATGTTAGGACCTCACATTGCCCCTAATTGCATACATAATTTAAATCAAGGTTCTACCTTCTCCTTTAATCTTTCTCAAAAATCTAAGTTGGCTCTAATTTTTATGGATAATTTCCCATTTATCCATCAATTCACATAATTCATTTCCCTCTTGGGCCCCATTTTAGAATTTATGATCAATTTTCCCACTTACCTTTCTATTTTTCCCCGAGCCACTTAATACCTCTTGAATCTTTCAACTTTATCTTCAAATTTACACCTTCTATAAATAGGTTGAACTACTTTCCAAATATACCTTAGGGGTTGAGTTTTGGTGGGTTTCGGGGCCGATGAAAGGTTTTTTCATTTTCCCACCAACTGTAGTCAACCTTTAGGAATTTGGACCCCAAAATCACTATAAAAGGAGACCTCTTCCCTTCATTTTGCCATCCATTACATGCATATAATCCATGATATCCAATATATACATCTAGTTCAATACATCACATCCACTCTCAAGCAATAAAGCAAGCTATTGTGCATTCAAGGAGTTCAAGAAAGCAAGCATTCATGTTCATCCATCTTCATACCTTTTCTTCCATAAACATAGCTTATTTCTCCATAGGAAGCAAATGAGTTGGCCATCGAGGGAGGAGATCTATATTTATCTATTCAAGTCTTCCTCCTCCTCTTCTTCTTCTTCAATCCAATATTGAGGCAAATTACTACATGAGGTTTTGTCTTACATGATTTCATTTTGGTTTTTTTATTCAGTCAAGGCTATTGTATTAACATATTTAATTTTCATACTAAGTACAATTGCATCTACATGGTATGATACATTTCCATTGTTAGATTTAATCTCTTCTACATGATATCATTTCTTTTATTTTGACCAGCTCAAGTATAGGCCAAAATTTTTACCTATACCTGGGTATAGGTTGAACCACTTTTGATATGTTCGCAAAGCAGAAGAGAGAGTTGTAGGTTTCAACTTTGCAGGTTCCAGATTGCCAAATTCATAAATCTGGTCATTCTGGGACTCTGACAGAACAAAAAATTAGCCTCTGAATACCCTTGCTTCTTTCATTTTTAGGTGCACATGTTCTTACTTATATATCTTTCATGTAATTTGATACATTAGGTCAGATATGCTATTCTATCTTCTTTAGTCATAAGCATAAGATCTCTTGCCATCTCTTTTCCCATCTCACAAAGAAAACCCTAAATCTGCATTCTAGCTAGATCTTGTTGGAAAGTGATCAATTTTGTGTAAAATGATTCACTTTTTGGTTGTCATTTATGGAAACACATCTAGTTTATAGATCGATTCTTATAAAGTTAAGTTTTTCTAACTCAAAAATCGAATAAGTATAGAATTAGAGATAGAAAAGTATTTTGAGTATCGAAGATCGATATCGATGAGTTATGGCATGCGATCTTAGAGGAAGATAGTATAGGGTATGTGTGACCTCCACCTAAGATCATTGTTGTTTTGGTAATGTTTACAACGAGTTAGAGAGAATTGAAGATAGACAGACTGCAGCAGAATAGTGATACAAAGCAGTTGGATGGTAGCCATGATTAAGGGAGTATGGCTTGGACTCCTAGCAATCAGAGTTGGATTATGGTTGATGATAACCTATACATTGACTATGGGTGCCAGCGAGAAGTTGAGTCCAGTTTTTGGGCAAAAAGTGGAAGTGTTTTTCTTATTTTTGAAATTTTCTGTCAATTGATGTCAAAATTTGAGGCACTTAGAGATTGAATCTCACAAAAATCCACTAATAGAAAATGTAGTTCTTGGAGTCTAGTTTTCAAATATGTAATTTTTTTAATACCCACATGGTAGAAAGTATATTTTAGTAGGTGTTGTTAAAACCCCCTTTTTCAAAATGTCTATTTCAGGACCATACCACACGTGTATGACCACCCTATTTTGAAGTAAATAAATGAATTTTTGTAAATGCTTCTAGGGAAAGGTACCTAAAACATCAAAGATTGATGAGAATATTTTTTTCTTTTTTTTGGGTCTATTTATTTTTTTTATTAATTTTTAATTGACTATAAAGTACGTTTTCAAAACCTCTGGTGTACGACCACCATAATTTGAAGAAAATTTCACTTTTTTTGAAATTTTTTTTTTCTTATTTTGAGGCAAATTCTATGTAGATTGATTTCATATAATTCATTTTTTCAAAAACATAAAATCAAAAAAGTTATTAAAATTTTAGTTAACCTTAGTATTTCAACTTTAGGTACCACTTAGGCATAATAAATATTTAAAAAATACTAAAATTAGTCATATCAATAAAAAATTTATATTTTTATAATCTGTACAATATAAATTGAAATGGGTTTTCGTTTCCTCAAAAAATTCATCCGGGAAGAACTCTAAAAAATTATGACAAAGCGCAAATTTTAAATGTCAATGCGTTAGCCATATTTTTGCAAAGTTAAGGACAGGATTGGTGGGACCAAGCCTGTCCCAAACAAAAAAACAGAGTGTAGTTATGGTTCCCACTCCTAATTTTTAGAGATAGGCACCCATTTTTTAAAATTCAAAAAATGGGTGCCCATTTTGTTTTGGCCGGTTGAAACAGAAATGGGCACCCGTTTTATAAACGAGCGCCCATTTTATAAATGAGTGCCCGTTTCTATTTAAATAATGGGTTCTCATTAATGAAAGAGCCATTGGAGACAAAAATAAATTGACTGTGGGCCTGATCTCAATGATTTTCAAGTATTCAATCATTTCTATGACATATTGATACAACAAAAAGAATATTTTCACCTACATTCTCTTTTTTTGTCTTGTTCTGGATTTGACAAGAAGGGATTAATTTGAAATCAAATTTTGGTGCAAAAATGAGATCAAAGAAATGCACAAAGAGGCTAAGAAAGGTTTTGACAGCTAATGAGGTTGCAGAAAATAGAGAGAAAGAGACAAAATGACAATGAGAAAGAAGAGCAAGAATTCAAAACCTAAAAAATCCTAGAGCATCGAGTTCAACAATCATTTTAGAAGAGGAGAAGAATGAGGACACCATGATGGATGCAGAGGTTGAAGACTAAAATACAATAAGAGAAAATTCAGGTGCATTTTCTAATCAAGTGTTGGATATAGGTATGTTTTCACAGCCAAATGAAACTTATTCTGATAAATAACCTGATCTTTTTGTATTAGAGGGTTACTCTTTCAATCTTTTAGATTTCCTTCCTGAAAAAAGAGTAATAGATTATATTGCACACCAAGCACCACAAATTATTAATGTTAATCATAATGATAAAGGAACTGAATGTCAAACCCCAATTGAAAGTGAAATTCAAACCCCAATTGAAATTGACAATCAAACAAAAATTGAGATCAACAATGTGGATGTAGACATACAAACACCAATTGGGAAAGAAACCCCCAAAAATGATAATGAAATGAATGAACAATTTCAAATTAAAAGTGATGTGCTAGACAATCTACTTGGTTTGGTTTCATGGAGATAGATTAGGACACATGCGAGTAAATTGTTTAGAGAATTTTTTTATAATAAGAAATTTGGGTTTCAATGTCAATTAATGTTACAACTAATTAAAATGACTATAATGTGAAAAGTGATGAAGAGGTTAGGCATTTATGTGAAATATAAGAAGGATGAGTCTCTAAAACAAGTTGTATCAACTGTTGCTAGTGCCTTTGACACAATCAGAAAGAAAAGTCATTCTAAAGATAGGAATGTGGCATGACGAGCAATAATAACAGCTTTAGTAAACAAAATTACTTGTGATAAAAGAATGATGACAAACATAAGTGGATATCTTAATATTCATCATAAAACTTTAGCAAGAGCTATAAAGAGAAGATTTAACATTGAAAGTGATCTAGAAAACCATTTGTGGAGCTTTAGTGGAAGACTCCAGAGGTCTGACATGAAACTTACTGGTGAAGTCAAAACTTTGATTGAAAATTTTTGGCATGATAATAGAAGAGTATCACCTAATGCTAGAGATGTTCTTAAATTAAGAGTCAGCTCAAAAATTCATGATCCACATCCAAAACATCTTTTGGATATGACTAAAACTGAATTGTATACAAAATTTGTGGATGTTAAGGTGTTAACTATTTCTATTAGTCAAAGATCTTTTGAAAAATGTAAACCATGGTATGTAAGGATTAACAAGGAAAGAGTAATGTGTTGTTGCAAAATTCATGTTCAATTTCATTATCATTATGATGTATTTCGATCTATATGTTCTAGCATGCATACTAATGAAATGTTGCAAGAATGTGGTATAAGTATAGCACCTCAAACTGTAAAAGAATTTATATTGGGTTTGTTTTGTAACCCACCTAATGAGAATTTTTTTTCTTTTGAATGCATGTGTTTCTGGTGTATGTGATGTATGTGGCAATCTTGCATTTTTAGATGAATGTTTGCATGAAAATCTTTCAATTGATTTTGGTCATCAATTAGTTCATGTAAAAATATTTAAAAATATTGAGTATCCATTGAAGGATGGAAAGGTTGGAAAACGGTGTGAGCTAATTAATGAAAAAGTTAGTGTTCATGCATTTATGAACGAATTCAAGAAGAAGGTTGTACCTATATATGTGAAACACTCCCAAAATGCTAGATGGCTTGATGAAATTTTTTGCATATGCAAGAATACATTTCCAATTGGTAGTATACTTTCAGTTGTTGACTTTGCAGAGAACTACACACTTGCACCACAAGATGAGATCCAACCACAATATTATAATTCAGTGCAAGTAACAATGTTTGTTCATATTGTCTATAGGCATGCACCTAATAGTATAGAAGATGATCAATTTGTTTTGAGAGAGTATCATTTCTATATGAGTGATAATAAATTACATTCATCAGATTTTGTCCAGTATTGCTTTAAGATCTTTTATGAGAATTTAAGGGAGAGAGAAATTCATATAACACAACATCTAATATGGTCAGATAATTGCACAGGGCAATTTAGGAATTCTAGAATGTTTTATTGTTTGAGTAGGACACATAAGAAAAGTAATGTCCAACATATTTGGAGTTTTTTTTAGGCTGGACATGGTAAAGGAGAACACGATGGGTTTGGTGCATGTGTTAAGAGAGCCCTGTGTAGAGAGAAACTCAAATTTGAGGAAAATGCAAAATTTAAAGATGCGCGTGCAATTGTTGAGTGGTGTAAAAAAAGTTTGTCTACATGATCAAGTCAGAACTCTAGAATCAAGCATTTCTTCTGGCTAGTTGAAGAAAATTATATCCTTTCAAGATATGATTGTGATACAATCAATGGGTGTGCTAAATGGCATTCATTTATGAGTTCTAATTCTAACACTTGGACTATATGGACTAGGGAGCTTGCATGTTTTTGTCAATTTTGTGTTGTAGGTGAATGAGAAGAGTGAGAGCATATGGAATGGGTTGAAGAATGGAAACAAAAATCCTTAACACCTAGTGAGCCACAAGATCAAGATGATATAAGAAATGAAGACCTAAATCATGCATTTGCATCAAATATTATGATCGTGTTTAAGACCTTATAGAACATGGTAATTTCATTCAATTTCTTGTAAAACTCTAAACTATATTATTAATGTATGTCATCTGATTTATTATTGTATTAGAATTATATGTCTAAGAAATTTTATTTGTACATGTACTTAATTTTGTTTTGCAGGACATGTGTATTTTGTTGTTGCACCTGAGGATAATGAGGAGAAGACTGATTATTGGCTAGCTCGATGTGTACAACCTAAGAAAAAGTTGATATGTCATGAAGTAGATGATCATAGTTTTGATTATCCAATTGGGTCTATTGTGGTTGTTGGTACATGGCTACACAAATACCTAACAAGAAGGAATGGTTTGCCAGCTTTTGAAGACTACCAATCAGAAAAAAAGATTATACATTATTCTCATTTGGTAGTGGCAACAAATATAAAATTGGAAAGATACAAAGGGAGACCTGGTAATAAAATATTATGGTCACTTTCAATGGAAGACCATGAGGAAATCATAGATGCATTATAGAAAAGAGAGGATGCTGATGGGACATTAGGTTGAATTAAATTTATACATGTAAGTTTTTGTTAATTAATATATTTTTATATGTAGACATGACTTCTTTCAAGTATCATACATGTAGAGCTAATTACTTTGGTTTTCAGGTTTCAAGTATAACTGGATGTAACATATCAGACAAATTGTGCAATTTACAACTTTTGGCTAATCAAAGTTGTAATACTAGGTAAGTTCAATTCATTTATCTAACTTTTGGATCCTATAAATGAATTTTACATTTAAATGCATATTTTCTAACATTTCAACATTCATTTTTATGATGCAGGATCTCGAAGAACATGTTGACATGAACTATTTATGAAGTTTAATCTACACTTGTATTCGTCCAAGCACTAATACATTTGTGGTCGATTTGCGATGGCTATGTGTCTCAATTGTGACAGCAATGTGTCACAATTGCGAAAGTCATAGACGTCGCTATTTTTTAGTCACAAAATATGACGTCTTTACATATCCATCACAATTGCGACTCCAATCCGTCGCTATGTATCCCTATCAACCCTAGCATTTGGGGCGTCACCAATATAGGAAATTTGTCATAATTATATGGGTACCCGTCGCAATTACAACAGAATACCAAGCAACTGCGACGGTTTTTAGGCGTCGCCAGTACAGCGCGCCCGTCATAATTCTTGGATTAACATCGCAATTGCGACGAAAACCCAAGAAACTGTGACAGTTTTTGGGCGTCGCTAGTACAGCAACCCCGTCATAATTTTGGGGTGGTGAGGTCGCAATTGCGATGATGTCAAGATATAATTAAAAAAAAAGTTGCTTGTATTCATGAATTTCTGAATAATAATGTTGTATTCACGAATAATGTTTATTGCTTTGCTCTGCACTGAATTCCATTGCCAACATAGTTTGCAACGTTCCTCACTTTCCATC
>MU224908.1:312158-345248 GCA_018584345.1 Thuja plicata
TTCTACCTAGGGTTTTAAGTTTTGAAAGTAGATTATTGTTTTCTACAATGATTTAAAAAGTAAAATAAAACTAAACATAATGTAATTTACTGTAATCCTATTAAAAGGTAAACTTCAAACATTAAACATAATACGTATTGAAAGTTAAATATTAAACAAATTTTGAGAGAGAGAGAGAGAGAGAGATTATTGTTTATTTTCTAGAGCTAGGGTTTACAAATTGTTTTTCACTTGTGTCTAGGTTTACATTGTGTTTTCTACCTAGGGTTTAGAATCTTGTTTCAGTTATGTTTAGGTTTTATTATTCTACCTAGGGTTTCTTGTTTAAGTTTTGGTTAGGTTAGGTTTAGCTTTTAGTTTTCAACCTAGGATCAAATCAGTTTTCAAAGTTTTGTTGTCTTCTACAATAATTTACAAATTTAAATAAAACTAAACATAGCAATTTATTTTAATCCTATTAAAACAAAATTTAAACATTAAACATTAAACAATAATAATAATACATTTTTTAACATTAAACTAATAAAAAAAAATAACATTTTTAATGAAAAAAATAGTAAAAAACAAATATAAAACAATGATGTGTACCTGGACTTGGAAAAATGACAGCAAGGGGGTCAATGGTAGCTCTCAAAATGGGCACTTGTCTACGAGAAAACGTGATTCTATTTTGCAAGTTGTGAAAATGACTTGCAAAATAGGTTAAAAGAAAAAATAAATACTTTTACAAAATAGGCACCCATTTTTAAAAAAATAGGCACCCGTTTTATATTTACGGCTCGAGAACACGAAGCATAACTGACACCCATTTCTAAAAACATAGGTGCCTGTTTTGGTTTGCCAAAATTTTTTGGCTGCGGACTTCCGTGGAATTGGCACACAACTTTGTGCTTGTACCCCTATGTAAGAGCGTCGACTATGCATTTTATATTTACTTTATTAAATGTATTTTGTATTGAAAGCCGACTATGTAATATTTGCATTGAGAGCTCACTTGGTGAAAGAGAAGATATATATGTAAGATCTTTTTGTGGATGTAGAATATAGATATGGAGATATGATATGTTATGAGATAGATGCAAATGACATAGTAGAGGATGACAGAGATCATTGATGAGCTATAAACATGGACTATCTAAGCATTAGAGACACTTGTTATTGTTCTTTACTGAGAACATTTTGTAACAAAATTTTATTGTAGAGATGTATGCTTAGTTGGCCCCTATCAAGGTGTTATATGCCTTTAACAGGGTTTTAATTCATTTAATAAGGAAATGTACTATGTAATATTCATCTCCTAATAGTGCTAGGTCTCCTAACAGGGACACTATACTTTAGTGCATGCTTGTGGGTATCATCCCCATCGGGGTTTTCCCTTGGCTAGGGTTTCCTTGACAACAAATAATGGTGTTATGATTATTGTGTTATTTGCTTATGTTCTTTTCATTTCTGCAAGCTTATGGTTAATGTTTAATTGGTTGAGGAATTTAATTAAGTTCAGTAATACTAACTCACCCCCCTCTCAGTATTATCCAATCCTAACAATTGGCATCAAAGCTTTTGGCCCTTAGAGAGAAAGTCTAACAGCTTAAGGGAGATCATAATGGATTTGGATAGTTTGCAAGATAACGTTGATGCTACACTTGAAGACCTTGACAAAGCAAAAGAAGAGACTGGATAATTGAGATTCAACATTCGAAGAGCTGATAAATTTATAAAGAAACTCAAGGAACAACTTGAACTTTCTAGAAGTCAAAGAAAAGATCTTATGGTGCAGATAAAAGATGATTCAGATGAAGATAATTTAGATCAGATAAAGCAACTTAAAGAAGGAAATGTAACCCTGAAACTTGAGAATGAGGCTATGAATAAATAAAATTAGATACAAAAGGATGCTAAGAATAAAGTTGAAGAATCTCTAAACAATGCATTAGATCAAATGAAGAATGAGGCTAAAAAATACAAGAAAAAGTATCTAGAAATAGATAAATACAATCAGATCATAAAAGGTGAACTTGTTGAGGTAAAGAAACACATTGAGAAACTTCACACCAGTAGTGATTTGATCAATGAACAAAGAGATAGACAAAAACCTAAAGGTGATATGACTATTATTGGCTTCAATGAATCTAAATTCTCAAAGAATGATGAAGAGAAATCTGATGAGAAGATTGATGTTGAAAAACCTCCTATTGAATAATTTAGAGATCATATCAAACCCTTCAAAGGTAGATGCTTTGGTTGTAACAAATTTGGACACATGAAGAGAGACTACAGAGGTAATGCCCCTTTTAAAACTTTTTCTGGTTATTTTTTTAATTGTAATGGATATGGGCACAAGAAAGCAAAATGCAAGAAACCTAATCAATATGGATATAAAAAGGAAAACGGAAGAGAACCTACATGCTATAAATTCCATAATCTCGAACACATTGTGAAGTATTGTAAGCTTCAAGTAAATCAGGAAAGAAGACCTCCTTTATGTTATACATGCAATAATCCAGGACATATAGTGAAGTTTTGCAGGTATAAGGGAGTAAACCACAGAAGAGTACTACCTCCTATGGATTCACAAAAGAGTGGAGATGATATTGGCAAGAGTGTTTCAGAATTGAAGAATAATTTTGACAGTTGTTTTAAGAAAGCAGAAGATAAAAAGAAGTGGTAAAATTTGGATGATCAAAGAAACCAGTGAGACACTAGTTCAAGGAGAGACAGAAGATGCTACTAGATATTTTCCTGATGGCAACAAATAAGAATCAAACTAATTGGCCAATCATGGCCTTAGGGGGAGGATTGGATACAAATATCAGATTATATCCAGCCCCAAATTTCATGGATTGAGCTTGAGAGATCTTAGGTATGAACATGGCCGACATAATGTAGTATACATCTAAGAGCGCAACATCAGCCGGTGCATATATTGTGATCGCAAGATTTACAGCCGACTGGACAGTATTGAGTGAAATAAACCCTTCTAACTTAAACTTGTATAAAGCATGATACTATGATCTATTTACTTACCATCTAAAAAAGAGTGACCTAAGGAGATCAAAGAGCGAAGGAACTCAGTCTATTCTACAATTGTTGTGCTTGATCGATTGAAGCAAAAACTTGGAATTTAGCAGAGTAAAGGTATTTACATCATCTAGCTATGGATGCACCTATTATTTATGATTTCGTAGATCAACCTAGGTATAAATTCAAGAAACATCCATTCATGTCTTGTGAAGAAGATCCTGAAGGAGCATTTTCTCACACCCTTCATGGTGTATTACATGTAGAAGATATTAGGGCTTACATTCATTGTAAGTATGATATGCTTGGGACTTATGAGATTTACACTGAGATGGAGTATATGACTGAGAAAGGAATTATGAAAGATGAATACAACCACATTGATCAGTTGAGCATAACAAAATTTTTGGATTTGCATGAATTTGATGAAATAGAATAGAGAAAGATATTGTTGAGTAGAGTACATGATCAGTTCATTTAGATAGGCAAACAACCTATGAAGATATGTAGTTATTTAATTCATTAGATTACTGGACTGGACAACACTGGAATCATTTTTTTTTGCAGAAAAACATGTGAAAAAAGAATTCAAAATGCTAACTCACTCGAAATGGGACAGGCAATAAATGATAGTAAATGACATCTTTCAGGAAGATGTGAGATTAATCTCTATGATACTTGGCTACAAATTCTACTATAGCACTAGACCTAATTTGGTATCTGCATGACTTATTATGATGACACAAAGAATGGTGAAAGAAAATGTGAAGTATAACCTATGCGAAGTATTGGCACAACAATTTCTAGAGAATATTAAACTGATAAAGAAAGACAGATCGAAGACCTTCATATTTGGCTCACTTTTGATGCATATGTTTATACACATTGAACTCAAATTTCTTGGAATGCACCCTAGTGGTTGGAGAAAAGGGATACCTACTAGTATTCAGATTTCATAGAGCTACAGAAGATAGAACAAAACATGGGTTGATGAGGAATTGTTTGGTATGATTAAGATTCTTCAGAGGCAAATGACAACTAGATACAGGTTACATGAAGACATTGTTAAAAAATACAAGGATAGAATTTGTTTCATGGTTGAAAATTATTGTGTATGCTTTGAGATAGTCACTCCTAGGAAGAAATGGTGTTATCCAATGGGATATGAAGTAAGTTCAGAGGTATTAAACATGCAAGTTGAACATGTTCTTGCATCTGAGATTGATACATCAGAAGAAATATGGGGTACATATGAGGAGAAATCAGCTAAGGTAAGAGAGGACCAGAATAGAGGTCTGAGGAAAAGGAAAATTTATAACATCATACTTGAATGTGGTGTTAAGGTAGGATTGATTTAGGAAGAGTTGAAAGAAATGAAAAATAAAATAACAGAACAATCTTCTAGTTTGGCAAGTGCTAGTAATACAACCCTTCCCACTCCTGGAGTACTAATGGTAGAAAGTCCACCTCCTCCATCACAATAGACATGACAAACTAAAATCATTACCCCTAGAGTAAACACCGGATCTAGCAAGTAAACATCATCTATGGAACCAAGCACTGTGAGAACAAAGAAGAAACCTGAGAAGTGTAATCAAGCATGGAAGCCTGACTTGAAAATGATAGATAATAGAGCTATAGAAAAAGGGAAGCTATTTTCAATTGAAAAATACTATGATAGGTATGATGAGACTGAAAAATAGAAAATTGAAGATGTCATAGTTAATCTCCTACTTGTTTTCAGAAATACTCTATTGGAAGTTGAGAGAAGCATACCTGAAGAACTGTATGGGAGATTAGAAACAAGGAAATAGCTAGCTCAAATTGTAGATGAAACAATCAAAAATTAGGAAATTGACAACATGTTACATGTGATATCTTTACAAGAAAGAGCGAGAATATTCAAGGAATTGAAACCTTTGTTGAGGACTAAAGTAAGACTGCTAAAAATCATGCCAAGAAAATATGATGAAGTCACTAAGGAAACTCAGAAGGCACTGGAGAAAATATTGATGAACACTACTCTTGAGAAGCCTCCACCTCCATTAACCACTTTTCCTACACCACTGGGAATGATAGAAAGTTCAAAGACAGCTGAGGAAAATGCTGAGAAGAGAGAAGCTGATTCACAACTAGATTTCTATGTTTTTGGTGTTCATGTGAGACTTGATACATCACATGATGAAAATGACCCATTTACAGGGAATGTGGAAAACACTTTTGCAGATGAAGTTGAGCAGAAAGAGGAAGAAGAGTAGAAAGAGGAAGAAGAGAAGACAAAAGAAAAGAAGGAGGAAGAAAAAAAGGAGGTAAACACATCTTCCATCTCATTGTTGGAAAGAAAGATAAAACAACAGAAGCTAATGTTGACTACATGGATGAAAATGAGCTAGTAAAATTAGCTTTTACTGCACTAACTATAGTCAAAGAAAGATCAGAACAGAAAGGTGATAAAAATGCTAAAGTAATTACTAGGGAAATTGATATTGTGAACAAATTGCTTCTAGTACCTATTGTTTTCTAGCACAGAGATGACATTGAAAATATAAAGATAACACTTGATGAATTTGATGGATATTATGAGAATTTGATAAATATTACAGAAGAGAAGGCAGAAAAGAACTATTCAAAGAAGAAACTATTTGAAGTTTGCAATTCTATTTCCTGGGACTTAGGCATTCTAAAAACTTGTTTGACAAATACAGAGAGTTGCATTGCACATGGAAGGAAACTATTTAGTTACTATATGATTCCTATTAGGCATGTTTAGAACGTTGAAGACATTATTGCCAAGGAGAGGGAAACTCTGAACAATATGATGGAGAGTTGTGAAACCTCTTCACAATATGTAACCTAATTAGACAAGGAAGTAACAAGAATTTTGGCAAAACTCAGTGTATTGGATAATGAGAAAGGGAGAGTATTAACAATATTCAATTTGCTGAAGAGATTAATCACTTTAGACCTGAATTTCTGGCTTTGATTGTGTATGTTATTTAGCATCAACATTTTGGATCACACTCCATGATCCATCATGAGGATATAAGATAAGAGAGAAATAAGGAAATGTAATCACTCCTAAGCTATCCATACTTGAGGTACATCTATCAGACTTAGACAAAGTTACAGAGTCATTGACTAATTAGATGCCTACAGATTTGAAAGAAGTAGAGACCGCATAATTTGCATTGAATGGACTAATTCATGTTAGTCAAATATTGTTTAAAACATGGAGTAGAGAAGTGAAGATCTTGGAAGATTCCTTTCAAGACATTCTAAAACTAGTGAGCAAGCACTAATCCTATTATTTTCTATGCACATTTTTCATTGTTGTCAAAGGGGGAGAAGAGAAGAAAAAAAATGAAAGGGAGAAGAGATAAGAAGGAAGTAATAAGGAAGGAGAGAAAATAGAGGAGACCATTTTGTTTTGTTGGAACACTTAGTCATTTTTTGGTTAAATGTTTCCATCAATGCCAAAGGGAGAGATTGTTGGCAAGAGATCATTTTTTTGTAAAGTGATTCACTTTTTGGTTGTCATTTATGGCAATACATCTAGTTTACAGATTGATTCCTATAAAGTTAAGTTTTGCTAACTCATAAATTGACCAAATACAGAAGATGACTTATATTGATGAGTTATGACATGAAATCTTAGAGGAAGGTATTATGGCGGTATGTGTGACCTCCACCTAAGATTAATTTTTTTTTGGTAATGTTTACAGTGAGTTAGAGAGAATCCAAGATAGACAGACTGCAACAGAACATTGATACAGAGCAGTTGGACAGTAGCGATGATTAAGGGAGTATGACGTGGACTCCTGGCAATTAGAGTTAGATTATGGTTGATGATAACCTATACTTTGACTATGTAAGATCACCAACTTTGAATTTTATATTTAATTTATTAAATTTATTTTGTATTGAAAGCCGACTATGTAATATTTGCATTGAGAGCCAACTTGGTGAAAGAGAAAGATATATATGTAAGATCTTTTTGTGGAAGTAGAATATAGATATGGAGAGATGATATTTTATGAGATAGATGTGAATGATAGAGAAGAGGATGAAAGAGATCATTCATGAGATATACACATGAACTATCTAAGCATTAGAGATGCTTTTTATTGTTCTTTACTGAGAACATTTTGTAACATAATTTTATTGTAGAGTTGTATGCTAAGTTGGCCCCTAACAAGGTTTTGTATGCCTTTAACAGTGTTGTAATTTCTTTAACAAGGAAATGCACTATGTAATATTTAGCTCCTAACAGGGCCAGGTCTCCTAAGATGGACACTATACTTTAGTGCATGCTTGTGGGTATCATCCCCACCGGGGTTTTCCCTTGGCCAGGGTTTCCTCGACAAAAAATAATGGTGTTATGAGTACTGTGTTATTTTATTATGTTATTTTAATTTATGCAAGCTTATGGTTAATGTTTAATTGGTTGAAGAATTTAATTAAGTTCAGTAATACTGATTCACCCCTCTCTCAGTATTATCCAATCCTAATAGATCTAGGATTAGTATCCCTTCATCCTTTGGGGGTTGTACAAATCATCTTTGGCCCAAGGATTGGATTTTGGGTCTTCTAATATATGTGTAATTTGTTGGTCTACCATCAATAACCATTTTATCCTATAAATTTTGGTGAGCCTGACTTATTAAATTTCCTCTTTTGATCTTGTTGTTGGATTTCCTTAACATGCTTGTAGGTTCAGCTATACATTTTGGTGAACCTGGCTCTTTCATGCATTATACATTATGATTTGATAGTTAGATGTATTTTGCATATCTAGATCTACTTTGTATACATTTTTTTAGTCATTACATCTTTTTTACATTGTATGCATCTAGATCTCTATCTTTCATATTTCCTTTGGTGTTTATATTCCCTTTACATCAATTGCATTGTTTAGTATATTTGCATTGCGAAAAAAAATTCAATTCATTCTTAGATTGCATTTCATTTTGTATAAAACAATAGAAAACGCAAAAAAATCATTCATAGTTACTGCATTTTATTTTCAATAGAATTTTTATTTTCATTTGCTTCTTCAGTTTCAAGTTTTCTTCAAGATCTTGAGGATGAATTAGTTCTTACTATCATTAATTCCCATAATGTTCACCCTCCCAAAACTAACCCTAAGGACATTGTGATTATCACCATTCCTTGTAAAGATCTCCCTCTTATCAAAGAGGCCTTCAATAATAATGATGATATTTCTTCTACAATATCTCTTCCTTATAAGGATCATTTGGTACAAGAGGATGATGCCATCACTATTTCTCCTAATAATAAACCTCTTCCTACATGAGTTTTATTAATATTAACTCTATAAATGAGGCCTTGATGAGTTATGTTTTCCCTTCTCCTAAACATATCTTAGAAGTAGAGGATGACATCTGCGATGCTCTTCCTATGGAATCTCTTGAACCTAATGAAAATAATCAAGTCAATGCTATTCAAGATACCTCTCAAACCAAATATGGAATTTTTGTAAAAGGTGTTCATGCACTACTATACATTCATGACCTTATTTTCATAAATCCAACATTAGAACATAAGGATCCTAATAAAATTGACTCTATTCAATATCCATTTCCTTCTTCAGTTATTTCTCCAATACTAATAAGTGGCCCATCAACTCTTCAAGATGATTATTGGGGAACCATAGATTTCACACCAAAATGTTCTAGCAAGGACCATACCTTTGACTTTGATAATCAAAAAATAATATCTAATGGATGTGAGGATATTGATTTGTCCTCTTTATATTTCAATCTACTCTTACTTAAAGAAGCACCCTATCTTATTGATGCATCAAACCTTTCTAATGAGAAATGTTTTTCAAAAGAAACCTTAGGTATCTGACCTTCTCACTCTCCTCCTAATTTCTCCTCACAACAAGCATCTATTTTGTTTTAATTTTTAAGGCCAACTTAATTACCCTTTCGTTGAAAAACAAGCACAAAATTGGAAAACATAAACTAGACAATTCTTCCATTTGTATGTTTCATTATATTCATGGCCGTAAGACTAGTCAATGTTATGATTGAAGGTGTAAAATTCAAGAATTCATTGATTGTGGTATGATTCAAATGACTTGCAACTATGAATGGAATATTTTTCATGATCATTCTACCTAATATATCTACATTCCTATTGTGTTTCTCCTCCATATATGGCATTGTTAGCCTATCCTTTGTCGGATCATTGCCGTAATTTATGAGTACCATAATATTTCTTTTTCTTTGTCTCCTCCTCCTCTTAAAGGATCCATTTTCACTCTTTGATGACTTGTTTCTTTTATAATGTGTTCTTCTATCTTGCATGCATTTTTTGTTTTACATAAGGATATTGTTTTTTTTTTCAGGAGATAGATATCCCGAGGTGAAACCTTACACTTGCTTGAAAAAAATGTCTATTATAAATAGAAACCACTTCTGCAGAATAATGTGTCCTTACTCTTTGTCCCTACATTCACTATGCATCCAATATCTCTTGTGAACTTGCATATTTTATTATATAATGTTCTTTCTTGCAAGAATTTATTATTTTACACAAGGATTTTTATCCCTAGTTGCAACATTATTCATAGTTGAAAGTGAATATTTATTATACAAGATATAGAACTTAGGGCATATATTGGGTTTTCTTTCTTTCTCCTTCTTTCAAGGATCCTTTATCTCTTTTTTTAATTTATTTTTTACTATGATGTTCTCCTATGTACGAACTTGTTGTTTAGGATATTTTTCTCCTTCAAATCTCTTCTTTACTCGAAAGTGTATATCTTGTACACTTGAGGTCACCACTAAGTAGATATAATGTGAAATCCTTCTCTTCCTTTCATCTCTATAAATTTTCTATTATTTCATGATGGTACATTCTTTTTGGTGTGAGATACTTTCTTTGACACAAGATCTTAAAATTTCTACTTAACAATCCTTTTCATTTCTCAAAAGGTGTTTTTATCATCTAATAATCATTCATATCATCATTTCATTTCTTTCCTTGATGTCTTTATTACTTTATGTAATGTCGTTTCTAGCATATATATGTTTGTTTTACATTATGAGTTCTCTCTAATGTGCAACTTATTTTACTTAAAATTGTGTATCTATTATACATTCACTTTCATTAAGGGTGTATTATATATATTTTATCTCTCCTTCACACTTGGGGAAAAAGGTTCCATGTAGATTATTTCTCTCCTTTGTCTAAGGATCTAATTTCATAGTATAGTGGCATTTTTTTACCATGTGACATTCTTTTCCTATAAAGAATTGTTTGTTTTGATTGGGATTTTATCTTATACAAGAGATGTGAATACTTTATCATCACCTCTTCTTTATTTGAAAAACTATGTTCATTATAAAAACATTCCCTTGCTTTACATTTCAAATTGTTTCATCCTTCTTCTAGAATCCCTATTACACTTAGTGATAGGGGGCGAAATGGGTGCATTATTGTTCTCTTCCCCCTCTTTGTCTTGAAGATGTTAATTTTGTTCAAGCACTCTTCTTGAAGGTAGATGTTGTGTCAACAAGATCTCTCCCTTTCAAGGGTATCTTCTCACAAGCGGAATATCATTTCATAATTATCTATTTTCTTGGCCAATAAGAGTTAACATTCTTTGCTAAGTTTATGGTATGCATTATTTTTCAAAAATATCTCCTTGTTGAAGGTAGTAGGTATCCTTGATTTTCTTCCTTATAATGTCTACTAAATAGCCGTCATAAGGAAGGGGGAATACATACAAGGTCCCTTGTACATTCTCTTGGACATTTTACTTATGCATTTTACATACAACCAATCCCCATTGATACAATGGATTTGTATCCATCTATGGGTGCACTTATAAAAACCAATCTTTATGGATATAATAGACCTGTATCAATCGATCAAGTGCACATATACACAAAAAATTCATGAATATAACAGATTTGTATACATTCACAAGGGGAATATAGTAAAAGTCGTCAGTAGCCGTAGGTTTTTAGATAGAATTGAGTAGCAGGCAACACAAACTGGTTGAACTTTTAATCGTATCTTTTGTGTTGTCCATAGTAAGGCATAGAATATTATTGGGTGTGGTGGTCATACTTTGTACAAATCACAATAAGACATACAATCTTACTGGGCAAGGTAATTCTCTCTCTCTCTCTCTCTCTCTCTCTCTCTCTCTCTCTCTCTCTCTCTCTAATAATATTTTGTATGATTACTTACTATTTTTTCCACTTAATCAACAACATTGATTTTAAAGTTTAATCATCATTAAAATAATAAAAAATCATCCATACAATCAAACCAATAGAATGTTGAAAACTCATATAACAATCTCAACAAACTTCACCTTGAGATCTATATCAATTATTTGTTAGCGATCAACAAAATAGTATTGCAAAGTTTCTTCCAGAATACTGATAAATTATTCAAATTCAAATAAGACTTTACCATTTTAAGAATCAATTGATCCATTCATCTCTGAAATACCATAATACATCAGCTTGTAAAACCGCTCCCCATAATACTTCGATATCTATATACATGAACATAAAATTTCCATCATTTTCTTGTATACCTTAGTTGATTAGGTGTTCCATTAGATTCTTCATTACCAGTCATGGTCAATTGTGAGGGTAGATCATTTATTATGTTTGACCATCAGTGAAAACATTTGATTAGACATGTATCAATGTTTATTATCTTTTTCTAGTTAGGTGATCAATACCAACAAAAATAATAGCTCTAATACCATGTGCATTTGATTCCTAAGACTTGTCTTTCTAAGATTTATATCAAACTAATCTTTATCCTTCGAAACATTACTCCAAAATCTACCTAAAATAAATGAGTTTCTTTACCCATTATTTTTACTTTCTATAAGAATTTATTAATAAACTCAATCAATCAATTGTTTGATTTATCAAATCCTATTCAATTGTGCAATAACATTTTTACTCACAACACCCTAATTAGGAAAATGGAGAGAAAAAATTTACATTTACTTCTTACACTTATAAATATTTTTTACCCTATTGGTATGCGTATTGAAGAATAAGTATGATGACTAGTTCTATTCTTATTATGAAGCTTGAAAAGAGGACATAAAAAATGAAATGAAACTATTTAGACATCAAAATTTTATATGGTAGAAATTTTAGATTCGATTCTTTGAACTTGTCTTCTTGGATATGTCCCATGTAAAAATTATAAATATAAATATAAATTATCAATTGTTTGTACCATTAGCAAAACCTAATCATTTTAAATTAAATTATTATAAATAAATTATTTTCTGACTATATATTTTGAAGTTGAGTAATTCTTTTTCTAACAATTTATTCCCATGTTGTAATATCAGAGTTATACTAGAAATTCCAATGCCAAAAAAAAATGTTCTCCAATAACTTCTTAATTAACCCATGAAACACAAAATGTGGTCTATGAATAGTGTAAGTATAAAGAAAAATAAAGAATATGCTCCAGGATTCCATTCACAGGCAGTTCGGTTCACCACCTCCCGGTGGTACCACATCTGGGTGGCCCACTACTGGAGGTGATCCTCGTGCTGCTTCAAGTTGGCATTGTTTGGTTGGTGATTCTGGTTGGCCATCTCCTGTAAGTTTCCATGATTATCCCTAGTTATCTCACCCCGCAGGGAGGAGAAAGAGACATAACAAGAAAATGTAGATGTGAAGACTCTTCACGACCCTGTGATAGACCCCACAAATGGATAAGGGTAGAAGGATGATCAAAAACCTCCTCCTAAAGTTGGTACAATGTTAACTGCTTAGGGTTATCTATTTCTAGGTGTTTCCCAAGTGTTTTGTATGGTTTTAATTCTCTAGGCATTTTATATTTTAATTAATGGTTTATATTTTTCGATTAATTGTATTTATGATTTAATTTAATATATATGGTGTAAAGGAAGAAAATAGATTTAATAATAATAATAATAATAATAATAATAATAATAATATTATTATTATTATTATTATTATTATTATTATTAGATGAAGAATGTGTTCTATTTCCTTAACCTTTAAATTTAATTATAGTATATGTATATGTGTATTGTTGTGTGATTAAGCATATAGGGGGAAGGAAGATAAGATGTTCCTCTTTTATCCCCAAATGCACAATTGAAAGATCCAAGTTGACTAACCCAAAAGAAGGATCAATACACAAATGAATAAACCATTTGGAAATGAGAGTAAGGAAGAAGATCTTAAATTGTTTTTATGATTAAGGAGATATGATATATAATAGTAATTGAAAAGAATGAGAGGAAGTACCAACCTTAAAGAATTGCAGATCTGAAGAATGTTGTTTTCTGAGGTCTGTACTCAGTTTCTACAAAAATGCAGAGATGAACAAAACCTAGAAATATTTTTCCGATCTGACAGTGTCTTGAGAAAAAGGTTGACCTTGACCCACAAATGTCACCCCTGACCCAATAATCTCTACCCTAACCTTCACAAGTCTGATAGAAAATCTATTCACGGATCCCGATAGTTTTCTAAAAAGGGTATCTAGATATGAGTTCAAATCTGCAGTCCCACACCTGTACCTACAAGAAAAAGAGATTTTTTTGTTGGGGAGGAAGGGGTTTTCCTTGGTCAAACCCCGGTTTTGGAATTAAACTCAAATATATAATTGAAATTGAAGAAGTAAGCAAAATAAATGCATAAATTTATCTTGCTTGTAAAAGTCCTTGTGGAGGATTCAAATCCTTGAATCCAGAAGTATGTATGCACCAATGGATCTAGAATTTATAATGTAGGATGTCTTCAATCAATTGCTTGTATATCTCCAACACCAAATATTGAATGGGTTCTTCAATATGAAGAGGCTTGGAAGAATGTGGATGGAGAGATCACCAAAAAGGGCACTATGTAGCTTGAATCCTTCAATGGCCTCCCATGGATCTCTTTGATGAATTCTTGAATACTTGATAATGGATAGATGCTTGCTTAAAATATTGCTCCTTAGCTTGCTTGAAATTCACTTGATAATGCTTCTCAATTGCTCAATACTGCTTAGGCTTGGATAGGGAACTTAGAAGAGATTCTGACTTGATTGCCTGTGGTTAGAGAGTCTTAGTGATTAGAGAAAATGAGAGAGAAAAGCCTTCTTTTATATGAAATTAGGGCACAATCTTCTAAGGAGTATGACATAGGAGAATTAAATTTACATGAAATCCTTTACCCCTAGGAAAGGACCTATATTAAATATAATTTAGGAATCATCGCTTCAGAACCTGACACAGCCTACCCAGAAGAGGGAATTAACTTTTTCAAAGACTGACATCTGAAAACTGTGAGACCTTGAAATCTGGAGCTTAGGTCAAGGTCGAGGTCGACCTTGACCTAGGTCAGGGGTGAGGTCAACCTTGACCTAGGTTAGGGTCAAGGTTGATATATACCTAAAAGGTTAACCTTGACCATGAGGTCAAAGATCTCAAATCTGCAGTCCAGAATGCCAAAAATTGGCTAGAGAGAGGTGGAGAATGGGGCAGAACAGGGGGAAAGCCAGGTCTAAATCAGGAACCCATTCAAGGCGCTTGAAATGACCCCAAACCACTTACTCAGAATGATAAACTAGTGTACCATGGAAGTGCTTCCATTTTCTGACTATACATTTAGCCCCCACTTTAGCAAGAGTATGGACTCAACACAAACTCTTGGTAAAGGAGATCATAAAGAACAGACAATCTTATTGGAATCAAAAAGGGAAAAAGAATATCTAAAGCCCCCAAGGGAATTAAGTCTTTATCAACCCTAATATCACAATAAGAGAGACATCACTAGTTAAGGAAAGAGAGAGAGGATGTGCTTATCTTGCCCAATGAGAACTTATATCTCATTGTGAACCACAGAAGTAAACAGCGTAACTGGAAAGATGGAGTTGAATTGCCTAGTGAATGTGGCTACTCACTAGTCAACCCATCAGGGAGATCCATTCTTAAGGACACCTTCTGACCTTAAAGGATAAATTTTTTTGAAAAATTGGAGGAATCAAGAGATCCATGTAATTTTAAACTGGCGGGATCAAGAGATCCTAAAAATTAAAATGTCCATGCTTTAAGGATTAGTTTTTAATCCATAAAGGGAAAAAGTTTTAAGTTCTTGAAAATATTTTGAACATGCGTGTGTGTGCAAAAAGTGAGTAGAACATATGCCCCCATGTTAAAGTCATTGATAACACTTTAACAGGAGCAATGGTTTTAACGGAAACATAAACAAATCTAGGGATTACATTTCCACTATGAGATGCCCCCAAATGAAGACAAATCAAGGGAAATAAACATAAACATACAAAAGAACACATAAGGGATCTACTTAATGTGGAGTCAGTATGACCATAAGATAACACATGCATATATAGATATGATATCATTGCAAATGAATTGACATCATTATCCAAAGAAATTAGAACTACAATGACAATGGAGGAAAGAAAACTTAAGAGTTTACGAAGAAGAATATTTTCAGACCACAACCTAGGGACCAAAAAGAATCAGTGCTACCATGTCACAGATCCAAGAAGACTATACAAGGGAAACATTTACGAACAATAGAACAAGTACAACATAACATAAGAATAACATATATAAGAATACATATACATATTGAGGAATTGTACAACAATTTTGATTCTTTTATCGCCTTGCACCAACAAAGTAACAAGGGTCACATAAAAGAATCTAACAAATATTTATCAAACACATTACAAGAGAAGCACAATACAACATGCAAATATAAAAAAAGGGCTATCATGAAGGATAGGCCAATCAGGCACATTGCCTACTCTCCCTATCTTGGTTTATATCACTTAGGGAAGGTGGGCAACTCCCAAGAGGGACTATATCCAATACAACAAGAATGATAGCTAGTTCCAAACAAGGATCCTCTTGAGAATCGCGTTGCTCGATACTAGGTGTAATTGTCAATTGTGTTGAAAGCATATGAGGTAAGTCAGTGTCAAGATAAATGGTCTCATATTCATCACTAAGATAAATAGGATCATCAAGAGTATCCTCCTCATCAAGATTAATTGAAATGGGATCTAAGATGTGAATAGGATCATCACAATCATTCATCTTAAAATCATTATGAATATTGACTTCTTTCGACACATCAGGCATAGGTTGATCAAAATAAGGTAAATATTTTTGAAGAAGAGAAGCATAAGCCCTAGCATTAGCTCTATGCTTCTTACAATTTTCATTAACAGATTTATTGGGTTTTTATTTTCTTACCATATTTTGAGAACTAGGAGAAATGACCACAAATTCCTTCATAGGTTCTATCGGGGGATTTTCAATGGGTTGTAATGAAACAATAGAAGTTTCATTATTAGAATTAGAAGTAATGCCTAAAGGAGGTATCGAAGGAGTAGGCAAAAGACCATGATTGAGATCTATCCGAGGCATTCTTAACATAGAAATTTTGTGATGTTTGTAAGCTTGGTATGAGCGAA
This sequence comes from Thuja plicata, assembly GCA_018584345.1. Taxonomy (NCBI): domain Eukaryota; kingdom Viridiplantae; phylum Streptophyta; class Pinopsida; order Cupressales; family Cupressaceae; genus Thuja; species Thuja plicata. The sequence goes on from MU224908.1 coordinate 328,662, forward strand.
AGAGATGATCAGAGCAAGGAGGTCATGAGTTAGGTAATGAAGGCCAAAATAAATCAAGAGTAGCACAATCTCTAGGCCTAGAAGGTTGATACAAACTATGATTAATCATTTTGACTTCTCCATTATGAATGAACTTAAGACATTTATGAATAGGAGAAGAGATAGCATGCATAGCAGTTATCCAAGGTAAACCAAATTTGATTTGAAATTGATCAAAAGTAGGAATAAAAATGAATTCTAGTATCTACAAATTTACCACGAAGTTCAATCGGTATGTTGATAGAACCAAGTGTGAGATAAAGAAAACCATTACAAGTTTGGATCCATGCATCAGATGGATCATAACAATCACATTGTAAGTTTTTCAGAAAAATATTTTCCTCAGTAATGACATTTATTAAAGATGTGAGTAGGTATCTAAGCAAGCCTAGCATAGATATAAAGGGGACCATCAGGAGCCTTAATCATTTCAGAATCATCAAAGGTGATTAAAAGTTCCCTAGGTCACTTATCCTTAGTTTGTTTTTGAGGTTTAGGTGGAACTAGAAGTTGTAGTAGAGGTGAAGGATCTTGAATAGTAGGTTGAGATGAAACAACACACTCCACATGATTAACAATGTGATTAAGATCATCCGTCTTTGAATCATAAACAATATCCATAGATAATGGTTGAGCAATGGTATTAGTATCATGTGTAGCTAAAGGATTTGTATAGATTTGAAGGTTTTGATTAGGAGGAGAAAAAAATTTATTCCCACTACCATCAAAATTATCAACAGACAAAGCCTTAGAATCAATTAAATCTTGAATTTTATGCTTTAGAGAATAACATTTTTCAGTATCATGGCCATTCTGGTGATGGTATTGACAAAACGCTTTAGAATTGAAGGATTTGGATGCTATCATGGTAAGGAGAAGAGGTAAAATAGGAGGAAAGGTAATAATATTAACACTTAACAACCTACTCTTTATAGAATGCAAATTTTTAGAGAGAGAAGTAAATGTATGATTCATAGGGAAAGCAGTGGATTCAGAAGTGACACTATTTGATGTAACAACAAGTTGATCAGCAACCACATTCATCTGTTTATTAATCTTGAAATAGTTGTTAGGTTTCTAAAACTTATTAGGATTAGGAGCAGTATCACTCTTATCAACTAGAACATGAGCCACTGTAGTGTTTCTCTCAAATTGACTCACTTGTAACTGATAGTGGTGAAGTGCTACATAAAGTTGTTGAAAAGAGTTAAATTTAGTAAGCAAAATCTTATCTCTAATATCCTTTTGTAAATTTGAAATAAACATGTGTTGAATATCAATATCAGGAACAAGATAAGAAATCTGAGCATACATATGCTTAAATCTACCAATGAAATCAGTCAATTTTTCCTTAATGTTTTGTTTACAATGCATTAAATCAGTTAAGGAAACTTGTGGACCAATAATATTTTCAAATTGTTGGATAAAGGTATTAGCAAGTTTAGGAAAAGAATCAATTGAATAAGGAGGTAAAGAAAAATACCATTGCAAATCCTTATCACAATAAGTTCTAGCAAAAAATTTAGCTAAAATCCTATGGTCATGAGCATAATCACTAAAAAGGATTTGAAATGTTTTAACATGAGTGACAGGATTGCCTTTACCATTTTAATTCTCAAGATGAGGCATATAGGCTTGTTGAGGGACAGTAGCATGAATGATGTCTAAGGATAAAGGACTACCCATGTCACATGTAGGAATTCTAAACTTGGATTGGGTTAAGGATGCAAGTCGTTGTTGTAAAGATGACACAGTTTGAGACAAACTAATGATTGTGTAATCATTAGAGGAAACAGGTGGCATAGAAATGTTAGGAACACTAGGGAAAGTGTAGGAAGCAGTAGGAATAGAAGACACAACTGGTGGAACATTAGGAACCACAGTTGGAAGGGGATTAGAATAAGTAAAAGGTACACTATTATATGAAGGTTGTGAGGTAGGTAGAGATACCAGTGGTGCACTCATAGGAATAGATTAAATTGGGATAGATGTAGTCATCAAAGGAGGAGTATAAGTAGGAATGATAGGAATGGAAGAAGGTCCTTGACTAGTGATAGGAGGTGTATATCCTAACTCTTGAGCTTCTTGAGCTAAAGGTTTAACATTTTAATGCACAAGATGAGTAAGACCACGCAAGAAGTTAACACCTTGATCATTATCATGGAGGAATTTCTTAATATCCTGGATAGAATCTTGATTATGGTTTTCTTGGATAAGCCAATTTCCCATTTTATCAAGTTCGGTTGAGAGTTTTTGCACTTGTTCAGGAGGAACTCTTAAGGGATCATCCTCATCATGATATGAGTGAGAAGAGTTATGCTCCATAGAAGGATTAGAATCATGAGTTATCAAATTATCATCCAGGATCCTAAGGAAAGGAGAGGAAGACTCAGGATCAAAGGAACCCATAAGTCTACGGCTTCTTCTAACCAAGATACTATATGTTGGACTAGAAGTGGTAAAGCTCATACACCAATCCAATGCAAATGAACTAGCACAATAATTTGATTTATTAATTTTAAATTTAATTGAAAGAACATGCAAGATCTAGCATAAACATGTAATTCTAACACCAAAAAGAAAGAGTTGTCTATCACGGGTCCACCAAAATGTAAAGGGAGAAAATTGATTTATTATTATTATCATTAGGTGAAGAATGTGTTGTATTTCCTTAACCTTTACATTTAATTGTAGTTTATGTATGTGTGTATTGTTGTGTGATTAAGCATATAGGGGGAAGGAAGATAAGATGTTCCTCTTTTATCGCCAAATGCACAAATGAAAGATCCAAGTTGATTAAACCAAAATAAGGATCAATACACAAATGAATCAACCATTTGGAAATGAGAGTAAGGAAGAAGATCTTAAATTCTATTTTATGATTAAGGAGATATGATATATAATAGTAATTGAAAAGAATGAGAGGAATTACCAACCTTAAAGAATTGCAGATCTGAAGAATGCTATTTTCTGAGGTCTATAATCATTTTTTGGAAAATATGAAGTATGATCCGGAACAGAAATGCAGAGACAAACAAAACCTAGAAATTTTTTTCTGATCTGACACCATCTTGAGAAAAATTCAACCTTGACCCACAAATGTCACCCCTGACCCAATAATCTCGACCCTGACCTGCACAGGTCTGACAAAAAATTTGTTTGCGGATCTCGATAGTTTTGTGAAAAGGGTATCCACATTTGAGTTCAAATCTGCAGTCCCACACCTTTACCTACAAGAAAAAGAGATTTGTTTGTTGGGGGGGAAGGGTTTTACCTTGGTCAAACCCTAGTTTTGGAATTAACCTCAAATATATAATTGAAATTTTGGAAGTAAACAAAGTAAATGCATAAATTCACCTTGCTTGTAAAATTCATTGTGGAGGATTTGAATCCTTGAATCCACAAGTATGTATGCACCAATGGATCTAGAATTTAGAATGTAGGATTTCTTCAATCAATTGCTTGTAGATCTCCAAAACCAAATCTTGAATGGGTTCTTCAATATGAAGAGGCTTGGAAGAAGGTGGATGGAGAGATCACCAAAAAGGGCACTAAGTAGCTTGAATCCTTCAATGGCCTCCCATGGATCTCTTTGATGAATGCTTGAATACTTGATGATGGATAGTTTCTTACTTCAAATATTGCTCCTTAGCTTGCTTGAACTTCACTTGATAATGCTTCTCAATTTATCAATAATTCTTAGGCTTGGATAAAGGACTAGAAGAGCTTCTTGTTTGATTGGTTGTGGTTAGACAGTCTTAGTGCTTAGAGAAAATGAGAGAGAAAATCCTCCTTTTATATGAAATTAGGGCACAATCTTCTAAGGAGGCCGACATAGGAGAATTAAATTTACATTAAAGCCTTTACCCCTATGGAGAGGACCTATATTAAATATAATTTAGGAATCATCACTTCAAAACCCGAAATAGCCTACTCGGAAGCGGGAATTAAATTTTTCAAAGACCGACATCCAGAAACTGTGAGACCCTGAAATCTGGACCTTGGGTCAAACTTGACCTAGGTAAGGGGCGAGGTCAACCTTGAGCTAGGTCAGGGTCTAGGTCAACATAGAACTAAAAGGTCGACCTTGACCCTGAGGTCAAAGATCTCAAATGTGCAGTCTAGAATGCCAAAAATTGGCTAGAGAGAGGTGGAGAATGGGGTAGAACATGGGGAAAGCTAGGTCTAAATTAGGAATCCATTCAAGGCGCTTGAAATGACCCCAAACCACTTACTTAGAAGGATAAACCAGTCTACCATGGAAGTGCTTCCATTTTCCGACTATACATATGGTTAGGTATTTTTCATCAAAAATAAACAAAGAATAAAGGAACTCCAACCTCTATGATAATAAATTTTTTGCCCATAATTAAAACCAGTGGTTTTTATCACTACAACATCATGGTAAAAAAATATGAGATGTTCAGAAGCTAAGCATTGAGTTGTATTATGGACATGTGATGAAGTGGATGCAATAGAACCTTGAGAATTTTAATCACATTTTTTCCCCCAAATACTCTGTATACAGTGAAAAATTTGTGAGGATCAACGAAAGGAAAATATTGAGGGAACAGAGAATATTTTTCTCTACTGCTTTTCAAAAGTGAGCATGTTGCACATGGCGATGTTCTATTCTCATTTCTCTTTTCTCATTTCTTTCTCATTCTTCAAATAATATATATACTAACCCAAACAAATATGTACTATTTTGAAAATTAATGTTTTCCACATGTAGTTACCATGAATTAAAACTTATAGTAATTCAACAAATAATAGATTTAAATCAAAACAATTACAAACTATTATTATGGGAATGCAATCATTAATTCTAGATCAAACACATTCTATCATGAAGGGCAAGAGAGATTTCTCTATTCACAAAGTTGAAATTACTCGGATTCATGAGAAATAGCAATTATCGACTCACCTATAGCTTGCAAAAGAATTTAATGACAAAGAAGTATTGAAATGAGGAACTCCAATAATAATGAGTTTAACTAAGAGCCATTATCCTAAGAACTCCAATATTCAACAAAGTGTTGGAAGTATAATATGGGAAATTAGATCTATAAAACTTCTACCAATTCTTAACTAACTGATTAAACCATGTATTCACAAACATAAACTGAAATGGTGTAAAGATCTAATATATAATCTTGAACACATACCACAAATATTTTGGTAACCCAGAAACCGTTGAAGGTAAAACTGGGGTGGGGATGACACCCAAAAATATTCAATACTATAGTAATAAAGTGTGCCTATTAGGGATACAAAGTTTTTATTACTTTTGATGATCTACCCTTTGAGGGGTCTTCTCTATTAAGAGCTTTTAGAATTATAAAATCTACCTTGTTAAAGGATTTAAACTTACAATAAAGTAAGCCCTCGGTTAAGAGATTTACAAAGGCCTGTTAGGACCACTCTATTAAGAGATTTACCCTGATTCACTAGATAGAATTTATCAGTACCCGATCCTTCGATTTGCACTACAAATGATGATAATAGATCTCCTCTTTCTGACTTTTAACTAATCTCTCAATCTGATTTATCTTTTTTCTTCTCTTAACTTCTCTGCTCCATCACTCTGTATGGTCAATGCTTCATATACGAAAAGTATGCATATTCTTCTGATCTCTTCTCTTCACATCCACATCCAAACATACAATCTCTAAAACACACAGATTAGCATTTGAAGCATCCCATAAATAGACCATTCAAATCAAGATCAATGAGCTAGATCTATAATCTTTTTCCACTTAGGCATCCCTAATTTTGATTGGTTGGATGGCTAGCATAGGTATCTAGGATCATAAAATAGCGCATAATTAATGTATTAAATCTTAGTGCATGATCATTAAATTCTCCATAGAAGTCAGCCAAATAGTTTTACCTTGGTGTTTGTTCCATTCCAAACACATATGCAAAATTTTTTTTACGTGATATAACCAAACATTGGTGCTCGGTTAATACTATGTTCTCGATATAATTGTATGTTGTCACTCGTTACAACTCTTCTATGAAACTCAAAAAATAATATGCTTGGCATTCATTGAGTACTCAGTGACCTCTAACTTTCTTGATAGTAACTATTGATCGGTCTCGGCCTTAGTGGGATGGCTTGGTTGCAGTGATGATTGACCAACATACCTTGAATGTGACTAAGTGTGGCACACTAATAGAGAAAAAAACTTGGAGATCAATAATCTCCCCTTTTTTCATTAGTGAAAAAAACACTTTGTCATGTATTTTCCGTCCTTCAAAAACAATATAGTACTCAAAAGAATTCAAATTTAGAACTCCCCCTAGGATTCAGACTCGATCCTTCCCCATAAAGACTTCACTATATATTCAACATATGTATCTACATACTTAAATTACCCCTGTTGAATCTCATGACATTTCCCCTGTGTTGTTTTCCCTCTTGTCACTTTCATCTGCTGGGGTCGTTGGGGTTAAACCATACTTATCCAAAAATGGTTTATGGATCTGTAACATTCATCCAGGAGCATCCTAGGATCCTTGGCTATGCTTCTCAACCAAAAAAATGTTTTCTTTTGTTTGTTTGGAGACTGTTGGGTGAGGTACTCTATTTCTTTGTTGCTCGGGTTCTATCACTTGGGCATGCATGTTTCGAGTTGGTCTCTATTGCTCGGGTTTCTCTTGCTTGGGCATGCTTGTTCCAAGTTCATTTTCTGTCTCTCAGGATTTGTTTTCCTATTTCTCAGGGTGTTCTTTTCCCGAGTCACTCTGTTTCTCGGTCATCCTTTGCCCGAGTTGTTTATTTTGGAGTTGGATCTAGTATCGTACTTCTACATTAAATTTTGATTGCCGCATTAATGGTTGATCTCTCATTGTGGATTGTGTGGAATTAAATCTGGGTTGGGGGTTTCTCCAATGTTGTTATTGTAGGCTGACCTAATTGGTTTCCTTTGTATTTGAGTAGTATTTTGTTCTTAGCCTAGGGAATCAGATTTGAGGGAGCAGATCAAAGTATTGGATCTAAGAATCTGGATCAAGAGTTGCATGTCTTTCAGAATATCTTTAGTAGATCTTGAGTTCTATCTTTGTATTTGGTCATAACTAGGAAGGCCTTACAGCCCGACATGTTGAATGTAACTGATATCTGAGATAATATAAAACTTGAATGTTGATTATATTTTTGTGTATTTGGTTGTTTCTACTATTATGGTTATTTGCTGCAAGTTTGGATAATCCTTCATTGGATCCTCCATCTTTGACTGCTCGAGGTGGTATCAGAGCAGAGTTTGAGCCAGTGAAGAAGGAGTTAGGTTTCCAAATGCTAGATATTTGTGGAGAAAAGATGCCTCCAAAGAACATCCATGAGATCACAGAGGAAGAACCTAAGGAGGAGTTCAACCTTGATGATTTTTGAGCTTTGTAGAATAAGGTGCAAGATCGGCAAGAGGAGTTGCCAAGAAAGAATGCGTCTAGAGAAAACTAAAGTAATGGTGAAGAATCAGAAGAAGAAGATCACTTTGAAGAAGCTATAGAAGATGTCAGAGATCCTGACAAGGCTAGATTTCTGAGAGCTATGTCTAAAATTGGGAAAAGACCTAAGATTTGAAGTTTTTACATTTGCTAGAATCCTTAGGCCAGAAGAGTTGATTGATTGGATTAATGAGATGGATGAATACTTTAAGTATGAAGAAGTAGAAGATCCTGATAGAGTTCATTTTGCAAAGACAAAGCTGAAAGGTCATACAAATATATGGTGGAAAGAAGTTTAATTGGAAAAAAATTGGAGAGGTAAAGACAAGATCATCAGATGGAATAGAATGGTTGAAAAGCTGAAGAAGCAGTTCATCCCAGTGGATTATGAATTGGAGATGTTCAAAAAGATGCAAGGTTTGAGGCAAAAAAAAAAAACTGGTGCAAGAGTATACCGAGGAGTTTTATAGTATTTTGATTAGGACTGGACATTCAGAAGATGACAAGGAGAAACTTGCTAGGTATATATATGGCCTGAGACCTAGTATTCAGGAATAGTTACTTACTGTTTGGATGACAACAATAGGATATGATTATTAGATGGCATTGAAGATTGAGGAGAAGTTGAATAATAAGTTTGAAAGTAGAAAAAATAATAGAAACCGAGGTGGTAAGACTGATGACATAGTTTCTGAGAGTAAGGTGGTGGAAAATCCTAAGCAGATCGACGTAGGATCTAGCAGTATTTAAACCACTAAGGATTACAATTGTGGGTATGGAAGAAGATGAAGAAGTGATTTCAGTGGTACTTGTTTTTAGTGTGGTGAGAAGGGATATAGGGCTTGGTCATGTCCTCAAAATAAGTTCACCCTAACAACCGAGGAGAATTTTGTGAATGTTGTAGAAGAAGTTGAAGTTATGGTCACTAGAATATTGGCTACATGTATAAATGAACCAGTTCGGAGAAGGAATCTATTTAGAACCAAATGTAAATGTAAGGATAAGGTATGTAATATCATAATTAATGGTGGCAGTTCTAAGAACTATGTTTCAGAAGAGATGGTTAGTAAGTTAAATTTGGGAAGAAGAAAACATTCTAATCCTTATCAGATTAGTTGGATACAAGATATGTCTAAGGTTAGGGTTGAGGAACAATGCCTTGTTAATTTTAAGATTGGATCTTATTATGATGAGATATTATGTGATGTGTTACCTATGGGTGCTTGTCACCTATTTCTTGGTAGAACTTGACAATATGACAGACATGTTATTCTTGATGGTCGTACAAATACCTATATTGTGAGGCAACATGAATCTAAGAATAAACTACTACCTTTTCATGAAGCAGGGACTAAGGGATGTGGAGTTATCAAATATTGTCCAAATGATAGTAAAAACATGAGAAAAAGAGAATTGATGAACCCTCTGAGGAGTTTGTAGAAATTAAGAAACATATGACATTTTTGGCCGAGATAGTGCAGAAGATGTGGACATTTGTAGATGATACTAAGTTGATTAATAAGTCAGATGAGAATATGGTTCATTAAAATATTGATAGTATCAAAAGTACTGAGGATGATCAGTGTCAACTACTGTGAGTTGTAGCCAGAAGATATGAGAAAAGTGCAGGACTGATGAATTTGTCGAATGAGATAATGGACTGAGTCAAGACAACATGGAATTAAGGGTAAGAGGAGAAATGGGTTAAGACAAAGTTTGGAATACCTGCTTTGATTCCCTTAAAATATGAATGATTTTGTTTATGGGAACATCTTCTTTACCTGGGATGTCTGATGTAGGAGGCTCCTAGGATCCTTGGCAATCCTGCTCAACCAAAAAAATGTTTTCGTTTTTTTGTTTGGAGACTGCTCGGTGAGGTACTTTATTTCTCTATTTATCTTAATCTATCACTCAAGCATGCCTTTTCCGAGTTGGTCTCTATTTCTCAAGATTTTTTTTCTCAGACATGCTTGTTCCAAGTTTTTTTTATGTCACTTAGGTTATTTTTTCATGTTACTCAGGGTGTTCTTTGCCTGAGTCACTATGTTTATCGGTCATCCTTTGCCCGAGTTGTTTATTTTGGACTTGGATTTGGTAGCCAACTTCTACATTGAATTTTGGTTGCAGAATTAATGGTGGATCTCTCATTGAGGATTTTGTGGACCTAAATCTAGGTCAAGGGTTTCTCCAATATTGTTATTGTAGGCTAACCTAAGTGGTTTCCTTTGTGTTTAAGTAGTATTTTGTTCTTAGTCTAGCGTATAAGATTTGAGGGAGAAGATCAAAGTGTTGGATCTATGATTCTAGATCAAGAGTTGTATGTCTTGCAGAAGATCTATAGTAGATCTTGATTTCTATATTTGTATTTGGCCGTAACTAGGAAGGGCTTACAGACCAACATATTGAATGTAATTGATATATGAGATAATATAAAAGTGAATGTCGATTATATTTCTGTGTATTTGGTTGTTTCTACTATTATGGTTATTTGCTGCAAGTTTCGATAATCCTTCATTGGATCCTCCATTTTTTATTGCACCAAATATCATAGCGAGATAATTATCCCAACTTGTCTGTACAGATTCCAAAACTTGAAAATTGATTTCTAGCTTGACAACTAGATCAATTAGAATCTCGGCAATTACCATAGGTGGATCTTTTTGTGATATTTCCTTTGCTACTTTCATCTCTTTTTGCATAACCTCTAAGTGAGGTATCAACATTGTCTGAATTGAAATCAGTTTTCCCCTTATTCTACCATCATTATCCATAAGATTAGCTAATCTCCCTTGGGCACTTGTCAACCAGCTAAAATAGAAAGAGTTGGAACTTGCATCCATGCTCAGTGTCTGTCCTATTGAATATAAGTCTATATTTAGCTTCTAAATAAGCCATTGATTATCCTTTTGAAGTAATTCAATGTCACATAGTCTCTTTTACAAAGAGAGAACATTCTCTATCACTTCTTCTATGTTGCTAATTATATCAAAAATTGCAACCTGCTGCATGATAAGCTTTGCTAAAATCTTCTCAAGTACCCTGGTCTCAAATTTTCTATTTGATCTTTGCATGAGTTTTTCATTTGAATTTATGTCATTTTTATGTTTACCTTCTAAATAATATGAACCAATTGTTCCAAGATATGTGTCTTATGATGTAAGTGTTCCAAGGCTTGCTAGCAATACAACTAAGAGACCTAGCTTGTCTCTTCTAGGAACCTAATCTCCTCTAGGTCCCAAATTGGCTTAGATGATTAAATAAGTCCAATTTCAACTCTTCTCTAATATTTCTCCACTCACGTGCTTCACCTTGAAAGACTAACACCCTTAGTTAGTTCAAATCTCCACTTCTCCTACTTACACTTAGAAGAATCTAAGTGTCAATTTCCACACTAACATTCATGAATCACGTGCAGGGGTGTCCAAAACCATGTAGGCATTGCATTTGATCAATTTGGAATCCATCTTGAGGGATATCCTTCCCATTTTTATTCAAGTCCAAGTTTGTGTCTTCAAGAGGCCTAATTAGGCTTATCTCCTTGTAGCCCTTAACAGTGTGTTTTTCTCACTTCTTGCAAAAAATTTCCAAAGACCTCAAAATTCTAAGACCATATCCAGATACCCTTTTACATTTTACAAAGGATTTTTTAAGTCTCTAACCACTAATTCATCCGTACATAGGGTTCCTATAAACTAGGTATTATAGGGATAATAGGCCTAAATTCTAGGACAGTCTGCAACACTATGCAAAACTTGCTCAAATATTGTCTTCACTGATTGGTATGAACTTGACCAACTCAGTATGTCAAAGTAACACTAAACCCTAACTATAAATGTACTCAGACCATACAATACTTCCTTCCCCTACATATTAATGCTTACTGTTACTCCTTCAAACCACTAACCAGACAGTGCATGCTCGCCTAGGGCTTGGATCTAAAAATAGAAACTTGCACTTATAAGACTCCTAACCCTATACTTGTGTACACTACTGAATCCACTAACATTTCCATCTACCCTTAGGTGTTTCCCATGGTTATATTTCATGGGGGATCCATGACTTGACTAACTGGTCAGGACAGGACCAGTGGACTCTCTAGTTGCAAAACAATTTAGCTACGACTGTATACTACCTCTAATAGACTAACTCATTGAATGAAAAGTGCTTCTAACTATCCTAAGAAAACAAAACAACTATTATATTCAATAAATCAATCCATTCAATGTGACTATTTCAAGGAAATGCTCAGGATTACTGAAAACTTAGAATTGGAGAGCTATATTTAACTTCAAACTTGTTACAAATCAAAAAATAATTTCTTGATTCAAGTCCTTCTCCCCATTATATTCCTTCTTCCACCATTCTAGGGCCTTTTTGGTTGATTTCCCACTCCTAGTTTCAATGAGAATCCGATGTAACCATGTTGCATGCAACATTTGCAATTATTACAAATGTTATCATGACAACAATTTAGCAACTTTTGGCATCTTTTCAATTATGCCTTCTCCCTACATTTTAGGACCTCTAACCTCTCCATTTCAAGGATCCAAGATCATTTAAGGCCCTATGGAGTATCTATGTCCTCAATTATGAGTTTAGGACACATTCATGACTCCACCCTCACATTTAACAACTAAGCCTAAGAATTTGAAAATACTACTAACAATGGCTATTAATGTGACCTTAGCCCTAATGACTAAATCACTTAGCCTACATTGCAAAGACCTACTAGGGTCCAAAAAAAACTAACCTATCTTGACTTGGCTAATGTCAAGTACAAGCCAAAATGAACAAACATGGAGGTTAGCCTAGGTTCTCCTGCACCATCCTCCCCAAAACAAAAAGATCAATCCACCCTTGGATTGAGGATGCCTGGATCAATCCCCATCTTCTTAAACTCTGATTCTTTGACCCATACTATATCTGCATTTGTTTGATCATTTCTTTTGACCAAGTGCTCTTTATACTATTTATTTCTAGTCTTTTTGTATACTCTTGTATCCATTATGCTGTCAGCTCCTGTGACTGTAGCAGAGGGTAATTATAGCTCCTCCACATCTCTAATTACTTCTTGAAGACTCTGACACAAGTCTTTCTCTGGTCCTTTGTAATGGACTAAGTCTGCAATGTTGAAGATAGGTGACAGTCCAATGTCTTCCAGGAGTTCCACTTTGAATGTATTCTCACCATACTTAGCCAAGATAGGAAAAGGGCCTATCCTTCTCATCTGCAACTTGTGAGGGACCCCCTTTTGTAATATTGATTTATTGAGATATACCATCACCATGTCACCCACATTGAACTCAACTGTCCTCCTACTTTCATCAACCTTTTCCTTATGTTTCAAGGTGTTCTCTGTCAAGGTTTTCTGGACTGTATCATGTATTTCTTGCATGGTATAAGAAAAATCATCTACATATCCACTTTCTTTCACTCCATCCTTCAAGTCTCTCAACTCATAGACTCCTCTAGGATGTAATCCATACACCACCTCAAAGGGGCTCTTCTTTGTTGACCTATTGATGGTGTCATTGTAGGCATACTCAACCTGTCCAATCAATTGATCCCATTATTGTCCATACTCCTTTGTTAGGTACCTTAGTAGATTTTGAAGGCCTCTATTCACCACTTTAGTCTGACCATTAGTTTAGGGTTGGTAGGCAGATCCAAAGGATAAATTAGTGCCTAATATTTTCTAAAGAGTCTTCTAAAAATGACTCATTAATTTGGTGTCTCTATCAGACACAATGCTCTTAGGTAACCCATGGATTATTAATATCTCTTTGAAGAATAGAGAGGCTATTTGGCTGGCATCATTAGTGGTCTTGCATGGCACATAGTGAGACATTTTACTAAACCTATCCATCACTACATAAACACTATCCATGCCTTGTCTTGTTTTGGGTAACCCAACTACAAAATCCATGCTCAAGAAATCCCAAGGTCTAGTGGGAATCGGTAGGGGCTAATGAATGCCAGCATTTGATGAAGTACCCTTGGCTCTTTGACACACTATACAACTCTCCACATACCTTTTGACATCAAGATTCATCCTTGGCCAATAGTAGAACCTTTGAACTAGTTCTTGTGTCTTTGTGATCCCAAAGTGACCACTCAATGCACCATTGTTCTTTTGTTGAATCATATTCTCCCTAATGGAGCCTCTAGGGACACATAAGTGATTTCCCTTAAAAAAAGGTTACTTTTCAAAGTATATTCAGCACATTCACTATTGAAATGGTTCTTGTATTCAGCACATACCTTGTAAATGTCTCCAAAGTCCTCATCTTCAGCATATAGGTCATTGAAGTGATCTATTCCCATGCTCTTCAACTGAATCTCTTGGATAGTAAGAGCTCTTCTTGACAATGCATCTGCACCTTTATTGAGGACACCTTTCTTATGTTTGATATTAAAGGTGTAAGATTGTAGGTACTCAACCCACTTCATGTGCTTGTGGCTCAACTTCTCTTGAGAATTTAGAAAACTTAAAGCTTGATTATCTGAATAAACAATGAATTCTTTGGGCAGCAGATAGTGCCTCCACTTTCTCAAGGCTTGAACCAATGCATACAACTAAAGGTCATAAGATGAATACTTCTTCTTTGCTTCACTCAAATTCTTTGAATGGAATGCTACTAGTCTACCCTCTTGGCTTAGGACAACCCCAATATCTATGTTGCTTGCATCACATTCAATTGTGAAAAGCTTCTCAAAGCTTGGAAAAACTAATACTGGTTGGGTAGCAATCTTTTCCTTCAACAACTCAAAGCTTTTTTTGGCTTGTTCATTCCACATGAACTTGGTCTTTATTCCTCCTTTGATTGTGTCCAACATAGGAGCACAAATATCACTAAATTGCCTTATGAACTTCCTATAATATTGAGAAAGACCATGAAAACTTCTTACCTCAGTTGTTGTCCTTGGAGTAGGCCAACTCATAATGGCTTCCACTTTACTTTTGTCCATTTTCAAATTGCCATGAGATAGAACAAATCCTAGGTACATTAGCTCTATTTTTATGAAATCACACTTCTCCAAGTTAATCATTAACTTATCTTCATGTAGCCTCTTGAGTACTAATTCCACATGCTTGAGGTGTTCCTCTCTTGTCTTATTAAAGATGAGTATATCATCCAAGTATACCACCACTAACTTTCCAATGTGATCCTTGAGTACTTCATTCATCAACCTCATAAAAGTTGATGGAGCATTTGATAATCCAAATGGCATGACTAGCCATTCATACAGCCCTTTAGTAGTCTTGAATTCTATCTTCCATTCATCCCCTTCATTCACCCTTATCTGATGATAGCCACTTTTTAAATCTATCTTGGTGAAGTACCTTGCACCTCCTAGACAATCCATCAAGTCTTCTATCCTAGGGATAGGGAACCTATATTTGATAGTGATCCTATTTATGGATCTGGATTCAGTACATAATCTCCAAGTACCTCCTTTCTTAGGGGCTAAGACTGTGGGTATAGTACAAGGACTAATACTCTTCCTTATAATACCTTGTTCTAGTAACTCTTGAATTTGCCTAGCTATTTCCTCATTCTATTGAGGGGTCATCTTATAGGCTGCCTTATTGGGTAGGGTAGCTCTAGGAATAATGTCAATCTTATAGCTTATGGGTCTCATAGGGGGTAAGGTTGATGGTTTTCCATCACTTACAATACCTTTATACTTCTGCAACATTTCTTGTATCTCTTGGGGCAGCTCTGTTCTCTTCACCATTTTGCCTTACACTTCCTTGGTCTTCAACATTAGTGTAAAACCAAATCCTTCTCCTTCTTCTATGGATTCCAAGAACTCTTTCTTACTTACCATTAGGAAATTAGGACCTGCTGTCTTCACCTCTATATCTTCTAACAATGACTATATTTTGAAAGTCATGTTATCCTTCTTGAAAGTATAGGAGTTCTTCACTCCATCATGGATAGCTTGGCAGTCAAATTTCCATGGCCTTCCTAGGAGAAAGTGACATGCATCCATGGGCAGCACATCACATAGTACCTTGTCCTTATATCTCCCTATAGAGAACTCCACCCATGCTTGCTCATTCACTAAGACATGTTGTCCCTTATTGAGCCATGTTACCTTGTAGGGATGAGTATGAGGTATCCTTATCATGCCTAACTTTTTGAATGCTTCCTTTGATACAATATTATTAGTAGACCCTCAGTCTATGATAACCCTACATACTGTACCCATCACCTTACATTTGATTCTAAACAAAGACCTCCTTTGGCTTGGCTCCTCCTTGATTGGCTCCTTGATCAATGTTCTCCTCATCATGAGGTTCTCACCTTCCTCTGTGTTTAATGGTACCTCAAGGTTTTTATCAGCTGTATTTGTGTCTTCTTGGACCATATTAGTCCTCTTTTTACCTCCTTGAGAAGTACTACTCTTCTCTGGACACCTATAGGTAGGGTGTCGCATTTGGTTACAATGGTAACATTTCATATTGAAAAAATAATTGCCTCTTCCTTGTCCACCACTTCTAGCTCTGGAATTGGAGTTCCTTCCTCTACCACCTCTACTATAACTTGACTCTTTTTTCTCATTATATTCGACTTCTCCTTGTGTCCTTGATTCTAAACTCCTCCCACCATAGCCACCTCTTTGTCCTCTACTATCTCTTCCTCTACCTCTTCCTTGAGAACTTTGTTCTTGCTTCCTCTTTCCTTTCTCCTCTATCTTCAAGGCCATTTGATAGCATTGGAAGATGGTTTTTAAGTTCACTACACTCATGTCTTCTTGAATAGACCATTTGAGTCCATTCAAATACCTAGCTAGCTTGATGCTTTCATCTTCAACCACTTGTGACCGTAGGCACAACTTTGTGAACTCTTCAGTGTAGACTTGGACATCTATATCTTTTTTTCTTAGATTATGTCTCCTCCTATGTAGTTTCACTTCATAATCATTAGGAAAATATGTCTACTTCATTTTAGTCACCATGCCCTTCCATGTGGCTATAGGACTCTTTCCTTCTTTCTCTCTTTCAGTTTGAACAAACTTCCACCATGTGAGAGATGAACCTCTCAATCTTGACTTGGCCACATTCACTTTTTGGGCCTCTATGATACC
>MU224908.1:358854-387009 GCA_018584345.1 Thuja plicata
AGATTAACATTCTCATTTGTTGTTTGTACTTGGGCTGAAAATAAAATAAAAAATTCTCTTAATAGGTCATCTTAAGGGGAAACACCCAAAATGCATAATTAACTACTAAGAGACTAAATTGAAATAGTGGGGGAGATTCAGAGGAAGAGAGAGATGTGTACTTGTTTGGGATTCTAAAGGTTGTACTTGTTGAGCCTGTTGACGTTGCGATGACCCTTCTCCAACTTCTAAAGGTTGGGCTTGCTCACCTTGCGATAACTCTTCTCCAACTTCATAAGGTTGTGCTCTTAATAAATTCCTGCATACAAAGATATAATTAGGTCTTCATTATCAAATTAGGTATTGCAATATCATGCTTACATGTTTCGTTAAGACAAGTCATAATCATCAACTTAAAATATGGACAAAGAGAGAGATAAAGAGATATAGACATGTACCTTGTTTATTATGATAATATCTTTCCCAAGATTCTTCACGTAGTCTATGTTCAGTATCTTCTGAATAATGTCGTGCACTCTTATTTAGCCTTCTCTTTTTATTTCCCATCACAAGTTGCAGAATTGTCTTCTTTTTCCAAATTGTGAAGTATTTTGCAACTTTCAAATTAAGAAGATGACAAAAAAATATTTATTTATATGTAATCATTCTGAACCCGAAAAGGCACCAAAGAGGCTGACATAGGTTTCTAGCAAAATTCATCTTTGAATTTTGATAGAAACTGAACACTTTCGATCGAAAGTGCTTTGCTAAACGTTGGAGAAAAGCCAAATCATGAAACTAATTTTGATAGAAATTAGTTTCAATAGAAACTAAATAGTTTCGATCGAAACTACTTTCTATTGAAAGTAGTTTCTATCGAAACCCCCAAAATTGAGCCCATCTGCAAAGGCTCACAACAATATTTAGTTTTCATGGCTTCAGGGCTCAAGCGCAGGGCTCAAATGGAAGAATAGGGACACCTCCTTTTGTATCGCACAAGTACTTTGAACGAGCTTTCTAATTAATATAGATTTGACAAATTTTAAATTAATTAGGTCTATGTAATTTGATAAGCATCAGATGTAGGTTTTTTATCAAATATAAACTTCCAGGTTTGACGTTCAATGAAAAATAGTAGAAAATAGAAAAAAAATTTGAAAAATAATAGTGCCCTCTAGTTTTGAGTCTTCTTTCTATTAATTTTTTTTTAAAATTTTGATAAATACACAACAAGTTATCAGCTATGCAGTCAAGGTATGTCAAAATTATAGTTGACTCTACTTCAAACATTCATAAAATATGCAATAAACATGATAATGTTGTCAAACCAATTGCATGCTCTCCATATGGATGTTACAAAACCAAATTTGAAAGAAGCACAATGATATCTATTTTAGAAAAAAAGTTATGCTATATGAAGTCATTGTACCTTTTTGAAAATGACATTTTCAGCAACATAGTAGTTTTAGTGGGAGAAAAAAAACCATTAAAATCAATTAAACAAACAATAAAAAAATATATTTAGAATCTAGACAAAAATCCTAAAAGACTCTAGTTTACTTCATATTCTGATTTTGAACAGTTTAACAATAATATGCATCCGAATGTGAAAGTTTTTCTCAAAATGTAGACTTCAATGTCCATTTAGGCAAAAAAGTGTAACCCACTATTGCGGTATTACCCTATAGTTAAAACAATATACATTAAATTTAGGTTTAGTATTTGACTTACTCTACTTGCTTCAGCATATGTTTGCTATGTGGCCTGGTTTCCTATAATGATATAACATGTAGGCATTCTATTCTCTAGATTTGTATTCCTCAGTTCTCCACTCTTTGATGATTCTCCTTCTTCAGTGGAAGACTGATGCCAATTATGTCCAAGTCCAGATGTGTCACTATTCCTTCTTGGTGATCTCATAAGTTCCTCAAATTATCTCAATGCTTCATTCGGTTTGTTTATCCTCTTAATGAGTTCCCTTCCATATCTCAATTGATTTTTCAGTTGATTGTTCTCATATCTCAGATATGTGATTTTAATTTTAATTTTTTTTTCTCTTGATTTGCAAATAATAGTTGGTTGACCATGTCCAACAGACTCTTTGTGAGCTTCTGTGCATCACTAGTCCTTTCATATGTCTAGTAGCCATCTATCTCTTGTCTTCTTTTGTCATTGTCTTGTCTTCCTCAAATTTATTCTTCTGATTAATCATATCACATACTGTTAATGGTTGAGTTTCTTATTCAATTTTTAGACTTTTGACTTGTTCTTTCAGTGTGGTGTTCTTCTCTGATAGATTTACAATCACTGCATTACTTTGTTTTGAATCACCATTGTCAAATAGACCTTCAGTGTCTTCTACCTTATATTGAGCATCTTTTGTCTGTGTTGCCAAATCCTCCCTAGCTTTTAATGATTTTCTTAATTCTTCTCTAACTATCTCAAGCTCATGCAGTGCTAGTTGAATATCAATCTTCTTATTCCCAATGACCTTTCCCAACTTATAAGCCTCCATTTCCAAGATCTTAACTCTTCTATGGTTAGACTTCTTTTAAGAGAACAAGGCTTTGATACCAATTGTTAGAAGTCTAATATGAGAAATTCGTAACTGAGAGGGGGTGAATCACATCTATAAAACTTCTACCAATTCTTAACTAACTGATTCAACTATGTATTCATACACATAAAATGAAATGTTTTAAAGATCTAGTATCTAATCATTAACAAATAACACAAATATTGTGGTAACCTAGAAACCCTTGAAGGTAAAACTGGGGTGGGGATGACACCCACAAATCTTCACTACTACAGTAATAAAGTGTTCCTTCTAGGGCTATAAATTTTTAATCACTTCTAGTGATCTACCCTGTGAGGGGTATGCCCTATTAAGATCTTTCACACTTTACAATCTACCCTTTTAAAATATTTAAACTTACAAAAAAGTAAGAACTCTATTAAGATATTTACAAAGGCCTATTAGGACCACTCTTTTAAGAGATTTACCCTAATTCACTTGCTATAATGTATCAATACCTGATCCTTCAGTTTGCACTACAAATGCTGATAACGTATCTCCTCTTTCCAACTCTTAATTGATCTCTCAATCTGATTTATCTATGTTATTCTCTTCACTTAGAAGTAAAAGCACAATAATCTATCACCCCTAAGGACAATTTTGGGCGCTCATTTGCATCATACTTGGTCGAGTCAAACTCGGCCATATCTAACTCGACCGATTTTATGTGGCACCGAATGGCGCCTATGTGGCCAAGTCAGCTCGTGCACGAGCCAATGGGAGGGCCAGTAGGACTCGGCCGAGTCTGACTCGGCCAAGTCTACCTAGGTGGCATGCCATGTGGCACAAACCTCCAAAAACATCAAAAATCTAGAAGTTTGCACTTCTACTGGATTTTTCTCTACTCAAACTAGACAATGTCAAAAAAATAAAAGTGCCCTTTTCTAGATCTCGGAACTATGATTCTTGAGATATAAATTTTATATTGTTTTGACTACAAAACATTTAACAAATTCATTAAAAACTACATGTAGGTTATTAAAACTTTCAGAAGTCGTTGCTTTGGATAATATAAAAAAATTCTAAATCAATTCATAATTTTTTTAAAATCATAAATAACACTAGAGAAGAGAGTCATCTTCAATAATATGTAATTTATTTGGTTTTTGGTATAGTTTTGATAGGATAAAAATGGCGGGAGACAAAAACTATTGATTTCAAGTAAGTTCAACTTTGAATACTTATAACGGGAAAACTATACATCGAAAAAACTTCTTTATTTTTTTTTTACACTACCTATACATGTCATCTAAAACATAGTCTAAAATTGGAGGAAAAAACAATGTTTTACATATAATGATTTGGCGGGAATTAAACTCCCTGATTTACAGTATTTTCAGAAAATGAAAAATAGACCTAAAAATTTCAAAAAACATATTAATTTTGGTTCAATTTTTTCAAAAAAAATTATAGGCATATAATTCATCCTATTTGACACATTTCATCAGTTTACATCATCTCCAAATTCTCAATAGAAATGTGACTTTTATGCCCTTGAAGTTTTACAGTTTTGGTGTTGTTGTCCTTTTCCTTTGTTAAAGGGTGACAGATTATTGTGCTTTTACCCTTCTCTACTCGATCACTCTGCTTGGTCATTGCTTCATATATGAAAAGTATGCATATACTTCTGATCTCTTCTCTTCACATACACATCCAAACATACAATCTCTAACGCACATAGATTAGGTTTTGAAGCATCCCATAAATAGACCATTCAGATCAAGATCAACTATCTAGATCTATCATGTTTTTCCACTTTGGCATCCCTAATTTTTATTGGTAGTATGGCTACCATAGGGATCCATGATCAGAAAAATAGTGCATAATTAATGCATTAAATCTTTGTGCATGATCATTAAATGCTCCATAGAAGTCAGCCAAAATGGTTTACCTTGGTGTTTGTGTCATTCTAATCATATATGCAAAATCTATTTTACTCGGCATAACCAAACACTGGTGGTCGGTCAATATTGTGTGCTCGGTATAGTTCTGTATGCTGTCGCTCCACACAACTCTTATATGCAACTCGACAATAAATCTGCTTGGCATCCATTAAGTACTCGACGACCTCCAACTTGCTCGATAGTAACTAATCCTCGGTCTCAGCCTTAGTGGGATGGCTTGGTCGTAGTGATGACCGACCAACCTTCCTTGAATATGACTAAGTGTGGGACACTAATAGATAACAAAACTTGGGGAGATCAACATAAAGACCAGATGATTTCTCTCAATTATCACAGAAAAACATACATGGCTCCATACTAGAATCCAGATAGAGAATAATCATTTCAAAATATTGAATATTTTAGGCCAGAAAGGATTTTATGTTTGGACTCCCTAAATGTAGCAATATCTTCAATGCACAAACTTTATGTTAGCGCATGCAACTGCCTATATTAGTGATGATTACATTTAGATTTTCTCCTTTAATCATGCATCTAAAATCGTGGTCATTTCCATTAGTTAGAGTGAAGTATAAGTTGCATGCTCTTGTTTTGTATAAGAAAATTAAGGAGGAGAGTCAGTTGATTCTTTATGCCTCTTTAGATCTACCTACATTTCCTCTATAATTTCAATCACGTTGGTTATTTATTCATTAAATAAGTCTAAGTTTTGAATAATTGGGCACAATGTAATCAATAGAATTTTTTGTTTGTGTCGCTCTATTTTCTTATACTTTTTTATTTGCTTTGAAAGTACTATTTTTCAATTCCTAGCTTGATCTGTGCAGTTGTAGCTGCAAAATTCTACATGGTATTATAGCTTGGGAGCTAGGAAAAGAAATGCAAGTTTCTCTTTGTAGGTATTCAAGATCAAATCTATCATAAAGATAAAAAATTAGCCTCTTCTATTCTCATTCCATACAACTATTTCAAATATAATCCAAAGATTCTTCTTAACCCACAAGTAGAGACTTGCATTGAACAATCATGGCAATAGAGTTTGAACTAAATTTTGCATCACAAATAGGCCAAGGTCATGCTCATTTTGCATGGGCCTTGCCTTTATTTCCTCTTTAGTGATATCATATCAATATACTTTTCATGCCTCTCTTTTCAATATTATGGAGGGGTTTCTATTGTTCGTGTTGATGCTTCCTTAGTTACACAATTGCTTAGTTTTAGACAATTTGAACATATTTTCAACTAGCAATTTATCCTTGCATAGTTAAGTTCTTTTGTTGAGGTCACTTGTACATATTCATGTGTCATATAAATCCTTCAAAAATAGATGTTTTACCTTTATTTTCCATCTATTCATTGTTTGAGGGTGACTATGCAGATTATTATCTTTTGTATCTTTGATTGACATATATTTTTCTTTTGTTTGTCCTATGCTCATTGTTGAAGTAGTGTCATTGGGGGCACTCATGCAGATTGATCTTCATCTTCATCTTGGTTTTAGTGGAGTCTCTTCATTTAACACTATGGTAGTGATCATTCAACAAATTTCCACACTTTCCTTGTCACAAAAGATTTTTTTTCATCTATATTACTATAGATTTTGAGGGGGGGTTTTATTCCCACTGTGTTTTCCATTTTTTTTTTCTCTTTTTTGTCTTCTTAGTTAGACTAAAGGGGGTTAAGCTCATGTAACTGCCTATATCAGTGGTGAGTACATGTAGCTCTTCTCCTTTAATAATGTATCTGAAATGGTGGTCTTTTCCACCAGTTACTATGAAATATAAGTTGTATGCTCTACTTTTGTGTAATTAAACTAAGTAGGACTATTAGTTGACTCTTTATGTCTCTTCAGATCTAACTTCATTTCCTCCACAATTTTAGTCTTTATGGTTATTAGTTCATTGTAAATCTAAGTTTTGAATAATTGAGCATATTGTCATTAATAGATTTTTCTGTGTAGCTCTATTTTCTTCTGTATTTTTTTTTTCCAAGTATTGTTTTTCAATTCCCAGCTAGATCTGTGTAGCTACAACTACAAAATTCCTACACGGTATCAGATCTCAGGAGCTACAAAAAGAAATGTAAGTTTCTCTTTGCATGTATTGAAGAACATATCTATTATAAAGAAAAAAAATTAGACTGTTCCATTCTCAGGCCATACAACTATTTTGATTGAAAGCTAAAGACTCTACTTAAACCCACAAGTAGAGGCTTGCATCGAACAATCATGAAAATAGAGGTTGAACCCAATTCTGCATCATAAATAGACAAAGGTCATGCTCTTTTGGCATTGGTCTTGCCTTCTTTTCCTCTTTAGTGACACCATATTAGTTGACCTATTATGCTTCTCTTTTCAATATTATGGAGGGGTTTATATTGTTTGTGTTGATGTTTCCTTAGCTCCATAGTTGATTAGTTTTATAGACAATTGGCACCTGTATTTTAAACTACTAATTAGTTCTTGCATGGATGAATAATGTTTTGGGGGTCTGTTAGGGAGGTTGGATGAATCAATCACTAATTCATGCTCCTAGTATTCACAAGAGAATTTTAGGGTATCTTCACTAGACTCCTTGGCACCTATAGGACCCTCAACCAATTTTGATCCCCTGGTTACTCTATTCAACCCAACTAACAAGAAAGATCCAATCAACCAAGTCTTATACTTGGTGCATTCTAGCTTTACAATCTCTTACCTTCACACAAACTTAAAGGCTTGAAACCTCCATATGCATAAGTTAATCTTACAGAGGTACAAATGTGTCTTGAACTAGGCTAATTCACTCAACTAGGGATGTTAGGAGTCCCACCTAGTTCAACCATGTAGTCGATTTGTTCAATCTTTCACAAAACATACCTAATAGGCTAGTAGCCCTATTAGGTCTCCTACTCTGAGAAAATGGAAATTTTCTCCTAACCTTTCCAAAGAAACCCTACAACTTTTCTTGGGATTCTTGGAACATTTTCCAACCCCTCATGGATTTTTTGGGTCTTAGGGTCACCACCTTCCATATAGTACCCTAACTCAAAATGAGCAATTTTAGGGGTTTTTAAGGTCTTCACTGGCTCCTGAACAAGATGGAGTGAATAAGACCATCGATTAGATTGGTACAACCCTCTGCTTCTTAACAATTCTTGGAAAGACTCCTAACTTTTATCTCTAAAATGAATTTTGGTTCTAGCTATCTACCTCTACAAGTTATGCTCTATGCAACTTGGTCTTCCCTAGTCGGGCTCACAACTGGCTCACCTAGGGCAAGACATTAAAATTCACTCCTCTACATTTGAGGGCCCAATCTCCTGCATAATATATGTTCATGAAGTCTACTCAATATTCCTAAGAGGCCACAAAGAATGGATGCTGGGAAAGTGAGTTAGAACTCCATCTTTGCACACTGCCTAGATTGAACCAGTGACAGTGCCAAACAAACCTTATTTACAAAAAGAACACAAAACAAAGAAAACCACCTATCTAATGGAACAAATAATTAATAAAATACCTAATCTAATCCATGCACGAGTTACAGTACAAGATTCAATCTATTAACTACCTACTACCATGAAATAACTGAAAAATTATACACAAAATAACACCAAATCTTGATTTCTCCAAATCATTGTCTGTACAAAGGGTGTCCAACCTTGCCTTCTAGCCAATGCATGTCTTATGTAGGGTGGTTTGGTAGTTAGTTTCCTCTTAGGGCTCTTTGTCATCAAGTTTTAAAAACTTGACAATGTTGTACAAGCAACATTTCAAAGTTGCAATGTTGCAAAATGCAACTTTAGATCTTTTTGACAATTTCTTGCAAAATCAACTAAATGAGTTTCAATGCTCGACAAACATTACCAAAGACCCTAACCATGGTTGAAACATGGTTCTAAACCATTCTATAGCCTACTGACATCATGCTGACATCATCATCCCACTTGTGTAAATTAGGAGGCTTTACATCTTCCTAGCCCTAATTGCAACTTTCAAAGGTCCTAAGACTCTATAGACTAAACCCTATTGTACTCTATACTATGGTCAACACGACCTTTATAAAAGCATTCCAAAATGCCTTAAAGGTACACACAACAAAAAGTAACTTGGATTTTCTAAGCAACCCATGGGTGCTCCTACACCAGGGTCACTCGTACAGACTCATGTGTCATCTACATCCTTGTCTAATAGATGTTTTGCCTTTGTTTTCCATCTATTCATTGTTCAAGGGCGCTTATGTAGTTTATTCCAACTGGGTTTTCCCTCTTTCTTCTTTTTTGTCTCCTTAGTTAGACTTAAGAGGTGGTGTTAGCACATGCAACTGCCTATATTAGCGGTAGTACATGTAGTTGTTCTCCTTTAACTATACATTTGAAGTCATGGTTGTTCCCATGAGTTACTATGAAGTATAAGTTGCATGCTCTTCTTTTGTATAAGCTAACTAAAGAGGACTGTCAGTTGACTCTTTATGCCTCTTCAAATCTACCTTCATTTCCTCCGTAATATCAGACATTACGGTTATTTATTAATTGTAAATCTAAATTTTGAATAATTGATCACCGTGTAATCAATAGAATTTTTGTTTTATTTATCTCCATTTTCTTCTATATTTTCGTTTTGCAAATATTGTTTTTCAATTCCTAATCTGTGCAGCTACAGCTGCAAAATTCTACACTTATGTCTCCAAAATTCTACACTTTATGTCTCCTGTTATCAAATCAAATCCTAAGTCATGTCATATTGCCAGTCAAGATGCAGAAAACAAAACAACACCCACTCAAACATTGTCAATTAGAAGACAGGCCAAAAGCAGTGTAACAATAAACATTTAATTTCAGTTCTTAACAGCGAATTGAAATCAAACCTGAACTTCTCATCGTGATCTACAAAACAAAGAAAAAAAATTGATAAAAAACAATTAGGTCAAAGAATTGAACTTACTTTGTAATTAAATCAACGCAAAATATAAGGTCCCTCGATGCTCGCAGATTGGCGAGGGCCGCAACTTAAGGATAGTCTCCTTCCGAAAGCGCAAGAAATTAAGCGGAATCTTAATGATGACTGTTTTTCCGAAAGGCTTTTCAATGATTCTCGTTTCTAGCCTGCCTCAGCCTTCTTCTTCCACTAAAGAATAGCCAGGTAAAAGCACAAACTGAACAAAGGAAACTCAAAAACTCCTATATGAATATTATTCGGCATTATTCAAAAGAAATAGGAAAAAATATTAATTTATCTGTTTTTTTTAAAGGACTTTCCACCATTTAACCAAAAAGGTAAACAGCATTATTTGTAGAGAGGACATAATAATGGATTGCAATAGTGACAGGAATTCAGCAACCAATTTCACAAGTTCAGAAGCTCTTTTTGAGATGAAAATGCCTTCAGCATAATAAATTAAACAAGAAGATATTGAACTATAAGTAATAGGAATTTGACATAAAATATTTAGATAAACTATTAAAGTTTAACTGCATTCAAACATTATAGTGCTGGTAAAGAAAACCTATAATGAGAAAAAACAAAGTCATGCCAAACAGCAAGGCTTATAATTCTGCATCTATGTCTTTTTGCATGGGGTAAATTTCTTGCCCCATATCTTTGAGGTGCAACGGCAGGCCGCCTGAAACTTTCAAAACAGTTTCAACGAGTTTCTCACGTCCATCAGGTGGATGTGATCGGCGGAATGCATGCCAGCAGAAGAGTTGTCTGGCATATTTAGGATCTAATCCTCTCATCTCATAAATTTTCACAATCTCATCATTTAGCGATTGCAAAACACTTGCATCACGACAAGTCACAAGTACCAGTGCCCCATGATATAAAAATTCATGTAATGCTAATGCTTCTAGTTGATCAGCATGGTCAACTCCGTCTAAAATAATTAATGGCTTAGAATACCAACGTTCAAGTTGTGATTTGATCATCTCTACTCCAACGCCTTCCTTTGGGCTGCTTGGCTCAAAAGTAGGAGAGGAAAGTGACAGAGGAAATCTTAGATCGCACATCAGTTTGTGTTGAATCTTCACCATATTTTTATTACGATATGCTTCCCCCACATCAAATAAAAAACTTGATCTGTAAAATGTGTGATATTTGCGGTTGAAAAATTCTTTGGCCAAAGTAGTTTTACCCACTCCAGCTATTCCAACTATCCCCACAATCTTACCATTGATCTTATCATTTCCATTGTTGTTTTGTTCAATCAACGATATTTTAGCTTCAAGTTCTTGAATGACCTCATCAAGCCCAACTGGATGATCCGCGACTTCTAACTTGAACTTACTTCTAGCCACACTCACTTCATTGAGAACAGTATCCACAATATTTTTGTACACGTGCCCTAGATTCCTGATCACAATCCCCTAATAATGAGATTAAAAAGAAAACCAAGACATGCAAACGAACAAGTACAGAAATAGACAATTTTTTTGAAAAACTGAAACTTACCCGTTAGATAGATGGAAATCAATACCACTGATGTAAGAAACATCATGAAGGGCTTTCTTCCACTGTGAAATCCTTTCGGCTGTAAACCTTCCCCTCTTTTCGTGTGTATCAAAAGCATGGGCATATACACCATTTTCAGCATAGCGGAGGTCCTTATATAAGACGTCATAAAACAAGGGAACTATTTTAGCCCCTGTTTTTAGCATGAGCTGAAGCTCGGTCAAGCACCATGATGATTCAGCGTAGTGTGGGGAAAATATAGCTATATGAACTTGAGAGCTCTGAATCGCTTGTTGTATGGTGGTAGGTAATTGATCACCTGGTTGTAATTCTGGATAATCAAGAAAAACTTTTAATCCCAAATACTGTAGAAACTGGTGGAGGACGCTGGCGAGAGTGTTTTTCACATCTGGACCTCGGTGATTGATAAATACATCATAGGGATGAAAAGCTGGATCGTCACTAGCAAACGGAGCAGAAAGGGGCGTAAGTGCCATTCCCTCAATGGCGTTCTCCTCCATTTCACGTTTTCGCTTAGATGAACAAGAGGAAGAGGAGGTCATGATTCAACTCAGTTTTGATGTGAATGTAGCAGTTGGAGTCTATGGCATATAAAGAAACGCTACGATTAAATTGCGAGGAAAATAAGAGTATCTTTCCAGGCATGCCCTAAGGAAAGAGCCCAATCTTATCCGGTCTCCTGAACACGGTGCTGGAAAAATCTAGAAGGAACTGGAACTACGATGTTTCCGAGTCTATTAGAATCCACACTGACTATGGAGTAATGATAACGTTGGAAATGTAGAAGAAATGAGAACAAGTCTCGTTGCACACACAAAGTATTATAACGCAACCGACGCTGGGATTCCCAAATAGGATATTGACACGCTGGATGTTGCACGCTGAATGTTGCGTGAGTGAGACGCCTCCCTTATATCTTATCCAGCTAAATGTTTTTGATTAAAGAAGCAGCAAGAGGGTGCTGGCCCGTGGTACAACAAAGTAGAGTCACAATGAACATGTTAACAACACATTAACAGGAACAAAGGAAACTGCAGCAACAACTACAGCCAAAGTGCAGTTAAGGAGGAAAGTCAAGGAACCAGTAGAAAACCATAGTCAGCACACAGTCAACCAAAAGTTGAGTAGAGACAGAGATACTCAAGGCCAAAAGTAGCCAAGTACTAAACACAGTAGTACCATAAGTTCTTGACATCCCAGATGTTGTTGAAGGACCATGATAGCACATAGTCTGCACATGACAACACAATGACAGCACCTTAGGTTGCACAGTGACAGCACCTTGAGCCCCACCATAGTCCTGACAGTCGAGCACCACACAAGTAGCAGTCTCCCAATGCACCTCTAAAGCAAAGTGTTCCACCTCAATAGGAACAAAGCAAAAAGCCCAAACACTCTCCACCTCAATAGGAGAATCTGCCGCCTCCAGGATCACGAACGAACTCTCCACCTCAATAGGAAGTTGATCCACCTCCATAGGATCCATGAAGAAGGAAGAAGATAGAGTGTATGAAGCCCAATGCTCGGAAAAAGACACAAGATGCTCAATGACAGGGTAGAGCCCAACCTCCAAGCAAGCAACCTGCTTCAACCAAAAACACCAAACTAGAGGGAGCCCTTTAAAACTATCAGCCGTCCCCTAGCCACCAGAAGAAAGGAAAACCCTACCTTTTCCACCCAAAGGGGGAAGATCCACAACAAACTGAAAACAGAGGACTAACACCACACCCATTAAAACCAAAGGGGTAAAGCAGGCAAACAAAAGCCTATGCAAACAAAAATCTTCTCAAACCGACCCAGAAGAGGTCTGAGAGTAAATCCATGGGAGGGAGAGAACGTCCGAAAATAGTCAGCTCCCCCATACATGCTGTGGTTGCCAAGAAAAGCTTGGCCAGGACCATGGGAAACAATATGGTTAGCAACCACAACCATAATAAGCAGGACCAAAGCCCCTAGAAGCATCAGGCCTGGAGTCTTCCACCGCAAAAGCTGAAGCCCACCCAAAACCCACACCTCAACACTCAGCAGAAAAAAAGCCGCCACATAAAACACAAGGCCCCCAAAAGGAACCAGTAACCCAGAAGATCCTCCATCCAACACGATGCAGCCCAACACCGACAAGGGGAACATTTTCACCATGCACGGCGTCTTCTTCATCACCCAAAGACACACAACAGCACCACTCCAGGGCCAAGAAAAGCAGGGGGGAAGCAAGGGGACCAGATCCCCATCATTCTTGTCAATAGCGCTCAGCACAACAAGAATCTCAAGGGATCCCAAACACTCCACCCCTGCAAACACGACCCACTTGGAAGAAAAACAAGGCAGTTTCCAATCCTTCCTGTCCAAGGCACTCAGCACAACAGGAAGCTCATGGAAACAAACCTACCCCACCTCGGTAAACAGAGCATGATGTACAAAAGAAGTAGAGTCACTGCGAGAACCCAGCGAACTCCCACCCGAGTCGTCCACATCACACTCAGTATCCTCCTCCCTAGAAACCCCCAAATTTGAAAGCCCACTCCCACACCCAGAAATTCCAGCACCAAGCACCAAAAAGGGGAAGTGAATCTCCACCACACCCCACCAAACTACAGCCAAGTGACCAACTGTTCCATCTAGCTCCTCATCTGCATCTTCTCCATCGCTAACAGGCACCATAGGGCCTCTGCAAGCTGCAGAAACCCTAGTATTCAAAATGCTCCCGCTCCCGCTCTCCATCGACAGAATGGGATTGTTGAGTTATCCAGCTAAATGTTACGTGAATGAGACGCCTCCATTATATCTTTTTAAATTGATTGATAGTCGACCTTGTGTAAAAGCGATGGATTGATGAAGTCCCGGTTAAACTACGAGGAAACGATGGGGTTTTTTCAAGGCATGCCCAAGGAAACTTCAATTTATCAGGTGTTGCCAAGATTCTTACTAAAAACAAAAGGTCAACTATCGAAGGAAATCCTATATTACACGTGCTCGAGAGAGGCCATGGCCACTAGCTTCTCGGAAACATTAGAAAAAATCATATCCGTAGAAATTCAAAAAGGAAAAAAAGACTTTGTAGTAGTAAGTTCTATATCTTTTCAATTGGGAGGTCTTAAGTTCAAATCTAGCATTTGTATTTTGGTGTGCGATGGGTATGTCAAATAGGTGTAGAAGGGAAATTAGGAAAAAATGTTTTATTGTTTGTATACATTTATGCAATACATAAAGTCAATAGGTAGAAAGAGAGATAAGTGGGTAGGTAATTAGAACTACACAACAAAATTAAAGAGTTGATAGAGGTTAATTGGAGAGGTATAGAAGGATGGAGTGATATGGAGAGAGATGCAAGGAAAGGTGAAATATTTAAGAATAGAGATATATAAACAAATGTGATGCACAAGGTGACTATGTTGCAAGGTTGAGCTTCGTTTATTGCAAAGACAATCGATGACATGGTGTAGGATGGATCTCTTCTCAAGTGTTGGAGTTGTTTTATCCCAAATGTTGGACCTACGACCATTTTAACAACTCTGTGTTCATTTGATTTTGTTTTTATTAGGAATAGAAAAATGAAATTTTTAGAGATAGAGGGAGAAATAAAAGATGAAATAGATAGCCAAAGAGATAGAGAGAGAAATGGATATAGATATAAAGGTCTAGGAATAGGAAAAGGGAGAGGGGTAGAGAGAGATGGAAGAGGGAAAAAATAGCAGAGACATAGAGAGAGGTAGATGGAGATAAAGAAAACATGCTTTAGGTAGATATATCTCTCTACCCCTTTTTAACTTTTGATTTTACTTTTGGACTCACTAATTTTGACCCGTTATTTTCAATTTCATCCATAACATTATTATTGTCATTTGATAGTTGTTTAATTTAAATATTTTAAATGTATATAAATTAATATATGACATATAAATAATTTTAATATTATTAAACTAAATAATATTATATATAAATAATAAAAATAAAAATAATTTATATAGTGAATTTAAGAATCATATAATTATAAAATATGATTAAATAATTAAAATATTTATTTGAATAAAATGAAAATTAATCATCAAAATATAAATTATTTAGTGTCATTTAAACTCTTTTATGTCTTTTTAAATTTATTTTATATTTTTATAAATGAGTATTTTTTCTCTTTAAATATTAGTATAAATAATTTAATTTTATGAATATCTACTAAGTTTATTAGTACACATAAATATATAAGAATATTTACATAAATTTTGGTACAACTTGTTATCTGATGTAGAGAATTTCTTATTACCCTTCTTGTGTAATGCATTGAGGATCTTTGAGAGTCCAAACTCCGGTTGGTCAAAAATATACCCATTTTAATTTTTCTATTCTCCAAGACTCAATAATTTCACTCTTTCTAAACCTCCATGCTATAACTGTTTGGACCATTTGTATTGACTCTGTCTTTAGAACACCAAGAACCTCAAAACAAGGAACACAAGTTACTAGTGGTTGCTTTTGAATTTTTGATTGATTGACAGTTTGTATAATTGATAGGTTCTTCCAAGAAGTCTTTAGATCCTTAGATTCTTGGTGATGTATCCAACAATTATAGATGTGAGTACCCATGGGTTTACAATTCATCATTGTGACTTGTTATATACTGGGAGTGATTTTAAGGGATTTTCCTAGGTGGGAGATTACACTTAGGTGTTTGTTAGAAAATCCAATTCATATTTTGAAAATAATCAAGAAATATTTAACAATGGTCGAATAGTACAAAATATAACCAAAAATTATTTCCAAGAACATTTAAAGAGAGAAGATATGTGAAATAATTTTAATCAAGAAATACAAAAGTTGGTACAAAAATTTTGAGGAATGTTATAGGATTATGTAATTAGCGAGCATAAAAGTAGAATCACATGCCCACTTACCTTTTCCAGCAAAGCCCTACATCAGTCCAATGTGGGAATCAAGATAAAATGATCCAAAGGTCACTAAAGTACGCTCTACTAATAAATTGGAAAGTTATATAGGTTTTATTAGTCCTAATGTACACATTGGGCACTGATAAGGCAATTCAAGGAATGTATTAATGGGAAAATATTCTTAAAGGATACATAAAATCTTCAAATATTAATGAACGATATTTTTACATCTATACCTGGAGACAATAAATTGTATGCATCAATGAATCAAATCGAGCCATCATAGTAATCTAGGTAATCTACCAAAACTCAAAAGTTTTAAGGAATCCTAGTCATGCTAGAATTAGAGGGTTTAGTCATAATAGTTATAGTGATATTCATTTTATATTCTATATATAAAGTCTTTTAAATGAATAATATTATGGAGCCACTAGTCATCTTCTGAGTTGCTGGGTGTAGCTATGTTCTTGTCTAGAAAAGGATTATTTGTGAGTCTAACTCTCAGGCGGTGGTGACTTTTCTAACTAGACAAGAAATTAATTATGTTAGCTGGTACATAGCCTTGGTAATTAGATAGATTCTTTGTTTCTATGGGTCTTTTGATTTTGTTTCTTTTAGGCACATTCTTAGGGAGTGAAATGGTGTTGTTGATTGCTTGGCCAAATGGGCTTCTAATCAAATGTATGTTTCGAATATGGTGGGTAAGGAATAGTTGTCTCCAAAAATGGTTCATATATTAGAACATTTAGTGGATAGTGACATGATTCTGTAATGATCCTTATTGAACATCCTTGCACTTCTTGTTTTCATCTTTCTCATATTTGAATAAACTTTTACCCCTCTTCCACTTAATAAAATCTTGCATAAATATTAATTTCTATTTCTAAATCTTCAAACCTATCCATGTGGAAGATTTGGTCTTGCAGAATATCTTTCTGATGGCATGCCTTGCTAAATAAAATTCAAATAACTTCATACAAAAATCAAAATAAAATAATAACAATAGATGTGATAGGAAGTTTAGGATGATTCCATAAAAATCTTAACATTCATACACCAAAAATGACAAAAATTAAAAGTGTTAATATGCAAAAAAAAAAAGAGCTTATCAAATTTGATCTCATTTGAACATTTTAATTCAAGATTTACAAAGCATTGACATTATAATAACATTCGGATTGTACAACCAGCTTTCTTCCATGTATACGACAAACAACCTATTTTTTCTTGTCTCGTCCATTTAATTATCCTTTTCTCACAGCCTACATGTCACATATCTGGTTTAAAATCTCCTCTCATCCAACCCCTTGACAACTATCAGCCTCCAAAATATAGGTAACTCCGTAAATTGGTTACCCTACTATTGATTAACAAATATCCTTGAACTGAATTATGCCTCTTCTAATCCTTTTGAACATTCAACTTCCCTTCTAACAATTTCCAATATGTTAATGCAAAATAGACTGATGAGTAACTCTATTGGGTTGAGGGAGAATAACAGCCAAACAATCAAAGCCTCTTTTGCAAATAAGTTCCTATCACACAAGAAAAAGGAGGTTCCTTTTTCCACTATCTTAAAGGTGACATGAGAAATTAAAAATTGGTTATAAGTTGAAACATGAAATAAATAAGACCCATCTCCAAACAAGAAGAAACAAAAACCAAAAAGAAATACAAGAGCAAGATACCCTTGTATCAGACTCACCGGGTGGAAAGGATTCATGATCTCCTTCTCATGAGGTCTTTAATTGAATGATCCAAATTATTGACCACATCCTCTATGACCCAAAAATCATCTTCAATGAAATGATTTCTCCATTTGACGAGATATTGAAAATACTCATGCTTATGGGTCTTCTTTAGAAACTGCTTATCTAGAATGCATTCTATTTGTTGTGAAGAAAACACTATTATAGGATGATTTTCCAAATATTTTTGTACCAACTCCATCCTCTTCTATATCACCCTTATATAGATACAAATATGTCATGTTGAAAATGGGAGATATCTTTAGACCTACAAGAAAAGAAATCTCATATGCATCGGTAAAAAATTTCCTAAGGATTTGGTAGGAACCACTTTTATTCATGTTCATTTTATTGTAGTTTCTCATGGGAAACCTCTCCTTGCAAAGATGATCCAATACAAGATTGCTAACCTAAAATTGTAATTGTTCCCTCTTTTTATAAACATAGTTTTTGTATTCCTGATTGCTATCTTCTATGTTATGTTTCACCTTCTCTTGAATATCATAAATGGCGTGAGAAAAGTCCTCTCTATTTCACTACTTTTCTCCATTCTAAAAATATCATGAAGTTAAAATACTCCCCTTGGGTGCATACCATACACCTCATAGAAAAGACTGAAACCTATACTTTTATTTGGGAAATTATATGCAGATTCAACATCTTCCAAAATAAGATCATAACTTCAAGGTGAGCTACCAATAAGCCACATCAAAAAATTACCAAGGTTTCTATTGACAACCTCCGTTTGACCATTTGTTCATGGATGATAACTAGAAATAAAATTTACATTTCTGTCTAATTTATTTCATATCCCATCATCCAAAAATGAAACACAAACTTTGTATCTCTGCTAGAAATTATACTCCTTTGAATTCTATATAACCTTACAACTTATTTAAAAAATAAATTGGTTTTGTTATGACATCACTATTCTTCTTGCATTGTATAAAATACACCATTTTAAAAAATTTATCTACCAAAACAAAAATTGAATCATTTCCCCTTTTTGTATGAGGCAAACCCAACATAAAATCCATACCTACTAAATCCCAAGGCCCAGTTTGAATTGACAATGATTGATAAAGCCCAACATTTTGAATTCTCCACGTGGCATTTTGATAAATTTTGTACCTTTCTACATACTTCCTCACATCTTCATGCATCCTAGGTCAATATTAATGATTATTTTATTACAAATACTTCTTATCCTTCCCAAAGTGACCAACGAGACTACCACTATTTTTTCCCTTCAACAAATTATCTTTCATGGAGCCTGTAGGGATACATAGCTTGTTCCCATTGAATAGAAAACCTTCCTACATCATGTAGCATGTCCAAGACTCTCTATTCATGTAAATAGGATCATGGAAAGTTCAATATGCTTATTAATATTTGCATCATCTACATACAATTCCTTCAAACCTTCAAACCCTATGCCACTAGTTTGGATCTCATAAAACTTAAATCTCTTCCTTCTTAAAGTATCCAAAACTCTATTAATTTGGCCACTCTTATGTTTAAGAAAAAAACTAAAACTCTAAAGATAGCCGACATATTTAACATTCCATTGATTCAACTTTTATTGGTTTTTAATGAACTACAAAGCATGGTTATCTGTATACACAAAAAACTGCTAAGACGACAAATAATGCTCAACTTATTTAAGGACAAAACCATAGAATAAAATTTCAAATCATAAGAAAAATAATTCCTTTTTGCATCATTTAACTTCTCACTAAAGCATTCTACTAGTTTCCCTTCTTGACTTAGGAATACTCTAATTTCTAACCCACTAGCGTCCCATTCTACTTGAAACAGCTTGTCAAAGTCTGCCAATTCAAGAATGGGCTTCTCATCTATCTTCTTCTTAAGAAATCTGAAATTTTATTCATCCTTATTAGTCCATACTAATGGTATTTTATTTACTTTGGTTGTCTCAAGAATAGGTGCCACTAAATGGCATAAATTTATTATAAATTTTCTGTAAGACGTAGAATGACCATGAATGCTCCTTACCTCCATCAAATTTCTTGGTGTTGTCCAATCAAGGATTCATGTCCCTTCTCCTCGTCCATATTTTTCCCATCTCTCGACACCATAAAACTCAAGTAGATGATCTCGGTCTGTATAAACATGCACTTTTTAAATTGATCTTTAATTTATGTTTGTGTATCCTCCTCAAAACCTATCTCAAATTCTCTATATTCTCTTCTTTGGATCTTCTAAATGCCAAGATATCATCCAAATTAAAAATTACAAATTTCCCAAGAAATGGTTTCAAGACCACATTCATTAGTCTCATAAAAGTGTTGATAACATTATACAACCCAAAATGAAAAACCAACTATTCATAGAAACCATCACAAGTTTTAAAGGTAATTTTTTCATTCATTGCCTAGTCTAACTCTTATGTAGTGGTAGCCACTCTTCAAATATATTTTTAAAAAGTACATAGAACCAATCAAGCAATCTTTAAGATCTTCTATTCTAGGAATAGGCAACCTATAGCTTATAGTGATCTTGTTAATAGCCCTTAAATTAGAATACATATGACATTCCTCTCCTTTTTAGTGTGGAAGTACCATGGGAAAACAAAAATAACTAAGGCTATATGGACGAAAAAATTGAGGCCCCATTTGGATTTCTTCAAACTGCGAAGACAATGTCTATATACTGATTTCGTTTGATGAAATGGGTATTTAAGGAAAGAAAAAACCTCCATCTTAGCTTTCATGCTCTGTCTTCTCATGTTGATCTTATTCAAGGTAACCAGGATTCTGGGTTAGCCGGGGTTGATGGTAAAAAGAACAAGGAGGATGAAAATAATTTGAAGACTTTGCATGAAAGATTTGATATCCTAGAGAACACTTTGAAGAAACACATGAAGGATAACAATATCTTTATGAGTTCTACTATGGAGTGTTTTAACTCCATTAATTCAGAGTTTGATATTGGCTCCCCT
Source organism: Thuja plicata (assembly GCA_018584345.1). Taxonomy (NCBI): domain Eukaryota; kingdom Viridiplantae; phylum Streptophyta; class Pinopsida; order Cupressales; family Cupressaceae; genus Thuja; species Thuja plicata. The sequence goes on from MU224908.1 coordinate 379,357, forward strand.
AATGTGAATATTGAAGATGAAAAAGATGACATGGAAGATGCAGGACTTGGCAAGCGCACACGTTCTGCCAAGAAGAAGAAAATCCAAGGCAGGATTTTGAATCTTTCAAACTTCAATGTTGACATCAAGAAGGTCTTTGAGGCCAAGAATGAAGTGAAAGGCACTCTCCTAGAGTTTTCCTAGTTCAAGTTATTCCCCTATTTTTTTTGTTTCATTTTTTAGCTTTTGGTTGCCGGGGGTGCTAGTTGGTTTTTGGCTTTTTCTCTAGTTTTCTGCATTGGTCCTGGGTGTTGCGGGCTGGGTCTAAGTACTATTTCTGTTTAGTGTTTTAAATGTTGTCTATCTTTTTTTAATGGTGGTAAGGGGTTTTGGGTCCGCATAAACCTGTTTTTACCAAAAATCAAAAATAAAATAACTAAGGCTTTCCCCTATTAAACCTTTCTTCAAGAGGTCCTCCACTCATTTTCGTATCTCTTTATTTTCCATAGGTGTCAACCTATAGTCATTTTTATTAGGAAAGATAACCCCTAGAATCAAGTCTACATGGTGACTTATATTTCTCAAAGGTGGAAACTCATTTGGAAAATCAAATAAAACAATATCCCTATGTTTCTCAAAAATATCTTGCACTTCAAGAGGAAAATTATCAAGCTTTATTATGCTTTTTACACATCTAGATTTGAGAACCAAAGAAAATCCTTCTTCATCCTTCAAATATTATACAAACTCTTTACCACTCATTATAATTACCTTAATACTGCTTATGCTGCTACAATCTTATTCTTTCTCCCTTGTGGGTAGAAAAGTGTTATTTTCTCCATCCTTTTCAATGTTATATGTATTCTCACTTCCATCATGCACACCTTCTGGTAAAATTTTCATGGCGTTCAAAGAAACACATAACACACGTCCATAGGCATTATATCACAAAGCATAAATTCTCTATAGTTTCCTAGTTGATAATCCACATAGTCCTAATCATTAACTAATAATTGATGACCTTTTTATAACTGATATACCTTGTATGGTAAATGAGGTTTAATTCTCTTAATTTCTAGCTTGACTACCATTTTTTCTACTACAATATTATTTGTACTGCTAGTGTCTGCTTGGCAAAACAATAGTCTCATAAACACATAGCATTGGACTGCTACTTCAGGATTGGACACCCTAAATTGCTGCTAAGTAGATTATTTAGTATCATTTAATTATCAACCAGGGATGTAAACTTGGAATGGTGTTTGCAAAGTATATGCTTCAAACCTCTTTGATTCTCATTGCTAAACCTATGGAATCGAAATACATTATGCTTCAGGAATCTATACTATCTCAATTCAATGCAATCATGCTAAGAAAACAATAATCACGAGTAGGGGTTACTCTGCTCACCTATGCTGCAGGAACAGTGCACCAGTTCTTTTAATAGTGGATACAGGAACAACAGAGTTCTATTTACTTCTTAACGAGCAAGGAAATAACTTCTAATCTAATAAAATTATTCACTCACCAAGTGGGCCCCCTTGGATGAGTGAATAGAAATGCAATCAAGATAAGAGACTAAAACTCAAATTATGCACTCTATTCATTCATGGGGGAAATGTACTTGAAAAATAAACAGTGGTACAATGTCAAATTCTATTCCAAAAATTATATCAACTAACTCCCCTCGTGGAACTATAGAATTCCACTTATTTAAGGAGGAACTACACTAATACCTAAATCTAGGATCACTTCATTAATGAGGATAACTAATGGATACATCGTGCTCATAACAGAAATCTCAAACAACACTAGTAGGTCTTCAAGTTCTTCCCAAAATATAGCATGCAGTGGTTCTAGATCTGCGCGCAGTGTCTTCTTAGGAACTAAACTTACTCATTCCTCCATGAGAGTTTTGCGACATGCCCATCTTTAACCGCTTTACTTAATTCCTTTCTTTATGCTGGCACTTCTGAAGGTAACGACTGTTGTTGACCCTTTCAATGCCATGCTAAAATTCTTGAATGTGCCATGAATTGACTCCTAAAAAATGGTTAGCATACGTAACTTTCAACGCATAAATATATTTTATCATTTAATACTAAGAAAGAAGTGTAAGATCTCATTCAATATTCTTGCACAACATTTGGCTACAGGAAGGAGACTACCCATGAACATAGCATAGGGAAAAGGACTATCTATTAAACATGCAATCACTTAAATATCCTGCAACTTCTATCCATCAGTTCCAAGAAAAATACATTATGTTTTTACCATCCATTTTACCTACTTATGTCCTTACATATAAAATATATAAAAACCATAAGTTTTAAAGTTTCTGCTTTGAAAACAAAATGCTGAAAAAGGTAAGTAAACACATGGAAAAGATGGCCTTCTGAGAGGCTCATCAGTGTCTATGATTACATTGCAACATTCACATTTAGACTTACACTTGGTTTTGAACAAGGCTCTCTTTTGGACTGGTTTATGGTTTTCCTTTTGGTGTTTCGAAAGACCCTTTTTAGCATCAATGATTAATCCAATTCTAGTTCATCCTTGTGGTGGGTTGATGGTGACCCACACTTTATTGATCAACATTAATAATTTGATTGCGTCTTTCATTCTTAGAATATCCACCTTGATATTTTTATGAGCACTCCCAATATTTGTATCCATAATGATTACACTTAAAATAACTTCCCAACAAATCCTCTACCTCTATCTTGTGAACCACCCCTTTCCCTATGACCTCCTCCTTAGTTTTGATTGTTGGCAAGTGATCAATTTCAGTAATGTGATTCACTTTTTGGTTGTCATTTATGAAAACACACCTAGGTTTAAGATCGATTGTTTTGAAGATAAGTTATGGTATGTCCAAAATTGACTAAGTATAGAAACATAGGTACAATATTGTTTTGGATGTCAAACACAAAGATCGATGAATTAAGGCATGCAATATTAGTTGAAGATAGTATGTAGTATTTCTGACATACACCTAAGATCAATTTATCTTTGGTTAAGTTTATGATAAGTTATAAGGATTTGAAAACTAACAGACATCAGAGAACAGTGACACAGAGCAGTTGGACAGCAACAAAGAATAAGGGAGTATGACTTGGACTCCAGGAAATTGAAGTTGTATTTTTGTTATTGATAGTCTATAATTTGACTATGAAAGTGTGCTGACTATGCATTTGATATTTACTATATTCAATGTATTTTGTATTGAAGGCTGACTTAGTACTGTTTGTAATAGTCATACTGAGAGCAAACTTTGTAAAGTTAAAAGATATATATGTAAGAACTTTTTGGTAAAGATTATGAAGTGAGGAAGTGAAGTGTATCTAGTATTATATCTGAAAGAGAAGAGATGTGAATGACAGAGCAGAGAATGGTAGAGATATAAGGGAACTATCAAAGAAATTGTGATTCTTTTTTATGTTCATGACCAAGAACCTTTTGTAAAAAAATTACTTTGTAAGAGTTGTAAGCTCATTGGCCCCTAACAGGGTGTTGTGAACCTTTAACAGGATTTTTATTCCTCTAACTGGGAAATGTACTATGTAATATTCAGCTCCTAACAGGGCTAGGTCTCCTTAAAGGGACATTATACTTTAGTACATGCTTGTGGGTATCATTCGCACAGGGGTTTTCCCTTGGCTAGGGTTTCCTTGTAAAAAAATCATGGTGTTATGAGTTCTGTGTTATTTGTTTATGTTCTTTCCTTTACTGCAATTGTATGGTTAATGTTCACATGATTGAAGAATTTAATTAATTGTTATAATACTGATTCACCCCCCTATCAGTATTATCCAATCCTAACAATTGGTATCGGAGATTTTGGCCCTTGGAGAGAAAGCCTAATAGCTTGAGGGAGATCAGAATGGATTTAAATAGTTTATAGGAGAAATTTGAAGCTGCACTTGAAGAACTTGATAACGCTAAAGCAGAAAATGGTGAATTGAAGTTCAACATCTGAAGAGCTGAGAAATTCATAAAGAAAGTAAAAGAACAACTTGAACTTTCCAGAAGTCAGAGAGAAGATCTTGTGGTTCAGATAAAAGAAGACTCAGATGAGGACAATTCAGATCAGGTGAAGCAATTGAAAGAATAGATTGAGACTTTGAAGCTTGAGAACAAGAATATGGCTAAAGAAATACATATATAGGAGGATGCTAAGAAGAAAGCTGAAGAAACCTTGAATAATGCATTGAATCAAATGAAAGATGAAGCTGACAGCTACAAGAACATATACTTAGAATTGGAGAAATACAATCAAATTGTGAAAGGTGAACTTACTGAATCAAAGAAACATCTTGAGAAACTTCACACCAGCAGTGATTTGATTGATGAACAACTAGACAAGCAGAAACTTATAAGTGACATGACTATTTTTGGCTTCAATGAAGCTGAATGTTCAAAGAATCAGGAAGAGAAATCAGTTGAGACGATTAATGTTGAGAAACCATCTATTGAATAACCTACAGAGAAGATCAGACGTTTTAGAGGTAGATTCTTTGGTTGCAGCAGATTTTGACACATGAAGAAAGACTGCAGAGGTAATGCCCCTTTTAGAACAATTTCTGGTTATTGTTTTAACTCTAATGGATATGGACACACATTCTGGATTACTATAAATTACAAGTTAATCAAGAAAGAAGACCACCTATATGTTACAAATGCAATAATCCAGGACATATAGCAAAGTTCTGCAGGTATAATGGAGTAGATAATAGAAGAACACCACGTCCTATGAAACCTCAGAAGAATGGAAGTGATAATGGAAAGAATATTGCAGATGTGGAGAGTGATCTTGAAAATTGTTCTAATAAAGTAGAAGACAGAAGCAGTGGTAAGATATGGATGATTAAAGAAACTAGTGAGACATTAGTTCAGGGAGAGTCAATAGATGCTACTGGATCTTCGCCTAAAGGTAGCAAGACAGAATCGACCTAATCGGTCGATCATGACCTTAGGGGAGCATTAAATGCAACACATTAGAATTTATCCTGCCCCACAAATCATGTAGTGATCTCATGCGAGCTTGGGAATATGTTGAGCCAACATCATGGATCATATATCTAAAAGTGAATCATCAGTTGACTTGTATATTTTGATCGTGAGAATTAGTAGCCGACCAGACAGTTTGGAGTGAAAAAGAAAAGTTATAACCTAACTTGTATAAAGCACTATGTTATGATCTATTTTTCTATCATTTGACAAGGAGCGAGCCGAGGAGATTAGAGAGAAGAAGTATTCAGACATTTGTACACCTGCCGTGCGTCATCGATCGAAGCATAAACTCTAATTTTCATGTGTGAAACATGTAGTCTACATTATCTAAGCTATGGATGCACCTGTGATTTTTGATGTTGTTGATTGTCCTAGATACAAATTCAAGAAACATCCTTATAATTCATGTGAAGAGGATCCAAAAGGAGCATTTTCATAGACCCCACATGGCGTATTGCAAATAGAGGAGATGAGGGCTTACATACATTGTAAGTATGAAACATTAGGAGATGATGATATACTAACTGAAATGGAAGATATGACTGAGAACAAAATCATGAAGGAAGAATGGAAACATGTCAGTCAATTAAGTATAATGAAGATTATGGATCTATGTGACTTTGATGAAAACAAATGGTTTAAAATACTTATGAGCAGGGTTCATGACCAATTCACATCAATTGGTAGCTAACCTGTGAAGATATGCAGTGACCTAATTCATGAGATTATGATAACACTGGAGTTGTACCCATTACGGAGAAACATGTCACAAAGGAAGTTGAAACCCTAACACACTCAAAGTGGGACAGAAGAGCAATGCCATTAAATGATATTTTCCAAAAAGATGTAAGGTTGATTGCAATGATACTTGGTTACAAATTTTTCTATAGTAGCAGACCTAATTTAGTATCAGCTAGAGTTATTATGATGGCATGGAGAATGATAAAAGAAAACAAACAGTACAACCTATGTGAAATATTGGCACAATAATTCATTTAGAATGTAAATCTTGTGAAGAAGGACATAATAAAAAATTTCAGGTTTGGATGATTATTGGTACACATGTTCATGCATATTGAACATAAGTTTCCTGGTCTACACCCTAGTGGCTGGAAAATTGGAGTTCCTACTGGTATACTAATCTCACAGTGTTACAAAAGACAAAACACTACTTGGGTAGATGGAGAATTGTTTACAATGATCAAAATTCTACAAAGACAAATGAAGAGTAGATACAGATTACATGAGGACATTGTTGAGAAGTACAAGGAAACAATTTGTTTTATGGTTGAAATATATTGTGTATGTTTTGAGGCAGTGACCCCTAGAAGGAAATGGTGTTACCCTATGGAATATGAAGTGAGTTCTGAAGTACTCACCATGCAAGTAGAATATATTATTGCATCAGAAGTTGATACATCAGAAGGAAGATGGGGAACATATGAGGAGAATGATGTGGATAGAAGTCTTGTTGCTGCTATAGAACCAACTTGGCTTTGTTCTGAGATCTCTCTCCCAGATATCTTAGGGTGTTCACAACCCTAAACTGAGGTAAGTCACTCTCAACTTCACCTCCTCTTCAAGACTCAGTCCCCATCGAAGTTCTTTTCATCTCCTCCTTGCTGAACCTACATAAATAGATTCATTCTTCCCACTCAATCAATGTTTTCAGAACATTGCTTTCATTCTCTTCCCTAGCCAGACTATTACCAAGCTCGCCTAAGGTAAGATCTCCAGACTCTTTTTTGTTTCTTCTCCTACAAAAAACAAAAAAGAAACTATGTATAAGGGCTCCTCTCGAGTTCCATCCCAGCACATGACTCTCACCATGGATTCAGGAATCTCGAGGGGCCATCACTGCTTACAACCCAGAATGGGTGAAGAACTAAGAACTTACAAAATAGAAAATAAAGTAACTAATCTACTTGCATGCAAAATGAACAAAGAAGGTTGATATCCACTAAACACACTATCTGCAACTTCTCATTACTGGAAACAAAACAAGAATAGTACAAAAATCTGTAACTCTATGATTTTCTGTAGCTTCTCTTTTCTTCAATCTCTACTCTCTCTTCTAGATCTCTAAAATGAAGGATTTGGATGTTATTAATAACCATCCTCTCATTGAAATGACCCTAACTACCCACATATTCACAAGCATCTCTTTAGGAACTGTTACAACTGACCATACTGTCCATAAAAGACAAGATTCGCTTCTCGCGGGCCATTATGACTGACTTTACCGACCAACAGTAATGCAAAACTGACCACCAGTCTAAATCAGTGCCAGTGATAACTGACGGTGTTAGAAAATAGTGATACCCAACGGTGTTAGCAAACAGTGATACCTGACGGTGTTGACAAACAGTGATACCCGACGGTGTTAACCGGCACAGTGTTAACTGACAGTGTTAACCGACATAGTGTTAACTGACATAGTGTTAATCGACAATGTTAACTGGCACAATGTTAACTGACACAGTGTTAACCGATAGTGTTAATAGACACAGTGTTAACAGACACAATGTTAACCGACAGTGTTAACCGAAAATTAGGAAACCAACTAAGAAACCTAGCTAGACATGGATTGACCTAGTCATATCCATCTTAGGGAAAACAAAAGACCTTCTAAGGTCCACACAAACTCTCTTGACTTGGCTA
>MU224908.1:389299-407005 GCA_018584345.1 Thuja plicata
ACTTAGTGTTTTTTTTGTTAAGTGTTTCCATCAATGCCAAAGGGAGAGATTGTTGGAAAGTGATAAATTTGGGTAATGTGATTCAATTTTTGGTTTTCATTTATGGCAACACATCTAGGTTTAAGATTGATTGTTTTGAAGATAAGTTTTGGTATGTCCAAAATCGACTAAGTATAGAAATAGAGGTACAATATTGTTTTGGATATCGAAGATAGAGATCAATAAATTAAGGCATGCGAGCTTAGTGGAAGAAAGTATGGAGTATTTATGACATACACATAAGATTGACTTGGCTTTGGTTAAGTTTATGATAAGTTATAAGGATTTGAAGACTGACAAACAACAGAGAAAAATGACACAGAGCAGTTGGACAACAATGAAGAATAAGGGAGTATGACTTGGACTCCAGGAAATCAAAGTTGTATTTTTGTTATTGATAGTCTATACTTTTAATATGCAAGTGCGCTGACTATGCATTTGATATTTACTATATTAAATGTATTTTTTTATTGAAGGCCGACTTAGTAATGTTTGTAATATTCATACTGAGAGCCAACTTTGTAAAGTTAAAAGACATATATGTAAGATATTTTTGGTAAAGATTATGAAGTGACGAAGTGAAGTGTATGAAGTATTATATCTGAAAGAGTAGACATGTGAATGGCAGAGTTATAAAGGAACTATCAAAGCATTTGTGATGCTTGTTTCTGTTCATGACTGAGAACCTTTGGTAACAGAATTACTTTGTAAGAGTTGTAAGATCATTGGCCCCTAATAGGGTATTGTGAACCTTTAACAAGGGTTTTATTCCTTTAACAGGGAAATGTACTATGTAATATTCATCTCCTAACAGGGCTAGGTCTCCTTATAAGGACATTATACTTTAGTACATGCTTTTTGGTATCACTCCCACCGGGGTTTTCCCTTGGTCAGGGTTTCCTTGTAAAAAAATCATGGTGTTATTAGTTCTGTGTTATTTTTTTATGTTCTTTCCTTTATTGCAATTGGGTTAATGTTCAAGTGGTTGAAGAATTTAATTAACTATTATAATACTGATTCACCACCCTCTCAGTATTATCCAATCCTAACAATTAACCACCTCTATCATTAGTAGTTTTCCCACTTAAACTTCTAGTGCCTTCTCCTTCATTCTTATACTGCCCCTACTTATTTATTGTCCCCTTCCTCTAAAACCCCTTCATCTCTTATTCTTTTGCTAAAATTTCTTCATATGCACTTTTTCTTCTACCCTCAAGGCAAGATGATAAGCCTCTTCTAGGATTCTAGGGGACATAAGGATTATTTCATCTTGAAAACTATATATTAGGCTATTCACATATCGAGCTATTTCCTCTACATCTTCACTATGCCCTGACCAGATTACAACTTGTAAAATTCCTCTATATAGTCTTTCATAAAGATGTCTTTCTCCTTGAAATTTTACAACCTCTTAAAGATATTGGTCTAATAATCAACATGACGTAACTTAACCTTCAATTTAGCTATGATTAAGTCCCAAGAGTAAATTCTCTCCTTGTTCTTTCTTCATCTCCCAATTTGGACAAATTCCCACCACATTGTAGCGCATCTTCAATCTGGTGCAAGAAAAATTTACTCTTCTTTCCTCTAATATTCTCTCATATTAAAAATTTATCCAATTCATTAATCCAATCAATCATGTCATCACCATTAAGATTTCCTAAGTAGATTAGAAATTTTATTTTAGGTTTAGAACGGACATTCATGGCTATCCTCGATGATATTTCCTCATATTCTTCTTGCTGGTCTTCTATTTCTTCCTCATTATCTTTCCTTTGTTTTTTCTCTTCTCCTTCATTATCAGTTTCACCTTCATTAGGGTTTCCTCTTTGTTGTGCCCTTTATAAAGCATCTATTCTGGAAATCAAATGCTACAACATTTCTAGTACACCTTCACTATTGGCTCTTTTGCCTCTTCTACAAACTCCTCGTTTGTCCATTTTCCTTGGAGGCATTTTGACTAATCACCAATGCCAAATCACTTCATGCTCTGATACCACTTGATGACACACCTTACAAAACACACATTTAAATAATTTTATAGAGAATTAAGAATAGAAGAATAACAATAGATATGATATAGGAGTTTTGGGATGATTCCTTAATAATCTTAACATTCATACACACAAAAAAATGAGAAAAAACTAAAAGTACAAAATTTATTGATTAATATTCGTGCAACAATGTTTAACTAGTTTGATTTCCTTTTAATATTATTATTATTGAGGATTTGTAGAGTCTTGGAATTACAATAGGGTGGTCCCACTATAGTGTGTCCCACTTTTTGGCCAACTTTGACACTGCGATCAACATTCTGAGAAAAAAATTCACTTTCAAACACCTGGTGCGAAAAAATATTAAGAATTTGAATATGATGTAAACTAAAATCTTTTAGAATTTTATTTCTAGTTTATAAATATTTTTAAAAAAAATTAAAATTCAATTTTCCTTCTCCTTCGAAAAGTGGTTTGTGTGAAAAAATAGTATTTTTAATGAGTGGGTGTCGCTTGGATTAGCATAACTTTTTTTAAATAAGATAATGATTGATAAGTAGGAGATATTTTTCACAGCAAGTCAAATTGTGATATTGCTATCAAGATTCAACTGTATAGTTTTTTAGTCAAACTCATTGACCCATAATTCATGAGTAGTGGTTCACATGAACCCATCTCTCATGAGAATGAATGGAACACTTAGCACTCATTGGATCAAGGTGAATATTTCAAGGTTATATATTTCATGGTTATATTTGTAACTTCAATATCTAAAGGATGCAATTGGTTTCATTCATTTTGGGTTAATATTTCATACTTTAATAAGTTCTAAAGTGACAGTAACTGTAACTTAGACATAACGTGACTTCCATCGCTCTAACTTGATCATTACATATCGAAATTCTTTTTTTTCTTTTTTTCATAGAAAGATAACACAAATACTCTTTTCCTACATATTTTTCATAATTTTTTTTCGTTAACTTACTATTTTCCCCGAAGCGTCGAAGAGAGAGGTTGCTAAATGGTCACACAAACTATGTTTAATTCAACTAAAAACATAAAGTCAAAATGAACTCAATAGATAATAAAACCATCATCATTGTAAAGCTTGTTTTGAGTAGCATCATCTTCCATTTGGGTTTCAGAAGATTGTTTTATTTAGTTCTTGATTGAGACCTTCAAAGGGCAAAAATTTGTAGAAATTTGTTGGCTTTGGAGAGGAAGGCCAAATTCAAGGGGTTCACTCGAACACACTTTCTAGCCAAGTGGGTTAGAGAGAATCCCCTTCTAGAGAAACCCCCATGGAAAATTTGCACAAATTTCTTATTTTTGTTGGTTCAGAGGGTTTTCTTGAATTGGGTCTAGTTCGAGCGGACCCCTCCATTCTCTCGAAGGGGTTTTTCTTCATCCACGTGATTTTTCTTCATGCCTAAAAGTGGGACACAACTTTGTGGGATGACACAATAATATTCATCTTTCACAACAAGCTTCCTTACACATATAAAAAACATCCATTTTTATGATGCCTCAATAATCTAATTATCCTCTACTCATTGCTTACCTATCAATTATTTTATCTTGAAATCTCATATGCTGCAACCCACTTAAAACTATCAACCTCCAAAATATAGGGAGCCTGATCACTTGGTTGCCCAACTATCAATTAACTAGTAGCCAACTGACTTATGCCTCTTTGAATAGTTTAGAAAATTTTGCTTCCTTTTTAAAAACTAGCCATCTATTAATGCTAAATAGATTGGAAAGTAACACTATTTGGTTTGGGAAGGATAAAAACCAAACAATTAAAGCCTCTTTTGCAGGTAAGTTCATGTCACATGGGTGACATGAGGTTCCTTTTTCCACTCTCTTAAAGGTGATAGGAGAAAATAAAAAATGATTATAAGCTGCAACATGAAGTAAATGAGATTTTATCAAGCAACAATTCTTTCAATATGTAAGGGACCTAAAATGTACAAAAAGTTTGTCTTAAAACTTATTTTTAAATGGTGAGAAGTGTTGACAAAATGAATAGCCTACAAATCATTTCTACCATTAACATATAAAAAAATTTCAATGAAGAAGAACAATATTCCCCATTATCTTCTAGCCACAATCTCTAGTAATTTCCTTTCAATATTTTTAAACACTAGAAAATTTGCAGAGGAACTCATGAAGGAAATCATTTAAGTTCACTGCATTCCAATTCAAGATCAATCCATAATAAATGAGGTGAATTCTTCTCACAATCATCTAAATTTCCCATGAAGTATGTAATTTTGGAGCTCAAGGATAAATCAAATATCGAGCAGAAACACCAAAAAAAAAATTCATTTATTTTAGAGAGGATTCTTTTTATTTGTAAGTGTTTATCATATCCTCTTTGTTGACAATGTGCGTGTGAAAAGTGTCCAAGTACCTGGAATCTACAAACACACACTCCAATGAATCATTTCATGGTTAGTTAATCAAAACATGAAAATCAAGATACAACCAATTAAGCTAACTAAAACTGACTCATTTCCTTATAGAAGGCAAGAGTTTGAACTTTCCTCTTAGGTAATCACAAAGTTCATTGACTACACCTATTCTAAATGAATGATTTAAATAATCTCAATGATTGATCTAGTATGCAAATGCAAGATTGATTCAAAGCTAGTTAGATTGATTTTAAAGAACCAAATTGAATGTGATTATTCTTTTTAAAAACCCAAATTGAAAGTGCTCTAGATTATGAAGTTCGCATGCAAATAGAAATAATTAACAAAACTAAGTAATTGAAACTAAGAATGCAAAACTACTTGAATGCTAAAAATAGTATAATAAGGATAATAAAATCTAGGTCCTTTGTGAAGGAAAAGTTCTCTTTTATAGAAATCTATATTGAATCGACGGTCAAAATTGAAAACCAAATAGTAGATAGGATTCGATCAAAGGAAGCACAATCCACATCCAAAGAAGATGATTCATTGAGAGAGTCAGTTGACTGAACTGACTGATCAGTTATTTTGGAAACTTCCAAAATCAATTTTGAGTTAACAACTTTGTTTCCAAAATGAGAAAAAAGATAAGAATAAGTTAACTGAATAAAACATATGTGTTTCCAATTCGAGAATTAGTTAATTGAAAATGATGACATTATATGCATTTTTAAAGGTTTAAATGATTTTAAATGCATATTTCTTTATTTAATTAATTTAATTCCTTTTTTTAATTTTATTAACCATTTAGCAATTTATTTAATTAATATATTATAATATCAATTAAATGATTAACTTAAGGTTTATTTCCCAATGTAATGTATTTTTCAGAATTAAAAAATTAATCAAGTACGATGATTAATTAGGACATAGGATTTAGGTCAGATTAGCTTGACATTGATGAATTGCCTGTTTGGTTTAGGACTTAGAATAATCAATATTAGGGTTTATTGATAAGAAATTGAGATTAGGGGTCTAGGGTTTAGATGACCATTTTTAGCTCGTTACATTTACCCCTCTTTGAATTGATGTGCGATCAGCGCATTGATTCAAAGAATTGTTAGTAATAAGACCCAGAATGGTTTGATTTGAAGTGATGAAACCATTCTTGTCAAAGAAGACTGACTTCTAGCTTGATTGGATGAAGATCAATCAAAAGATATAAAACAAAATGCTCAATTTGATTTGAAGTGATTAAACTAAACATCTATCAAGAAATCTTAAACTTTTTGATTAGATTGAATATTAACCAGTTGGATTTGAAGTGATGAAATTGATTATCATTAAGAGATTTGGTTAGCAATCAAATTGACTTGATTTGAAGTGATGAAGCCAATTTGATCATTGTATCTGGTTTCAATAATGAATAGCTCGTATAAAATGAATCTTGTTTGGTTTCAAGTGTATTCACCATTGTATAAGATCATTGATTAGGTTGCCTTAGATTTAAGATGATCTCAACTTGATTTGATGCAATGAAGCTTAGATACCCCAAGTGATGGGGTATTTATTGAGGATGTGATCATTGGAATGTTCATGTCCTAATCCTGCCCCTCAAGAGAAAAATTGAAATATGGCTAGGTTCCGTAGAGAACAGAAGTAATTCAATTGATAACATGATGCAAGAAGAAGTTGATCTGATTAGAAATAGGTCCCAAGAGGCTAGGACAAAATCTGCACTTGATGGAAGGTCATGTTTGACAAGATTTGACTAAAATTGATGACACAAGGATTGGCGAGAAGAAATTATGAGAGATTTACATTGGTTTGGAGTCTAGACAAACCAAATGTGCAAGAGGTCAATTGTAGTTGACTGAAAAAGTCAAACATAAAAAATGACAAGTAAAAAAATTTTAGATTTCGATTTCAATCTTGAAAATGGAATCAGGGCAGTCGAATTAGCCACATGTGTCATTTTCACATCAATCAACACACAATCAACCACTAGGAAAAAAGAAGATCGACCAATGGGAACTTCAAATCCTTCACATTGGAGAGAGATAACAATATTTTGCATATTTGAACACCATGAAGATAAAGATGCAAGACTATCAAGAATGTAACCTAAGGTGTAGTCACTGAACTTTTAGCTTTGAATTTTTTCATCATCGAGCATTTTTGGAACATCGGATTCGATACAATCCTTACTGGTGTCACTGCGACCATAAGAATATGAATATGACTTTCATTCGATAAGAGGAGAAACAAACTTAAGCATTAGGGCACAAAATCTGAGATGACCTCAACTTTGTTTCTACTTGATCTTGCAAGAGTACACTAGTATCAGGGCATTCAAAGCCAAGATAACCATGAGTGCAATCTTGCGTAAACAAGTAGAGAAATAAAAATCAAGAAGATAGTTTTTACCTTACCTTGGTGTGCAAGTAAACAAGATCGAGGGATGTGTTAGCTCTTTTTCTTGTAGAATCAATATACTACAGTAAATGCTTGACTCTTTGGTTCCCAATTCAAATTCATATAGGGAAAAGAGGGCTATTTAACAAGAAAGATATTCCTTCTACACTTTGGGCTCCACAAACCCAGGCGGATTAGCGATTCATGATCCTTCATCTTTTTAGGTCACTTGGCATAGGAAGGATAACCTATTGATTCTCTCTTCAAGGAATCACTATGATGAATTGTATTCAAAACAATTATCTAAACATGTATGTTCTTATATAATATAAAGTAAAGATTGATTAATATTTGAATGATTTGATGATAATGACTACACATCAGAACTTGCCCAGTGCCTATTCCTAGGCTATAGAGTCATAATAAAACATACATCAACCAGAGACAATTAATTGAAACACAAGTAAAACTTTAGATAGACTATCTTACAGACTATCGTCTCATTCTCAAACCTTTATATCAAATTCTTGCACAAATCCTAACCCTCTGTAACTATTTGCAAGATTTAAACCCTCCTTGAAAGCAACTCACAAATAATAACACAACTACCTTATAACTAGTATATTTAAAATGTCTTACAAATTAATTATACAAGAGATGAAAGTAAATGCAAAAAGACATCAATGATCTGAGACTAGAAATTCCATTGTATTTTATTAATAACTTTGATCTCAATACATACAGAATGACTGAAAGCTTAAAACTTAGAAACTATTCAAAAGTATCCCTTGCAGCTTTGATTTTACCATCCTTTACAATATGTTACAATTTTCTACTTACAGCCAGTACTAGTAATCTTGGAATCCTTAAAGATCAAGGATGCAACAAGCTTCGGATGACTAGGCTAAAAGACAAAACTTAGAGTACGATAGGACAAAATAACAAGTGGACATAATAACCAATTTTTGTACAAGATACTTGAACTAATTCATTATCCTATAGCCACATGGTGATTGTATCCGCCTTGAACTTGCTAGGGGAAAACCATCTGGAGTCTGTTATCTTGGAGGCTGGTGATGTAGGATCTCCACTCTCAACTGCATCAATTGTCCTGTTGTCCTTCATCATCCACTTGCATATCCTCACCTTCACCCGGATCAACTATTGTGTATATATCCTTCAAGGAAGTGTACACCTCATCACTTGGCCAAATGAAGCCAAGTACTTCATATTTTCTGTTATTTATCTCCTTTTAAGTGGTATGTGTTTTCTCAATTTCATCTAACCAGAATGCAAAAAAAATCTGGCCTTGCCCACTATCTCGATTGCCTGTGAAAAAAGGAGTGTCCTCTCCAAGTTTAATATGATGTTAGTTCTAACTGCCAGCGCTTCATTCATTTTTTGGTGCCACAACATCTCATCTTTGATGTTCCCATTCTTCCTGAAGAGATTTGGGAACATCTCATATCTATCCTGTGAATATTCCTTTTTCAAAGCCAACACCTTTCTAACAACAATGTATCTCCTGATATCCATATCTAAAAGTAATTTGATACATTTGTGGGTTCTAGTCAGGACTATGTCAACATCATTACTCTTCTTACAAGTAGTGTGGAAGAATTTTAACTCCCCTGCTTTCCCTTTCCACTTATTCACCAACTGGTCCAACTTGTCTTTGCTCTCATTATATTCATTTATAATGTTGACAATTTTCTTACCTTGAGCATATATGGCTGTATGTACTACTTCATGTGTTCAATGCATAAGAGCGTTGTGTATCTTATATACATGTTTTTTATTTACCCATGCCTTTTCTTCTCTGAAGGATACATATTGTTCCACCCATTCTATCTTTTTCCGTTCAAACTCTGCTCTTCCATCTTTTAGCATGGCCTTTTCTTGCTCAAGCTCTTCTAGAGTGGTAGAAGGAGATGGTGCAGGGGAGGGAGGACAAGTAATTATGGGACCTGATGAAGATGGCTGGTGGGGGTTCTGAGTAATTCTCTTTTGAGGCATTAATTGGAATGTTGGCCTTGCCTCCAAGAATGCAATTCTATCATCCTTCTGCAAAGACTTAACTCTTTCATCATTAAATGCTTTTAGAACAAATTCATACTTTTGGTTTAATTTTTCAAAAGAATCCTTTTACTTTTCAGCTACCATCAAACTCAAATTAGCAGTCTGGAAAAAAAGGTTAGCTGTCTCTACACCTGAGGTATCAGAAACTCTTTTTATGATGAGGCTACTTGTATCCTCAGTCTGATCATCCTCTTTTTCTCTCTTTTTATCTTTCTTCTTCATGGACCAAATTGCTAATGATGCACAATCTTCACTAAATTAGGCACCAATTGATGTTCCAGTAGTGTTCAAAGGTTTAGCTTCCTTCCTAACAACATCAAAAACAATGGCGTCAACCAATTCCCACTGGGGTAAGATAAGGATCCCCTTTTTCCTTACCAGTTCCCTGCCCTCTTCAGGGGTGATCTTGTCAAACTTATTAATCATCTCCTATTTGGTTTCCTTTTCAATGTTCTCTTTGCTCTGATCTAGCTGAGCTTCCTGCAACTTACAACATTTATCATTGAATTCATCAATATGAGTTCTCCATAGAAATTGAATAAATGCCCTAGCCTTAACAAAATTATCATTTGAAATAAATTCTTCACTGGCCTGTTTGGTTACAGGGTCCATCTCTTTTCCAGCAAACTCTTCCACTGTGAGATCTAGAGTTGTATGTCTTGGTGCCTCTAGCACTCCTTCTTGTAACTCTTGTGTAGTAACAAAAACATGGCCTATGGTTTCCCATTTGGACCAATTGCTCAGGAATATCCTAGTCATCCATATGTAGAGGGTACTGGGAAGGGGAGTATAACTCGTTCACTTTCTCTTTTCCTTCCACTTTTTGTTTCTTGGGAGAGGGCATCTTTTGGGCACTAGTATCTACTAGCCTTTTGCCTTTCTGATCAAAAAATTTGTCAATCTTGGGCATAATTGTACTATACCCTCTTCTCTTATACACTAGATAATTTCCAGGTGGGACTACCCTTCCCTATGCAACTTTTCTCAGAATAGCCTTAGCCTTTTCTGGCTCAGTTTCCATTACTCTGTCTTTCTTCTCATTGAGAGTTTGCATGATACCTTCAAACAATGTCATAAGGGACTCAATCTTTTTGGCCCAAGGAGAAAATTCCTTTAAAGGATCATATGACTTATCAAAATCGTGGACAAAGTCTAAAGACTTCTTATATACCAGCAACTTTTCTTTCCTGACCTCTTGGTCATTCAGATCAAAAAAAATTCTAACAATGTCCTCTGGGAAATTGAATTGGTGCTCTAGTGCCAAGAACTTGGTTCTTTTTTTGAACATGCCCATTATGAAGCCTTCATTGTCTGCACACCTCAATACAGGTGTTGCTAGATGGTAGGGCTCAAAATATTTGTCAAATTTTGTCCATCCACCTTTTATGATGATGAAATGGTGAGCTCTTGTGAGGGTGGGGAAAATACTTCCCTTCATCTTGCCTATTAGGGCTTCTTCCTGCAATCCTCCCATCCGCCTCATAATTTTTTCTATTCCAATCTTCAATGGCACTCTGTGGGGTAGAACATTGGGGGTTCCCCTGAATCCATAAACCCTGATAACTATAGAAACATGGTACAAAATCAGATCTCCCCAATTGTGGGCAATTTTTCAGTTCTGGGGCAAACTCCATAGACTTCAATAATCTCATCATATCTGTGTGGATCCTAGGATTCTGTTTGCATAATAATGACTTAAACCTAGCAGAAAAAACTCTATTAAAATATACATATCTGGCTTCTTTTCTATCCCAGGATAGATCAGCACTCCATAATTGGATAGGCAAATCCTCATCATCCTAGAACTTAGTGAGGTCCATCTCTTCCTCAAAGATGTCAGCACTATTAAATAGAAACATGTGCATCATAAGAGAATACCACCCCTTTGGCTTGAGTATATTACTATATTTAATACCTATTAAACCTTCATGCATTTGTTGAGAAATATAAGAAGCATAGTAAAAAAATACTGATATGTTGAGATGTAGAATCTGAACCACCATGAGCATCATATGAATAGGCATTGTTGTTTCTTCATCTTCGCCTAAAACCAGGCACAAGGAATTATACATTTTTCTAGATTTACCATTTAAGTAGTCCAATTTGAATGGTTCTAGTGTGTTTGGGACCACAATAATCAAATCCCCTATTTTGTTAAAATACCCTTTCAAAGCATCATTTATGTAATACTCCTTTTGAGTTTGGTATACTTCCTTAAAGGAATTGAAATCAATATCATCTATTTGTATTGAGGAGTCACTTAATTTAAAAATTCTTCTGATCTTATCGGTTTTGATAGTCAACAACATGTTTCCCTGTGTATCCCTTACAACCCTAGATATTCTATCATATGTGTTGGCTATCATCGTGAACTGATCTGTATCCATGAACACCCTGAGTATTATCAATTTTCCCACATCTAAATCCCATATGTTACAATCTGGGGAAGGAGCGTTTCTTTGGATGTAAGAAATTCTAAACAAACTTAAACCATTTATACTGGTTTTGACATCTTTTTCCCACCTACCTGAGTCATATAAACCCACTCCTACTCTGAAGCGGGGATGTGTTGGAACTATTCTCTTAATTTGGGTGACATCAGCCGTGGATCCTTTTAATTTCTACAGAAGGTCTTCTCTCGCATTTCTTTTCTGATAATCTATCTCTCGAGAGAGTTCAATCCTAGGGGCCATTTTTAGACCTAGGGCTTTTTACTGAAATGAAATTCAGACTTAAACAATAATTTTGAGATCTTTTCAAATTTCAAATTTTATTGGAAGTATGAATTTCTACTGTATCGAAAAAAGCTTACCCATTTTGCAATTCTATTGCAAGGAGCTGAATATCACCACAATTTTTTTCTTCACTTGAATGATTCTGGTGAATTATTGTGGCTTCAAGTTGAATTAACAAATTATATTTCCTCAATAAAATCAATCTTTCACATTGAATTCAACTGAAGTGGCCACACATTCTGCAATCAATTTTCCTGCTTCAAAACTCGTGGCTTAACGACTCACTGATGCTTATTTTAATAACTTTGAATTTTGACCATAGATCTCAAACAACATCTCCTTCATCTGAAAGCTCTCATCTTTTCCTAGAAATAACTATTCATTCGGGACACGTGTCAACATTACTTGATCGCTTAAACTCTAGATCTTGTGCTCTTTTTCCTTAAGCGATCAAGTCAACCATCTAATTCACCTTAAATCGGCCACAAGTTATTCCGCCTTGAGTTTACTGACTGTGGCTATGGTGTCATCCACTTGGACATGGGTCAACACAGCTTAATGGCTTAATTGCTAGATGTCAATCAATTTTTCTTTAAGCTATTAAGTGAGTCGTCCGATCTTTTTAAACTTGTGATTTTAATAACACGATCTCTGCGTTGCACAGGACCCACCTTTTATGCCACGTGTCACGACGGCTTAATCGCTTATCCATTAGATCTCGATCACTTTTCCTTTAAGCGATTAATCTGATCATTAATTATTTCTTTACATGATCTACCTTTAATCCTTCTTTTATGATCTCAGTCAGACCCACTAGGACATGTAGCATCACATCTTAATCACTTAAGTGATAGATCTCGATCAGTTTCTCTTTAAGTAATTAAGTGAGCCGTTAGATCTTCAGCACATTTTTTGACCTTTAACCTACAATCAGCTTCACCTTTATTGGAATACACATCACCCTCTAGACATGCATCTGCACCACTTAATGGCTTAGACGCTAGATTATGTGCATCTTTGAGATAAGCCATTAAGTCATTCGTCGGATCATAATCAATCTGTATGTACTTTAACCAACACTTGCTCAGAATACCTAGGTCCACCAACTACCACATGTCAACACTGCTTAATCACTTAGCTGATAGATGTCATGCATCTTACCTTTAATTGATGAAGCCAACCACTAGATCCTTCTGAGCTTTAATCTCTTTTATACTGCCTCTGACAAGACCCACATCAATCCTTTTGACATGCGTCGGCATAGCTTAATCCCTTACATGATTGATGTCATGCATCTTGAGATTAAGTAATTAAGTCCACCATTCAATAAAACAAGTTCTGCCCACTGATTAACTGAGAACCTTTACAACCACTGAACCCACCAAAGATACGTGGCGTCACGGCTTAATGGCTTATATGATAGATGTCATTTACTTTGTGATTAAGCCATTAAGGGGACCATCAGATTAAAAGAGACATGCTCGATAGATAATGGATTTAATTAAAACATACACGGACTTTGGACTTAGGAAATAATACAGGACCATGGCATTAGGATCGACAACTTAAAAAATAAACACATTTTAAAAAAGAACCCACTCGATACATGATCTAAGTGACAAAAGTAAATTGAAATTAGAAACAAGTTCAACGCTTAGGGTTTTGTGACCAAAATTTATACTTTGAAGGATGAGACAAGGGTTTTTTGGGAATTTTTCTAGGTTAAGGATTTAAACGATACTTGCAGGGGCATAAGAAAAATTTCAATTATGATTTTAAACCCTGTGATTACAAGCAATACAAAAAACTTCAAAATTTTACAAGGCTGACTCAAGAACAAGAAATGTTACCAATAGGATGTGAGGCTTTTCCACCTTAATGCAAGAGATCTTTTCACATACACCCAATTTATTTGACATTGGAGGATCATCGAGACCACACCAACAAGCAGCAGACAAAGAAAAGATTAACGAAAATCAACGAGAACAGACAACATACAAATAGAAGTTCAACATAATTAAGCCAATTTAAAAGTTTTTGAATGTGTATGTGTAGGAGGTGCTGATAAATACTGTCATGCTTGTGAGTGGAATGTGTTTGAGTGTTATCAATCTATTGTTTATGTTGGCATTATCCAATGTGTTTTAAGAAACACAGATGCGCCCAAAGATAGTATTAAGAAACACTTTTGATCAGGGTGTTGAGAAACACCTGTTGTGTCAGTACCAAGATGTCCTTCAGAAATGACAAGATTAGTGACCCTGGTGTAAGCCAAAGATGTGATCAAATTTGGGTACCTATGTCCCCTAATAAGAAAATTTGATTGAAGATAACTTACTTGACTAAGACTTCTGAAACAAAGCTGATTCGATTGGCCCCAGACTATGACTCTGGATCGGTTTCAAGCCAGGAGGGTTCTCAGAAGAACCGAAGTGTCACAAAGGATGTTTTCCAAGAGAGAGAATTGATAGATGGAGAACTAAGTATAAGAGGTGCTTGTTTACCATTTTTTCACCTACTTGGCAGAAATTTTATTTTTTCTACTATGGCGCCTGTTTACCAGGTTTTCACCAGGCACTTTTTTTTTTCTTTTTCAAATTTTTTGTATTTACTTATTTTTTATTTTATTTTTTTGATTGATGCATCAAGGCACCTGTTCACAATGTTTTCACCTAGATGATCATTATTTTCAGTACTTTTTCCAATTTTTAGTCTTTTTTTAGGATCATAAGTATGTAAATAGTGTTGATCGCTGAGAATGCCTTAGCTGTAGAACTTATTCAGATGGAGAGTGTTGATGAGATCCCAGAGGTGTTCTCCTTTAGGTGTGGAGAGTCGATAGGCTCCTGAGCTGAATGTTGCAGTAATGATGTAAGGACCCATCTAGTTGGGTTAAAATTTCCCCTTTTTTATCTATGTAACTGATTACGAGGGTTTTCTCTCAGCACTAGGTCACCCAGCTGAATTTCTCTTGGTTCGACCTTTTTATTATAACCTCTATACATTATTTTTTGGTAAGCTCTGAGGTGATCAAATGCCACATGCCGATGTTCATCTAAAAATTCTAGTTCTTACACCCTTGAGACTCTGTGATCTTCATCTGTGATAAGCCTTCGTAGAGAAACCCTCAGAGGTGGGAGTTCTACTTCTATGGGTAATACTAATTTTGCTCCATAGACAAGAGCAAAGGAGATTTCTGCAGTAGGTGTTCTGATACTTGTTCTATATACCCATAGTGCAAGATTGATCTGGAGATACCAATCCCATCTAGATCTATTCACAGTATGGTGCAATATTTTCAGCAAATTTTTATTGGAGGCCTCAACCTGTCCATTAAAGTATGAATAGTAAATGGAAGAGCAGTGTTGTTTAATCTTCAAATTCTCACAAAGTTCTTTGATATTGGTGTTTTTAAACTACCCTCCATTGTCAGTTATAATGGCTGAAGGAATGTCATATTTACAGATAATGTGATTAAGAATGAATAAGGTCACCTATTGGCCAGTAGCTTTGATTAGTGGGACCGCCTCTACCAACTTTGTGAAATACCCAGTGGCGTTGAGGATGAATTTGTGCCCATTAGAATAATATGGGTGCATCTGACCGATGAGGTTGAATGTCCACTGTTGAAAGGGCCATTGTGTGATTGAAAACCAAAGAGTGGACATGATTCGATCTGAGGAAGCATAATCCACATGTAAATAAGATGATTGGTTGAGAGAGTTAGTTGACTGTACAGACTGATCAGTTATTTTGGAAAATTCCAAAATTAATTTTTAGTTAACTACTTTGTTTTGAAAATTAGAAAAAGATAAGAATAAGTTAACTGAATATAACAGATTTGTTTCCAATTCAAGAATTAGTTACCTTAAATTGATGACATCATATGCATTTTTAAAGATTTAAATGATTTTAAATTCACATTTTGTTTTTTATTTAATTAATTTTATTCCTTTTTGGATTCTATTTACAATTTAGCCATTTATTTAATTAATATATTAGAATATCAATTAAATAATTAACTTAAGGTTTATTTTCCAATGTAATGTATTTTTAGGAATTCATTAATTAATCAAGTATGATGATTAAATAGGACCTAGGATTCAGGTCAGATCAGCTCGAGATTGATGAATTGTCTGTTTGGTTTAGGAATTAGAATAATCAAGATTAAGGTTTCTAGATAAGCAATTGACATTAGGGGTCTAGGGCTTTGATGACCTTTTTAGGTCATTACAGATAGAATGTTGATTATATGACATTGAGAATGATTTTGTGAAGTATGGTTTTCATTGCTAGCAATCCATTACTTGGGTAAGTTTGTTTTGTGCAAATTTAGATAGTTATACCAACTAGTACATAGTTAAACCAACCGATACACAGTTATACCCAATCGGTAAAGACAAGGAAATACGGTAATTGATGAACACAAGATAAGTGGTGAAAAGAACAGGTGAAGGTTAGATCGGTGAAAGGAGACAATTTTTTATTGGTACACTAGAAGGTGTAAAGACAATAGGTGAACTTTTTTTTGTGACTGTGACTCTTAGTTCATAGTGATACAGGTAAAAGTAAAGATACTATCTGTGTGTTGTAAAATGTGTGCTTAGAATCTGCAACCAAACACTTCAATAAAACATTGCATCAAAGGGGTTAGTATTAACATGAAGATCAAATATAGAATTAAAACCCTTGAAATTGACTTATTGCTTCCTAGTTGAATCGAGTGTGATTCTCATGAGTTTCCCATCACATTGGACATAGACAATCAGTGACTTGACTACTCCAAAATGGAAGATTCAATGCGAGAGTGAGAAAGATGCATAGACTTGCATATTTTTATTTCAAAAGCTTTTGAAAATGGAAAATGCATGAACTAGCAAACTAAATGTATAGAAACTATGAGAAATGAGACTAAAATGCAAGATTAAGATATCAATGAGAAGAACAATGCATCTACCATTAAGCTATGAAAGGAAACTAAGATTCTATTAAACTAAGAAATGGAGCTTAACAATGCAAGAATCCAAGTAAACTACTGTGCATGTAAGAACTACAAGTGCACAATGAAATTCTAGATTGAAAATAGAATTATAACTCTACTCCAAATATTCTTGTATATCTCTAGCATATCTATTAGGTCTAGCTGTGAGAAAAGGGAGTTATCCCTTTTATAGGAAATTCCAAGAGATGGATGGTTGAGATTAAGAGGCAAAAAGGAATGATCAATGGTGGAGATGCAACTTCCCTCAATCCATCTAAGCTAAGTGGAATGCTTTTTATTTGTCAACCTTGTGGATGATGAGACAGATCTTCCATTTCCCTTTTTATTTGGTCTATTTAATTTTTTAGTTCTCACACGTGTGTGAATGGGTTCACTTTTTTATTTAAAGAGGGACTTAGGACTTTTTGATTTATCCCAATGTTTTATGCATTTTTGGCTTATGAATTTAATTATTTGATTCAACAAGTCAAGAGTAAAATTATATAAGAAAATTTGATTAAGTTCTCTCATAAGTAGGGTTTAGCGATCATGCCTTAGATTTTAGAATTTATTAAGACCAATTAATCATAAATAGGGGCTAAAGGTTTGCTAGAAAAAATTTAGGTCATTACATTTGCCCCTACACATTGAGTCAAAGAACATGTGAAGCTTGGTTGGATTAGGAAATAGCTTGATGTGAAGCAATGAAACTATCTCACAAATTAGAACCAATTACAAACTTCACTGAATGAAGATCGATTAAAATTTGAGGATATCAACTCCATACTTGTTTTAGTGAAGAATGATAGTACTGACTCTGGTGGAACCCATGTCGACAAGGTGACTTGTATCCATTCTTGTCAGGGAAGTAATTGTATACATATACCTAATTGGCTTTCATAGTCTCTTTTTCATCATGCTTCTCTTGTCAAAGTGTTATCACGTATTCATTTACTTTTATATGTCTTAATGCTTAATGTTTGAAGATTCACGTTTGTCTAAGAATCATCTTCTTAAAGGTTTCTTTTCATTAAAGGGAATCTAGG
>MU224908.1:407105-468937 GCA_018584345.1 Thuja plicata
CTGCATGTTATGGGATGCTTCTATCTAGACAATGGTCTGGCCTAGTAGGAGGTAGTATTCAATTAGATCTTTCTTATGCTTCTATTCCAGTAAATGGCAGGGATGTAAGAATTGACAGAGAGGCTAGGGTAGCCATAGCATCACCAACTCTATTTGTTTCCCTTGTCACTTTCTGGAAGGTAATGCACATGAAATACTTCTTGAGGTTGTCAATAATAATTTTGTACAATATGAGCTTCTCATATTTTGTTTGCTATTGATCATTGACCTTGTTAATCACTAACTAAGAATTGCCATATATGTGCAGTTTTGTAATCTTCCACTCAATGGGCATCTTTAATTTTTTTTCCAAAGCTTCATATTTAGAAATGTTTTTTGTGCAAGGGAACATCATATTATATTCTTTAGGAATATTATAACCTTGAGGTATAGTGAAAAGTACTCTAGTGCTAGACCCTTGTTTGAAAGATCTGTCAAAGAACATCTTCGATTCATGCTCTATGAGGTGTAGGATAGCTTCATCAAGAAACTCTATAAGCAGTTGTTGATTATCTATGAGAGGAGCATATTCCAGGTGATCGGAAATAAATTTTCCCTTAATAGACTTCCTATCCACATATTCAATATCAAAATCACTAAGGATCATGACACATTTTTCTCGCCATCCAGTGAGAGTTGCTTTGTTCAATAAGTAATTTAGAGGATCAATTTTAGAAATTAGCTTGACACGATTTCCCAGCATGTAGTGTTTGAGATTTTGAGAAGTGACCACCATAGCTAGAAAATATATTTCAACAATAGTGTAATTATGTTCATGTGAAACCATGTTTTTTTTTATGTAATATATTGCTATTTCTCTTCCTGCTTCATCATGTTGTGCTATCAAAGTTCCCAGCGATAATTCTGTAGCTGAAATGTAGAGAAGGATATGCTTTCCTAGTATTTGTGCCATTAACATGGGTGGATTATCTAGATACTCCTTTATTTTTTGAAAATTTTTCTCACACCCTTCATCTCATTTGAATGTAACTCCTTTATGTAATGTCCTTGTGAAATAATGTTGTTCTTTGTCTAGAAGCTGGGAGACAAGCCACCTAATAGATTTTAGCTTTCCTTGCAGATTCCTGAGTTGACTGATGTTACAAGGTGGTTTCATTTCCATGATTGCTTCTACCTTTTCAGGGTTAACCTTGATTCATTTAACTGAAATAATGTAACCGAGAAGCTTACCAAAAGTTACACCTAAAGCACACTTCTTAGGATTTTTCCTAATCTTGAATTGTTCCATTCGGTCCAGAATCCTTTCCAGATTAGACAGGTGAGTAATTCTTCTTGTTGACTTTTCCAAGGTTTCATCTTGGTAATCTTCCATATTCTTAAGCATCATGTCATGAAATATGGTACTCATAGCTCATTGGTATGTTGCCCCAGAATTCTTGAGACCAAAATGCATGACATTCCAGAAGAAAGTGCCCAAAGAACACATCAAGGAAGTTTTCTCTTGATCTTTAGGAGCTATCCATATTTTTTTGTAACCCAAAAAAATCCATCTCTTAGGGAGTACATATCATATCATGTCGTGAAGTCCATTATCATGTCAATATTGGGTAATGGAAAGTCATCCTTGAGATAAGCATTGTTCAAATCTCTAAAGTTTGTGCAAACCTGAATTTATTTATCATGCTTAGTTATAGGTACAATATTGGAGATCCAATTGACATATGCTATAGCACAAATGAACTCATATTTTAGCAATTTTTATAATTTAGTCTTGACTAGTAATGCTACATGAGGATGCATCTTTCAAGGTTTTCGCTTGACTCGTTTCAATCCTGGAGAGATCGATAGGTGATGCATGATCAAATATATGTCGAGTCCTAGCATGTCTGAGTAGGAAAGTTAATTTTCTTTCTCATAAAGAATTGGATAAATTCTTGTTTCTCTTGTTCAGATAGAGATTGTGCCAGATAGATCAACTGATGTGCTTCTATTGTTCCCAGATTAACTGGTTGTGTCAGTTATATCAACACTAGAGATCATTCTTGAAAGTGATTACAAAGGAGATAAAGTTTCTCATCCTCTAGCACCCTATAGAGGTTTTCACCATTGGATACGCTATTTTCTTTTTTCTATTTTTGGTTCTGATACTCCCACAAAGTGGTTTTCACCATCAGACCTCCTTTTCTTTTTTATTTTTCTATTTTAGGTTGAGAAACTTGATGTCCCCCTTTATCATGTTCATTCTCGTTGCACTAGTGGAAGAGGTGAAGGTCTCAATAGTGTTAAACTATCAAGCTAGGGTGTAGTCATTGGGTGTAGAAATCAGGTTCAATGGATCTGTTAGGTTCCATTCAATCAGCCCAAGATGGACAAGAGGAAAAGATTCAATGGGTTCCAAGGATAGGACCGAGTTATCAAGATCAAGGTTCTCAATAGGTAAGAGAATATCTATTATGACACTCCCCAAAGAACTATATAGACCACAATTCATCCTAGTAGCACTAGCGAAGTCATTTTTAGTATTAAACATGTTTTACCCAACCAAACTAGCATTGGCGTTATGACTCACTTTGTAAGAAGCCACCCATTCTAGAAGAGTACTTAGTAGCATGATTTCAATTATTGAGGACCGGAGGCATGAATGAGGGGTCATGAAAATATCTGTACTTGGCTCAAAGTCATTCCATATTCTTCCTCAGAGTTCCAAATTCTTGAAAGAAGAGTGTTTCTGCTATTATCTCCAAAGTTCCAATTTATATTAGGAGGAAGGGGAGGTCTGTCATCATCTTCAGAATCTGAGTCAGACTCTTCTTCAAAAGCTTGAGCAATATTAGAACTTTGTCCTAGTTCTAATTGAGGAGCATATTTATGGATGACATCAATTTCAATATCAATAGTAGCACATGGGTAGGAGCCATAGTTTTTCCCTAGTTAGTGTCATTATTCTAAAGAATTGCCTGCATTTCCCCCATAGTTGTATTGAATGTGACTATGGTCAAGTGTTTCAAAATATTGGTAGAGTGTTGTTGACGTAGTTGTATTGTCATTGGAGTTATTTGACATTGTCATCTTGTTTAATCTAACCATTTCGTGTTGGAGTTGGATCCTCCTCAAGAGAATACACTCAGTCATTTGAGAAATAGGGAATATCTAGTACGTGAGAGACAGGAACAAGTTGTACCTAGTTTGGATATTGATGATTTCAAGTTATATCCCTTTCTTTGAATCAATCTCTCTCATAGGTAGGTCGACTTGTTGGGCAGGATTTTTTGTTCCTTCTTTAGTCATTTAAGTGTTGTCTTGTAACAGAGGAGATGAGGATTCATTAGGTTCAAAGTGAGCTCTAGAGTGATTTCTGAGTGAATGTGGGATATATGGTTCCCCTTTGTATTCTGGATCTTGAATATTAAGAAGCCTTTCAAAAGACCATAGGAGGAGTTATATTTCCTCTTCACTCTCATGCTCAGATATGTCCATGTGAGCATTAATAACACTATTTCTAGTTGAAGGATGGAACCTTTGGTCATGGTATACTACTCCTATTTTATCCATGGTACTCCGAAACTCAGTGTGTATAGTTTCTAGAAATCCTTTATTTATTCAAAGGGGTTGTTTCCCTTTATAACCCTTTTGTTTATAAATCTGATAACCTTTGACATATTTCTCTAGATAGATCTCGACATGCTTGACTTCATGATCTTGGTATTCTCCTTTATAAAGCCATACTATGATCGATTTTTCCTCATTTTCTTCAGAGAGAGGGACACGAGCCTTGACCATGCTGGTCCCTTCATGTATTTTCAATTTCTGACCATTTGATGGTTTAAATAATGATGATGGAATTTCATAAGATCTAGGAGATGTAGGGAGGTTAGTCACATACTTGTGTTTTTTATTTGCAATTTTTATCCAAAACTCTTCATAAGTGCTATTTGAGGATTTGAGGATGTTGGTCCATGGGTAAATTCCTTGTTATGAGGGACGATGCTTTCTTCCTGCTTCAAGGCCTTACAAGAGTAGGTGTTGTCAGCTAAGATAGAGATCTCCACCCCATTGTGTGGGAATTTCACACATTGGTGGTACGTAGAAGGAACTACTTGCACGTCATGAATCCAAGGCCTTCCTAGCAAAATATTATATTCCAAAGGTAAATCTAACACCTGACAAATGACACATCATTCGAATGGCCCCACTCTACTGGGTAGCACTACTAATCATTTTGAAAATCTTTCCATATCATTTTTTTCCTTTATAGTGATTTTTCTTTCAGGATTAATTGGATGTTCAGAGAAATCTAATGTTGTGATGAGATTAAGAGTGTAGATGTTCAAACCAGTGCCTTAATCTATCAAAATGGGTTTGACTCTATGTTTGTGAATTAAGACCTCTATATGAAGAGGTTGAATATGCAGGTGATTAAGCACTTTTCCATCCTCTTTTGAGAAGGACAGGTAATTTGGGGAAGTTAGATGATTTACCATGGTTTGGAACCGAACAACATCAAGATCCTTGTGTACATTTGTCTCCAAAAGTGCAATCTGAATATTTTCCTTGTGTGATGGTGAAAGTTTGAGAAATTCCATAATGGATATCTAAGCAGGAGTGCATTGTAATTGATCAACCAAGTTGTAGTTCATAGAAGGGATTGATATAGTAGCTTTTTTTTATGATGAGGATTTTCTCATTGATGCAACATTTTTCTTGGGTGTAGGTACTACCCCCTTAAGAGTAACCTTGGATTGATTGCAAGTGACAAAATTTGGAGAGTTGGTTTCTTTGTCTTTAACAATGATGCCATTAACTGACTGATCAGAGGGTTCAAGCATGTGAATCACATTGTCAGTGTTTGCATAGGTATGGTTCACCATAGCTCCTTGATTTTTTGAAGATTCTCCTTTCTCATCTGAGAGTAAAGGTTGTTTGAAATCCTTTTGGTCATCATTCAATTCGTGGTTACCAACTGTAATGCTCTTATTTTTAATCAAATCTTGTATCACATGTTTCCTGTTCATACAGTCATTCATCAAATTCCCTTTGTTCTTGTGAATTTCATAGTAGTGGTTATCATTCCACCACTTGGACTTAATTTCAGGTTCCCAAGGTTTTGATTCAGGTATCATGATGATCTTATGGGGAAATTAATTTTTTCAATGCATCCTAAAGAGGCTCTCCAAGGGGAGTGAAATTTCACTTAAGTTGTGGCATCTAGGGTGCTTATTCTTTCTGATTGTCTTGGGTGTTCTTAGAAGAACTGGTAGTAGTTGTGTTGAGCTTAGCAGCCTGAATGCTACTAGTGAGATTGAAAATTGGCTCCTTAGGTTTTTATTCAGGCAAGTCAACCACACCATCATTGACCACATTGCTGTTCTTATTCTAATATTTTATTGTATCTTTGTTGTTTCTGTTTCTAGAAGATTTAGAATCATTTTTCAAGGTGAGTTATCCTTTCTTCGCAAGAACAACTTTGATGCTAATATCACTGTCGACTAAGTCACTAAAAGAGGTGTGCTTTTGAATTTGCATTGTATAGTTCATCTTGGGAACCAGGTTGTTGATAAAGATGTCAATCTTTTCATCTTCATGTATTTGCCTAGGATATCTTGCAAATATTTTTCTCCATCTCTGAAGATATTTGACAAATGGTTCACCAACATGTTTCTTAGTGTTGCATAGATTCAACATTGTGACTATGTGTAGGATGTTATAGGAATAATGATGGATGAATTTATACACAAGCTCGCCAAATGTTTGGATACCAAGTGTAAGCTTCATAAACCATTCCAAGGCTTGGCTACTAAGGCTTCATGGAAATAATATCATCAAATATGTTCTTTCATTCATGAACTCCATACTAAGAGCCCATAATTCTCTTACATGATCTTGGTGGTCACCTTCCTCATTATACTTGTCATATTTAGGAATCTCAACTTTTTGGGCAAACGATGGCATGTGGAAGTTTTTAGAGAATGAGAATGGACATAAGGATTCCAATGAGTACTTTCTAGGAGGTTGTTCTTTGGCTTTCTTTAATTCCTTGATTTTGCACCTCATGACTTGCAACTATTGATTAAGAATGTTGATGGGGAACTCTTCCTCTTGTTGTATTAGTCCCTAAATGTCAAAGTTGGGTGGAAGTTTGACACCTGTTGATGCAAGATGCATAAATTACTTGTCCTTGTCCAAATGCATGAGAGTGTGCATTATCTTTGGAAAGTTTTTGTCTTATTGAAATTTTCTAATCTATTTCTTGATGGGGTCTTCTATGGAGGAAGAGACACTGGTATGTTGACTATGTTGGTCATGTTGAGACCCCCACTTGTAAGCTGACATTGTTGATATGTTATGTGCAACCAACATTGATTGATCAAACAAGGGCACTATCTATTGTGCAACTGAAGTGTCCTTTTGCAGGATTTTATAAGTTGTTTTGGGTTTTTGAAAAGAATTGGTCCTTGAGAAAGATCATCGACAACTTTTCCCTTGGAATTGAGATCGGCTTTTTGACTTCTCATTTGGACCATGCATGAAAGACAATTGCAGTTACAATTCTAGAATGACTAGGCTGATGATATCTATGTCAAACATGTTTGAACGATCATTTTTCCAATAGCTTGAGAAAAGAAGATGAAAATATTTTTTGAACAGGGTACAAGGTGTCCCGTTGTGAGGTTTGAATACCTATTGGACAACACTTCTAGCCAAGTTGATTTGCAATGGATTGTTGATGAAAAATATTAGGACTAGCGAGATCATATGAGAGACTAAGATGAGAGATGTTGGGTGATCCAAGTCGTGCTATGAAGAACTAGAAATTGTTGTGATAATATTGCAAAGGATACCCAAGATAGTTTGTGACTTATTTTTTTTCTCAAATGTCAATTTTAGATGATGTCTTATGTTGTCAAGAAGGTTTTTGTTGATAGTGTCAAGTTTCAATTGGTTCAAGAACACCAAACACAAAGAGGATATAATCAATAAATTTCTACCCCTATCTAGTCAAATTGGCTTAGTATCAAAATCTTTGCCCATGCTTGATATTCCATCACCTCACACAAAGTGATATTGGATTTTTCTAGGCTATGCACATTGTGGGTTTTTAAAAGAGACTTAATGCTCAAATCAAATAAGCTCCCTCATGCCACATTTATTCTTTATAACATCCTTGGGAATAAATATGGTGAGTCTAAAATCTTCAAGTGAGCTGGGTAATCAAGTAGGATCGATCCTTGCACAAAGATTATGATACTTTTGGAGGTGAGTGAGGTAGCCTCTATCTAAAAGTGTCTAGTAAGGACATTCGTTCATGACTATCCCTTGTAATTTTGCAAGATAAATCAAGGAATATATACCTATAAGCACCCAAAATACATATTCTCGCAAGTGATATTGAGACCTCTTGGCCCTAGACAAGTTGAATGTATTCTCCTTGTAGTCTTCTAAACAAGATTCAGAAAAAAATGGCCCTACAAGCGCCTAATCAAATGTAGTCCTTCTTAGAAAGATTAAGGCAGCAAGGCCCTACACATGAAGAAGCATTAATAATAGAAAATATCCATGTCTTCCATCTCTTTGTATTGAAGGAATCATTTGATTATAGTGGGGTGGAGTAGTCGGGTTTTCTTGTTCCCCACTTGGTTCATTCACAAAAGATTTCTCTCTTGGAAGGCCCTCTAGAGATAAATGCAAGAAAAGTAAATGGATAGCTAATGAAGGTCAAGATTTTTAATTCTCTCAAAGAGATAAGAGAATACTCTCATACTCCATAGTGTCTACCAAACACATCAAGCACATGTTCATTTACCCAAAAGAAAAGTGTTATTTGGTCAATCTTAATCAAAGACGTTTGGGTTTTTGATTCTCTCAAAGAGAGAAGAGCATACTCCAATGTCTAACTTCACACAAAAAAACAACACCCTAGTTAAACTATATGCCTAAGAAATCATCTAAGAAAGCACACAATGTTTTTGTTTGAAGAAGTCACAAAGCATTAGTAGTTTCCACAACTTTATTTCTTTCAAGAGCCGTTCTACAAAAAAAATTTAGTAATCTCAAACAAAAGTGTACTAGAGAGACTTTAACAAGTGAATCTTCTACAAAAATTCATGCAAAAATGAGTTAAGCTGCGAAATTAGAGAGTAAAAAGATCACACAACACATGCCAAGAGTTACAAAATCAAAATCAGCTCAAGAAGACCCTTAAAAATGTTCTTTTTTCCTTAAATGAAAAACCACAGAGACCAAATTTTCACTAAAATTTGTATGACAAATAGTATATTGTCATACGATAAAACATACATCAATCAAGGCCCGTACGATAAATGTAATAAGCTCAAATGGAAAAGTAAATGGAAAGAAGACTCGTAGGAAAAATAGTATATCACCATACGAAAAACTACTTTCCCTTGAATTTTTGGACAAGATGGAGTCAAGCCTCGCACAACAATGAATGTAGTTTTCTCAAAATGTGAGAAAAAAGTGAAAATGAGGCAAAAAAGAACTTTTTGCCCCACGGTAGGCACCCAATGTGTGTCTAGTAAAATGTGTGATTGGAATCTGCAACCAAACACTTCAATAAAGCATTACATCAAAGGGGCTAGTATTAACATAAAGATCAAATATAGCATAAAAACCCTTGAAATCAGCTTATTGCTTCCTAGTTGAAGCAAGTTTCATTTTCATGAGTTGCCCATTAGATTGGACATAGAAAATCAGTGACTTGACTACTCCAAAATAGAAGATTTAATGCAAGAGTGAGAAATATGCATAGAATTGCATACTTTTCTCTCAAAAACTTTTGAAGATGGAAAATGCATGAACTAGAAAACTAAATGCATAGAAACTATGAGGAATGAGGCTAAAATGAAAGATTAAGCTATCAATGTGAAGAGAAATGAATCTACCATTAAGCTATGAAAGGAAACTAAGATTCCACTAAACTAAGAAATGAAGCTTAACAATCCAAGAATGCAAGTAAACTACAATGCAAGTAAGAACTACAAGTGCAAAATAAAATTCTAGAATGTTGTATAACTCTACTCCAAATCTTCTTGTATATCTCTAGCATGTATATTAGGTCTAGCCATGAGAAAAGGGAGCTATCCATTTTATTTAAGAAATTCTAAGAGATGGATGGTTGATATTCAGAGGAAAGAGGGAATGATTAATGGTGGAGATGCAACTTTCCTCAAACTATGTGAGCTAAGAGGAATGCTTTTGATTGGTCAACCTTGTGGGGGATGAGACAAATTTTTTATTTTCCTTTTTTATTTGTTTTATTTTATTTTTGAGTGCTCACACATATGTGAATGGGTTCACTTTTTGATTTAAAGAAGGACTTAGGAC
The DNA here is from genome assembly GCA_018584345.1 of Thuja plicata. Classification (NCBI taxonomy): domain Eukaryota; kingdom Viridiplantae; phylum Streptophyta; class Pinopsida; order Cupressales; family Cupressaceae; genus Thuja; species Thuja plicata. The sequence continues at coordinate 416,448 of MU224908.1, forward strand.
TTTTTTATCTATCCTTATGTTTAAAACATTTTTGTCTTAGGAATTTGATGATTTGATTTAACAAGTCAAGATTAAAACTATTTAAGAAACTTTGATTAAGTTTTCTCATAATTAGAGTTTAGCGACCATGCCTTAGATTTTAGAATTTATTAAGACCAATTAATTGGAAATAGGGGATATAGGTTTGATAGACCAATTTTAGGTGATTACACTATTAACCGGTGAGTATAGTGAATTGGTAAAATCCAAAGGTATTTAAAGAATTTTTATTGATTGGCTAAGTTGGTTTTGCTAATGAATGATTCAATGAAACTAGAAGGAATAAAAAACATAGTACGTTATTCAAGGAATTGAATGAGTCAATTCATAAGGAAGTGTGTACAAATTTGTGTATGAATCCAAGGTACTATTTGGCGAATAAAACTCAAGGAATATTTCACATTGGGAAAGACAACTTATATCATGATTTTTCTGACGCGGTAAGGATTACATTTTTTTGTGAGATTAGTTGAGATTGGAAAAGAAATTTTGGAGGGAAATGAAAGCCCTAATCTAGATTACACTTGAATGTATAAGACAATATATAAGGATATAGTGTTTATTAGAGAAAGAGAGTTTAAAAGTTGTTGTTTTTGAAAAATTTGATGAAGTGTTGAGATCTTAAGCTACAAGATTGGATTCAGTACAAGTAAAGAGAATCAAGGATATGCTCAGCATTGAGGAATCCATATTACAGGTTAATCATTATTTTTGTATTCCTAATAGTTTCAAAAAGTCTAAATTCCCTAATAGTGTAGTCTCTAACATGACTTAATTGTAAATCCCTTAACAGTGTGAACACTACATAAGGGGGATTACATCCTTCAAAAAGGTAGTTTGTAACAAAAATTTTGATACTTATGACAATGTATCAGTTGCTCCGAATAGGGTGCGTAATGCAAAAAGTGACATATTGTAAACTCCTAATAGAGTATTCTTTTCTACTACAGTGAGAAGATTTTGGGTGTCATCCCCACCATGTTTTTTTCTGTCTAACCAAGGGTTTCAAAAATAAAAATCAGAGTGTTATGTATGTGCATCTTTTGTCATTTGATTCATTACATTTTTACATTACTATTTCAGTTATATGCTTCATAATTTGGAAGTTTCTTTTATTTATATTTAAGGGTATTAGTAATATTTTGAAAAGTTTTATAAGTATTGATTTACCCCCCCCCCCCCTCTTAGTGCCTATATTTCCAACAATTTGTATCAGAGCTCAAAATCTCTAGAGGAAGAGTTTGACTTCTTGTAGAGTAGATCCAAGGAGATGGAAAGATATAGGTATGAGAGACAACTGGAGGCAACCAACAAGATGGTTGAAGAGTGGAAGAACAAGTTAAAGGTGTTGGAAATGAGTTGAGTAACTGAGAGGGGATGGGTGAATCAGTTACCACAAAAAACAAATCCAAGTCCCTTAGATGTCTTAATCAAACTTATCACTCTGCTCAGTTAATTAAAGATATTCTGATGTCACTTGGTTAACAAAGAAATATTAAGATATGAAATGTAATTATCCTTTAGTGATTAAGTAGAAAAACATAAAGCATAAAGCAAATATCATGTACATAGATGACACCATTATTTACCATAGAAACCCAATTTGGGAAAACCACCAATTGCTACTAGTTACTATTTTTCACTCTTCTGAAGTGAGCCTTGTTAGGAGCCAACCCTGTTAAAGGTTAAAGAACACACTATTTGGTGTGACCCTGTTAGAGGATTTAATCACCCTGTTAGGAGTGGCCCTTCTAGAGGTCTTCAAACACTTCAATATAGAAATGCCACCTTCTGAGAGGATTTATGAAAGACTGTTAATTTTACTCTGTTAAGACATTTGGATCACTATTACAATTTTTAGAGAGTAAAAATGAGTTGACCTGATTGAGGAAACAACTATCTTTTCAGATTCAGATTTCTATTCTAGCTTTAATTGGATCCTCACATTAAAATATTGTTTTGCAGCTCGGTCTGGATATTCTGTCCTTATTCAAAATTTCCTCTTACTTCGCACTCATTTTTCATATCAAAAAATCTACCATACATTCAATCCAAACTTGACCTTGTATATATGATAGCCCTTTTCAAGTCAGCTTGAATGCTCTTTCAAATAAACAATAAAACTCAAATCTGTCAATTATAATTCACCAATTAACCATAAAGTGTAAACTATTGTTAGTTAGCTAACACTAAATGCATAACTCAGTTAACACAGTAATCCTTCAATGCCCGAAGATTACTCAGCTGAAACCAAACTTACTGTATTGCCCAAGTGAACTCGGTTAATATAGAACTTCCTTCATTAACCGACAGAGCTCGGTTAATACAGAAAATCACTTCTGTTGATACTGGAGTCTTCTTCAATGCCTAAGAGAGCTCGACCTACACTTACTATGATTGGTTAGGTTTAGAAATTTGTGTTACATCAAAAAATTTGTGTATACATCAATGACAATACAGAAATGAATAATTTTCTTCAACAATCTCCCTCTTTGGCATTGATGGAAACACAACATGTCATTATACAAAGAATTTTAGAGCAAAAAAAACAAGAATAAAATTTATAATTTCCTTATCTTCATTCTGATTATCATCTAGAAAACTCCCTCTGTCTTCATAATCACTAAAATATAGATTTCTCCCTCCTACATCAATCTTTGTTTCTGATAAAATTTCTCCCTCTGACATACTAATTTATTTGGTACAACTTCAATAATTTCTCCCCCTTTGACATCCAATGCTAAAGACTCCATCCAATGAAGTTGTAATGTACCCGATGTACTGATTCATGTGAAATAATCTCTGACAATTTGTATCAACTTGTTAGATATTTATTGTAGCTTGGTTGATGCATCTCTAATCTGTGCTTTAGTGAGCTTCAGTTAGGGGAATCACCCCTAGCATTCCTCTAAAATACAAGAATGCATCCTTAGGTAAAGGTTTTCTGAATATGTCTACAATTTGTTCTTTAGTATTCACATGTTCCAACCTTACATCTTTGTCCTAAACCAATTCTCGAGCAATAAATGATACTTTATTGTAATATGCTTAGTCTTAGTATGCATCATAGGGTCCTTTGAAATGTTAATAGTACTAGTGTTGTCATAGTAGATAATAATTGGTTCTTTGATTTCCTCCTTCATACCTGACAACAACAGTTTAAACCATATGATATTTGAACAATTCACTGCTGCAGCAACATACTATGCCTCTGTTGTCGACTAAGAAATGCAATTTTGTTTCTTGCTGGTCCAAGAGACTAACCTCTTTGCAAGAAAGAATGCTCCACCACTGGTGCTCATTTTTCATCAACACTTCCAACCCAATCAACATTAGTAAAAGTCTTCAAATCAAAGCTTCCTCCTTTCTTATACCATAATCCATAATCTTTAGTGCCCTTAAGATATATTAGAATCCTTTTGATAGCCATCAAATGATTCTATCTAGGATTAGTTAAAAACCTTGCAACAATATCAACTACTAATGCAATATTAGGTCTAGTGTGAATAACATATCAAAGTTTACCAATCATGGATCTTTAGGTAGTCTAATTTACCTCCTTTGAGTCATCATGCTTTGACAACTTATGTCCAATAGACATAGGTGTCCCAGCTGGTCTGTAATCTTCTATTCCAAATTTCTTTAGTATATCATTGATTTATTTAGACAGAGTAATGTAGATATCATCATTCATCTGATGAACTTGTAAACCAACAAAGAGTTTAATTTCTCCAAACATAGATGTCTCAAATTCCTTACTCATTTGTTCAGAGAATGCTTTTAATAAATCATCATGTCTAGTGAATAGTATATCATCAACAAATATCTCTACTAATAGTATCTTATTCTGAGGTCCTTCTTTGATGTACAAGCTACTATTATCATTAGGTCTCTGAAATCCAATACTTACTAGGTAGCCATGTAGTCTTTCATACCAAGCTCTAGGAGCTTTCTTCAGTCCATACAAAGCCTTGTGAAATTTGCAAACCATAGTCCTTTTATTAGGATTAACAAAACCTTCAGGTTTCTCAATATAGACTTCCTCTTCCAGAATTCCATTCAAGAATGCAGATTTTACATCCATTTGGTATACCTTGAATCCTTTATGTGCTGCATATGCCAAAACAGTTATGACTCCTTTAAGTATTTCAATAGGAGAAAAAGTTTCTCCATAATCAATAACCTCTTCTTGAGAATATCCTTTACACACTAATCTTGCCTTGTTTCTAGAAACTTCACCTTTTTCATTAAACTCATTTATGAAAACCCACTTAGTACCAATCACATTCTTGTCTTTTATTATAGGCACAAGAGTCTAGGTCTTTTTCTTTTCTATCTAATCATTCTCTTGATTCATGGCTTCTATCCAACTTTCATCATTCAAAGAATCTTTAATGGATCTAGGTTCAATCTCACTAAGCAAACATGTACCTTTAAGTGTGTTCCCTATCATTATACGTTCTATCTAATCTACAATTATTTTCTCAGGTGCATGATGCCTTCTGACATATTTGGAAAGTATAGGTTTCTTCTTCGTTGATTCTGGGATTGCTCCACTTGGTTCACCATGCTCAAACATTATGTTCTACTTTTTTTATTGATACTCTGGTTCCTCTATTTGAGACTCAGTTCCCTCTATCTAAGACTCGGTTCTCTCTATCTGTGACTTAGTTTCCTCTGTCTGTGACACGGTTGAAATTTTTAGCAGCTCAGGTTGCATAGGTTGTGAAAATGTTTGTGCTGATGAATTTAGTGGTTGGCGTGGTTGTTTTCCAATCACCATTTATTATGTCTTAGGTATAGTATCAGGTTCATAATACACAAAGTTCTAGTAGTCCTCAGGCTCTTTACTACTTTGTTCTTCACTTCTCTTTGCAAAATCATTGTATCTTTACATGTGCACTTTCTATGACTTTATAGGTATCAAGATTCAAACATTTATATGCTTTGCTTTTATAGGAGTAGCCTAGGAATATGCCTTCATCACCTTTTACATCAAATTATCCATTTCTTTCTTCCTTCAAGATGTAATATTTACTTCCAAATACTTTGAAATAATGAAAATTGGGTTTATAGCCATACCATAACTCAAAGGGTGTCTGATTAGTACCTTTCTTTTGTTGAACTTTGTTCAAGGTGTGAACTGTAGTGTTGATAGCTTCCTTCCAATATTTGGTTGCAACATTCTTTTCAATCATCAAGGTCCTTACAAAATCCATAATAGATCTATTTCTTCTTTCTTCTATTCCATTTTGATGTGGTGTACCAGGGGCAGATACTTGTCTCTTGATTCCTCTTTCATTACATAATTCATTGAACTTATTGGAAATGAATTCACCTCCTCTATCAGATCTTACACATTTTAGTTTCTTTTATGTTTCCTTCTCAACTCTGGCAAGGTACCACTTAAACTTTTGAAAAACTTCTAATTTTTCTTTGAAAAACATAATAGTCATCATACTAGAATGATCATAACCAAATAGAATGAAGTACTTCTCTCGAGTGTAACTTTTTGTTCCAATTGGTCCACATAGATCAGTATGCACTAACTCCAAGACTTCTTCAGCATTGTAATTCTTTCTCTTGAAACTATTTTTGCCCATCTTCCCAATTTAAAATTGTTTGCATATTTCCAATTCAGGTTTCTTCAAAATCAGAATAGCTCTTACTCTTATGTTCTTTCTTATGTTGACGAGGTTATAAATATTCACATGACACAATATTTTATGCCATAACCAGGTTTTTTCTACTTGTGCAATAAAACATGAACTTTAATCAGTGAGATCAAGATAGAATAGGCTAGCTTTTGTTTGTTTGTCAGTTTTGACTAGGTTTCCTTTACCATCCAGGAGCTTGGCCTTACCATTCATGAATTCTACCTTGAAACCAATGTTATTCACCTGTGCTACACTCAGTAGATTACGCCTTAGTCCTTCAACCCAATAAGAATTATCACATTTGATTCCTTCAGTTAGAGAAATACAACCTTTACCTTTCACATAGCAAGGTTCATTATTCTCAAATCTGACACTCCCACCATCATAGTGCTCAAGATGTTCAAATTTTGTTTTATCACTAGTCATGTGGTGAAAACAACCACTATCAATTGTCCAAGTGTAATTAACATGAGAGAAAAGTGCATTCTTATCATTTTCTTCATTATCAAACTCATCCTTAATAGCAATGTAAACCATTTCATCTTCATCTTCATCACTATCATAATCTTTTGCAATATAACAAGATTTCTTACCTTTGTCCTTGTAGATTTTGTAACTTTTGAAATCTTTCTTGCCTTTGTATTTGTCAAAATTTCCCTCATCTTTTTCTTCTTTGTTTGGACACTTAGTAGCAATGTGGCCAACCTCATCACATGAAAAGAAAATCACTGGTATTATTCCTTTGTACTTTACTTTTCCTTTGGAAGCTCTCTTTGCAAGTAGTGCTTCAATGATTTATAGACCATCATCATCATATTCATCATCACTATCATTGTCAATCTATTTTCCTTTTGATTTTCTATACATCTTAACAAGGCTTAATTTGTCTTTAAATGCAGAATCAAAATTGCTAGGATTAGGAGAATAATTGTTAAAATTTTCCAACTCAAAAGATGTTAACCTTCCAACCAATGCATCTAGACTTATATCATTACTACACCTCATATATTGAATAGCTGAAACTCCAATTGCATAGATAGGAATTAAGGTTCTCAATACCTTACTAACCATTGTTTTTTCTTCAATCTGTCTACCACCATCTATGATGGCATTGACACTTTTCTTGATTATGAGACTCTCTGCTTTGGCTCTCTTTACATTTTCATCCTCTCCATAGATATCATGTAGTTTCTTCCACATATCATAAGTAGTAGGGAAGTCCTTGACTTCATCAAATTCCAAATAGCTCAGTGAAGAAACTATATCAATCATCATTATGTTATGATTCTTCATGTCCACCATCTAATCCATAGACATAGGTCTAGGTGGTTCCACATACTTGTGGTCCAAGAATTGCAAACCAGTATCTCCAATAGTAGATAGATGTAGCCTCATCATCTCTTACCACACATGAAATTTGTCTTTGTTAAGCTTGGGGATCTCCCTTCTATAAGATATCTTTGATCTTTAGCTAAGGATTTGAAACCTTCCCTGAAAGCACCAAACTTCTCTAATACCAATTGTTGGAAATGAGTTGAGTAACTCAGAGGGGAGGGGTGAATCAGTTACCACAAAAACAAATCCATGTTCCTTAGATGTCTTAAAGAAACCTATCACTCTACTCAGTTAATTAAAGATATGTTTCTGTCACTCAGTTAACAAATCAATCTTAAGAAATTAAATATAATTATCCTTTAGTAATTCAGTGCAGAAACATAAAGCATAAAGAAAAAAAAATGTACACAGCTGACACCAAGATTTACCATGGAAACCCAATTTGGGAAAACCACCAATTGCAACTAGTTATTGTTTTTCACTGTTTTGAAGTGAGCCGTGTTAGGAGCCAACCCTATTAAAGGTTAAAAAACACACTATTGGGTGTGACCCCCTCAGAGGATTTAATCACCATGTTAGGAGTGGCTTTGTTAGAGGTCTTCAAACACTTCAATGTAGAAATGCCACCTTGTGAGAGGATTAATGAAAGACTGTTAAGCCTACTCTTTTAATAGATTTGGATTACTGCTACTATTGTTAGATAGTAACAATGAGATTACCTGATTGAAGAAAAAATTGTCTTTGCAAATTTAGATCTCTTTGCTAGCTTTAACTAGATCCTCACTGATCAAATATTCTTTTGCATCTTGGTCTGGATATTTTGTCCTTATTCAAAATTCCCTCTTAATTCTCCTTCATTCTTCATATCAAAAACTCTACCATGCATTAAATCCAAACATGACATTGTATATATATGATAGCCCTTGTCAAGTCGGCTTCAATACTCTTTCAAATAAACAATAAAACTCAAATCTATTCGGCTGCAATTAACCAATTAAACATAAAGTGTAAATTGTTGTCGTTCAGCTGACACTAAATGCATAAATCGGTTAACACTGTAATCCTTTGATGCTCAACTATTACTCGGCTGAAACCAAACTTACTGTATTGCCCGAGTGAACTCGGTTAATACAAAGTTTCCTGCATTAACAGACAGAGATCGGTTAATACAACAAATCACTTTGGCTGATACTGGAGTCTTCTTCAATGCCTGAGAGAGCTCGACACACACTTACTATGATTATTTAGGTTTAGAAATTTGTGTAACATCACTGCCTTTGTGTATACATCAATGATAATTATATTGTCTTCAACAAAAGGCTTCATTAGCTAAGAGAAAAAAATTGTCTGAACAACTGAAAGAAAATCTGCACAACATTGATGAACTATCTGAGGGAAATATTAACTCTGAAGAAGTTGAAGCAAAAATAAAAGATCTGATGGAAAATAAAAAGACCCTAACTGATGAAGTAACCAAGATGAAAATATAAAAAATTCAAGCCATAAGGATGTGTAAAGTACTTTAACGCCTAAAAGCTATTGAAGATAGAAAAAGAAGTACTGAGATTGCAAAGAATAATGTTGTAGAACTGATTAGAGAAAAGGATGTTATACTTCATAGTTTGAAACATGAGAGACATGCACTGAATGAACAACTAAGTGACACCAGTGATGAAAAAAAAAATGAGTACTGAAAATAGAACACTGAGACAAGAGAATAAACAAGTGAAGGACTTGAAGATTGAAAGAGAGTCAAATGAAAAACTTAAGCAATATGAACAAAGAATGCAAAAGATTTATGAGAAAATGAAGAATCAAAGGTGACCTATGGATACTTCTCACCTAGGATATACTGGTAATATTATATTTGAAAAAGGGAATTCATCCAAGTCTGGTGTTGAGAAACAATCAAAGACTCCTAAGGTTTATACTAGTCCACAAGGTAAGAAACCTACTAAACCCACTAGCTACAATTTTTGAAATCTTGGACACACTACTAATATATGTAGAAGGAGATTGGTAAATGTTCCAAGAACTACTCATTTTGATGGTTATTGTTATAATTGTAATAAGTATGGTCATCAATCTTGTGAGTGGAGATCAAGACCTAGTAGTAGATCGTCTGAAGGGAATTTCAATGGCTATTGTTACACGTGTAGAAAATTTGGACACAAGGTAGAACATTTCAGATCAAGGGTATCATCACCAAGTATGTCAAACAAACCGGTGAGTGTTCTAAGAGGAGAAGGAAACATGAATGTCACATGCACTATTTGTGGAGACTATGGACACATGGTTGTGAATTGTCAATTAATGAGCCCTAGAGGTAATGTTGTACCCTAGAGGACAACATGTACGTCATGATTTTATTATCACAAGATTGGACATTTAGAAAGACACTGTACATACATGAACCAGTCACAAAGCAATGAAGATAGTAAAGGTTAAAAGATTATTAATGTTGAAGAAGTGAGGAATGAGATGAAGAAGACATGGGTGAAGAAGGAAAAAAGTAAAGAAGATGCCAACACATCGATAGGTAACCCGCCATCCTCTAGCTCAGGGGATTCATCATCAAACTAAGAAAGTAAGTTTTTCTTAGGGACTGAATTTCATTGTTATATCTAACCAAACCCTTATAATAATGACTGATAATATATAATTGCCTAGTGAGATGCATTGATATTGAATTTTGATGTATTAAATAGAGTTGAGTTGTTAAATGTATTTGGTTATCACTGATCTTATTATTTTGAAAGAGTTATGTGCCAATGCTACTGTTTGCATTAACCGGTGGTAATTGTAATCAGTAAAGTGTTACATCGGTGAATTGCATTTAATGTTTGTACCAAACTAGGCATTGGACAACTTATTGGGAAAATAAATAATAGGTTAATCTATTTAACTCTTAACCTTTCATTTCAAAGAGTGCTTACAGGAGCAGAGTGTTATTACATACATATATTGATTGTGCAAATTATTTGTGCTGGTTATTTTTGAAAGACCAAATTGCGAATTTGAAAAACCTAGCTGAGTTATTGAGTAGAGCAGTGATCAATCTTCAGAGTATATAGTGTGTTAGAATTACAAGGGAAGATGATTTATTGAATCATAATGGCATCAAGGATTTCAACACCAATACTGATCAAAGTAACTAAACAAGGAGAACTAGAACACAAACTTTGTCCGTTGAAGGTAGCGGAAATTGACAAAACTAGTGCCTTATCCTTAGTTCCACCTCATTTTTTGTTGATTGAGGATGTAAGAACCTTTATCCACTACAAAATTGTCAAATTAGCAGATGGACAGATATAGGAGGAATACCTGGCAATGTGTGATGATGGAGTACTAAAAGAGAAATTCAAAAATCTTCAAATGAAGGGTTTGAAACATGTTCTTGACATACCACAAATCTTGAAAGAGGAATGGAATCAAGATATGTTGAGCCATTTTTATGATCACCTCATATGGAAAGATCCAACAATCAAGCTCACAAAGGTACTAATCCATTTGATCATAGGATTCTTAGTAGATGGGGAGCCATTTACGTTGAGACAAATTTCCATGAAGATGGTAGCTGAACTCACTAAGTCAAAAAAATGATTACAAAGCTATAAAAATAGATGACATCAAGGACCAAGAGGTTCACTTTTACAATGTCGACCAATATAGTCGGTTAAATAGTGTGTCGTGTAGAGACATTCATGCCAATTAAATAATTGTGAAGGAAGGAACTAGGTATGACCTAGCGGAGATGGTAAGAACACAATTTCTAGCAAAATTAATGAGAATACATATCGAGAAGAAGCAAGCCCTAAAGTATCGATCACTTTTGGTATGTATGTCTTTGTATGTTCAGAATTTATTTTAGGGTAAAGGGACAATTGTATGGAAAACAAATAGATCTTAACTTTATTAAATTAATGAGTATATAGTTGAGTTAGGTGAAAACCCGAGGAATGTCATGTGGGGATACTTTAAGGATTTTCAGGATAAAATGCACAAGCAGTATAGAATTCCCCCACACCCTATATAATAGAATAGAAACAATTTGTGTTTCTTAATGGACACTAACACTTAAAAGATTCAAGTGGTAGAACCCAAAGTTTCATGGATACCTACAATGGGTTATGAAACTAATAAAAACTTGTTAACCCTACACAGATGCTTTATTGAAACTGCTAGTTAATAAGAAAGCTACAAGATATGACACATTTAAGGAAGCTTACAGGAGGATAACCTTACAAATAAAAAATCCTAGAATGGACAAGAAAGCTCAGACTATCATAAGTTAATTAGAAGAGAAATTTGCAACTGGTGAAGGTAGCAGTTCCACGAGTGAGAAAGTGAAGAATATTCCAAGTGCTTATGCAAAGAGGAAAGGCAAGAAAGTAAAGACAAAAACTCCACAATTACCATCGGTGGAAGAAATTGAGATGGAAAAGACTGATGAAGTAAAATCATCTGACCCTAAGTCACTTGAGGTATTTCAACCTCTAAAGACCAAAACATATGAACGAAGAGGAAAACTCAAGGATAGACAAGGGCCTATTCAAGAAAGAAGGAGAAGACATATGTACACAGTGAGAAAACTGATTTAGAGGAGATAACAAGCATAGGGAAGTCTAGTGCAACAAAAAAAATTATCCCTAAGAGTGCTACTGAAGTTTCACAAGAAATAATAGAATGTGTAATGATAGGTAATATTCTAGTATTAGTAAATTTAAGTTATTTAGACTGTATAATTAAGATAAGAAAATAATTGAGGATGCTATTATATTTCACTTTCACAACTTCAATAGAGTCCGTAGTATACTTAAAGTTCATATTGTTGATGAGTTATATGATGCATTTAATGTGAGATGGGAGTCTGTATTAGAAAATGAAAAGGAAATAAGAGAAAGGACACTTCTTTATACTATGAAACATTTGACCATAAAGGAAGTGGATGAAGCACTTGAAAAGTGTAAAGGAAAATTTAGTACTGGCCAGAGGGCTACAAGACTATTAGCTATGACAAGATAAGGATATCGAAGAAGAAATGCTGATGATATGGAAAAGGATATTAAATATATACCAACCATAGGTAGAAGAAACAATAGGTACATCACAGGTAGATGATACATTTACCTTGAAAGAGTTGATGGGAGATATGTAGACTATCATACCAACTGATGCTACTCGTATTGACCTAAAAAAGGACTCAGCCGATGATGTTATAGTTGAAGACATCACTGATAACCCTGATTCTTCCATAGTTGGAGATGAAGTTGAAGATATACCACTTCAGTCACCACTTGATCCAAACCCTGTTGAGATTAATAATGAGATAATTGATACTGAAATGAGCAAGATTGATGAAACATACAAGGTTAATGAAACATGATAGGTAACTGAGATCACTGACCAACCAAAGGACACCATAGAATAGGTCAAGGATAATTACCAAGGTGAGACAAATAGAGAAGAAAAAGTTGAGTAAGAGTGACACCAATCACGTGATAAAGAGACAAATAAGAAAACAAAAATAGATAACACTAGAACATGGGAGCTAAATACCAAAGATGGAGTTAAACCACTGAAGGATAACACCCCCAGTGGTTCACTAACCAACACTGAGGATACCGATGAGAAAAATAAAAGGAAGAGAATGGAAGAAGATGAAGAAGAAGAATATGATCCAAAATTTTCTATTCTGGGGAAAGATTTCAACAAGTTGAAGCCCAAGGAACATATAATATTTTCAACGAAGTTGACTGAAAGGGATGAGAAGAACACGAAAAAGTAGAAGAAGACCAAATAGAAACTACTAATGAGCACAGTTGCTATACTTTCCAACTTTGTTCTTTATATACAAATTAATGAAGAAGACTCATTGATTGATCAAATTAAAACTTTGGTTGATTCAATCATTAGTCTAGATCATGACATGGAAGAGGAAATGATAAAAAGAGAATAGAAGATGTTAGAGAAGGAGATGATGGAGAAGTTACTGTAGAAGATTTCTCTTGAGAAAGTTTCATTATTTGAACTGGTCAAAGAACTCAAGGTGTCATTACTTGAAGTTGGAAAAGTCTTCCACAAAATATCTATTGTGACCAACTTCACTGCAGAAATCAAGACAAAGAAGGAAGAGTTGGACACAAAGTTGACTACACATGTCAATCAATTGGACCCTTTAAACAATTCTATGATGGAACATATTGTAAAATTATGAGAATTAATATTATTTAGGAAAGGGAATGCATGGCAAAGGAGGAGATAATAAGGATGACATTTCTGGAATCACAAGGATTCCTAAATCCACATATGGACACAATACAAGCCTAACTTAAGAAAGCTAAAGTATTGATCGGTACTCTAGATATGAGCATCATTGACAGTGTGGAGGAATTAGCTCCAAGTTTACATGGTGATCACATTGCATTCACATCATTGAAGGAGTCATGGGAGAATTCACTTTCTAATGCTAAGGTACATTTCAAGTTCGTCTTTGACAAACTTTAAGTTATGAACACCCTTGTACATACAATTTTGATTATAGTCTTTGGCATAGTTGCCAAAAAAGGTGGAGTATAATGTTGATAAAAAAGAGGAGTATAAAGAGGATTAAATAGAGTATGTAGTCTATGGTACAAAGGGGGAGTTATAGAATTGGGGGGAGTATGTCATTAGACATAAAGTATAAGTTTTCGAAGTTTTGAAGTTTTCACAAGTCAAGTTTTCGCCATCAATGCCAAAGGGGGGAAATGTTGATTAGATGACATTGAGAATGATTTTGTGAAGGGTGGTTGTCATGGCTGGAAATCTATTACTTGGGTAAGAATATTTTGTGCAAGTTTATAGTTATACCAATTGGAACACAGTTATACCCAATCAGTAAAGAGAAGGCAACAAGGTAATCATTGAACACAACATAATCAGTGAACAAAACAGGTGAAGTTCAGATAACTGAAAGGAGGCAAGCTTTTTATCGATAAAATCAAAGGTGTAAAGACAACATGTGAACTATGTTTTGTGACCGCAACTCTTAGTTCACACCGCTATAGGTAAAATTAAATATACTATCAACCGGTTAGTGCAGTGAGCAGGTAAAAGACAAAGGTTTTTAAACCATTTTTATTAATTGGCTAAGTCATGTATGTTAATGAATGATTCAATGAATCTGGAAGGAATGAAAAATATAGTACATTGTTTAAGGAATTGAATGAGTCAATTCATAGGGAATTATGTAAAGATTTGTGTATTATCTAAGGTATGATTTGGTGAATAAAACTCAAAGAATATTTCCCGTTGGGAAAGACAACTTAAATGGTGATTTTTCCAATGTAGTAAGGATTCCAAGTTTTTGCGAGATTAGTTGAGATTGGAAAAGAAATTTTGGTGGGAAATTGAAATCCTAATCTAGCTTACACTCGACGTTAAAGAAATTATATAAGGATATAGTGTTTATTGGAGAAAGAGGGGTTAGAAGTTGTTGTTGTTGAAAAAGTTGATGAAGTGTTGAGATCTTACGCTGTGATTACAGAGCTATATTTAGAGAAGCTATATAATTGAATTCAGTAAAGTATAGAGCATCAAGGATCTTACCAACATTGAGGAATGCATATTACAAGTCAATCTTTCTTTTTGTATTCCTAATAGCTTCAACAAGTCTACATCCCCTAGTAGGGTAGTCTCTAAAAAGACTTCATTATAAATACCTTAACAGGATTTACACTGAATAAGTGGGATTAAATCCTTTAACAAGGTAGTTTGTAGCAGAACTTTGGGTACTTCTAACAATGTATTAATCACTCCTAAAAGGGTGAGTCACCTAGAAAGTGACATATTGTAAGCTCCTAACAGAACATTTTTTTCTACTACTATGAGAAAATTATGCCTGTCATTCTCACCATGGTTTTTTCCTCTTACCAAGGGTTTCCACAATAAAAATTAAAGTGTTATGTGTGTGCATGTGTTATCATTTGATTCATTGCATTTTTACATTACTATTTCAGTTATATGCTTCATGATTTGGATGTTTCTTTTATTGATATTTAAGGGTATTAGTAAGAGTTTGAAATTTTTTATAAATGTTGTTTCACCCCCCTCTCAGTACCTATTATTTCCAACACTCTTGACATTCATGACATGGTTTAATAGCCTCATGTGAGATCCTTTATTAGGATGGTAGCACTTTCCTAGACAGATGCATATTTTGCGAGAAATGGCCAACTCAAATCCCTTCAAGTGGTATTAGAGAAGATGAAGATCTTGGGTGTGTAACATTTCAGAATTAGGAAAAAGCGGTGAAGTTCTCTATTCAAGTCAAAGGGATCACTGGGAAAAGGAGATCAAATGCAATCAAGTATGTTTAAGGCATGAAGGAGCTTTTAAATAATACAATTGTAGCTATGGAAGGATTCATTTGTGAAGTGATAAAGGACAGTAAGGAAGATTCACGCCAAGAAAAGATACTGAAAGAAGGTAAATTGCTATAATAGAAGCACAATCAAGTGGACAAACAAGATAGTAAAGTTTTTAGGAATGTAATAATTTTTCCACCGACCACTACTAACCATATAAAACTCTCTAGCAAAGCCATTTAATGTTCATGACTTTTGGCTGATGTATTGTAGTTGTATATTTTGCACATGTTTTTGACTATCAACCTTTATGTGGTCTTTGTTCACTTTCAGCATGTGTTGTTTGATTGTAATGAATTCTAGATAGTTCTAAGTCCTTTATAAATAGAGACATTGTGTAAGGATTTAAGCATCAATTATTTATCTGAACATTGTGGATCATAAGTGGATAAAGAGTTTTGTATTATTCAAAGGAGTTGTAATAGATCTTAATTCTGTTGATTAATGAGTATGAAGTGTTGTAGCACAGTCTGATAAATTTTTATCTTTGCATATTTATTTATGAGTTTGTGTTTGTCTTTTATCCATTTCATCCACCTCCTACAAGTGGTGTCAAAGTGGGATTGCAAGTTTGAATCCCCTCGTGTTACACTGAGTGGGAGATTGTTGCTAAGTGTCTATCCTAGTCCCTTGGAATTCTTGACATTGTCTAACAACCTCCTATGAGATCCTTAGCTTAAAGGGTAGTAGTGTTTTTTTCTTTTGAACAAATGCATCTTTTGGAAGAAACATAAAGCTCAAATCCTTTCACTTTTTAGTCCCTCATTTTCCTGCATTGAAAGATCCATATCAAAATGGTATACAGAGGGAAACTATATTTAAAAAATATCTTAAGGTAAGAAGGTAAGATAAAAAAATTTTGAAAGATTTTATAATTTTGTATACAAAAAGAGTGTTAAAAAGAAGTGAACAGGGATTACACCTTTTCACTGGACAGCTAGGGAGGGAGAAGCCTGGTACCATATGCACAATAAATTGGGCCTTTTTGATCCCAATGCTAACCACTGCCAGCAGGGTGGGGTTTGGCATACTTGGTCTAATTTAAGAGCTGGTTTTGACCAAATATTTAAGAGACTTGATCGTGCTATGATAACGGTTCAATCTTTTTTCTCTTTTTCTAAAGATCGAGGCCTGCCTGTCATTCCTCTAACAGTTGTAACCTTGTCAGACCACTTCCCCATTTATTTTTCCATCACTTGGCATTCTTTTTCCAGGCTGGCTTCTTAGACACAATTTTATCTCAACACGTCAGTGCTGACACATGCTTCCACTATTGTTCACATTCTTCAAGATTGGAATTTAGAGCCTCAGCTCCATAGTCATCTTGGTTGGATTCAATGGTGGAATGATTCCATCACCCATACTGTGAGATTTCTTCGCATTTATGACCACCAGTTAGCCTGCTATAGGAAGTGTGCATATGAAGCTAACACCAAGGCTCTTGGCAATGCTACTAATGCGCTTGCATTGAACCCCTTTGATTCTGAACTTCATCTTAAGCTGGCCCAGCTTTAACATGAGAAGAAAATTGTTGATGCCTATGCTACTCGTGGAGCTCAAATCAAAGCTCGCTTCCACTGGTTGGAGGTGGGCGATAAAGCCTCTAAGGATTTTTTCCATGCTCTCAAAGCCTGGCGTACTAATGTTGGTATTCAAAAAATCAAACAAGGATCTGATACCCTTACTAAGTTTCCGGCCATTCTCCAAGCTTTTGTTCAGCACTATGAAAAGTGTTTTCTTCACAAGGTAATTTTGTTGTGCGAGAGGAGGCTCTTAAGGCTTGTATTGTTGTTACTCCAAACTGCATAGCGGTCAAGCAGTGAGCCTTTTGTGAGCAAATGCTTACCATCAGTGATCTTAAAGAAGTGGCTTTTTCTATGGCCAACGATAAATCTCCAGGATGTGATGGCTTCCCCTATGAATTATACAAACACCTTTGGGATGTTGTTGGTCCTGACCTGCACAAAGTTTACCTCGAGGCCTTTCACAATAAAAGTTTGGGTACTTTAATTAATAAAGGAAATATCAAATTCATACCTAAATCTGGGGATCCCGAGGATATCTGCAACTGGAGGCCCATCACCTTGCTGAACGTCTCCTACAAGATAATTGCTAAAGCCTTAGCTCTTAAAATCAGACATCTCCTTCCTCTTATTGTTCGCCCTAAGAAAACTGGTTTTATTAAATCTAGGTATATTCTTGACAACATTATTGTTGTCTAGGAAGGGATGGAATGGGCTCATCAATCTAAACAAGCTTCCCTTTTCCTTAAAATTGATTTTTCTAAAGCCTATGACTGCATTGAATGGCCTTTCATTCTTGCTATGCTTCAAGCTCTTGGATTCGGTCCTCACTTCCTGCAGTCTATGGAAATGCTTTTTGGTGATGTTTGTGCATGCATTACCATCAATGGGTCTCAATCTAATACTTTTGGGTTTTTTAGATCCATCTGGCAAGGTTGTCCGCTAGCGCCTACTCTATATGTGCTTGCTGATGAAGGCTTTGGGTATTTGCTTGCCAATCATGTTTCCTCTGGTTTGGTTCGGGGCATTTCCCTGCCTGAATCCTCTTCCCATCTTGTTAATGGTCACTTTGTTGATGACTCATTTCTCACTCTTATTGAGGATGAGGAGAACATCTCTAATGCCTTGCAGTGCCTGGACACCTTTTGTCAGGCCTCTATATCTGCTATCCAATGGTCTAAAACCCTTTGTTTCAGATAGTCTTTTCTTCAAGCCCCTCCCTGGCTTGATAAATTTGACTGGAAGTGGGTTCAGCATGGGGAAGTCTTCTGCTTCCTGAGCATTCCCTTTTCTTTCCATGGTTCCTCAATGGATTTATGGAATGCTGTGATTGCCAAGATTGAAAAAAAGTTGTAATATTGGATTTGCAAGCTGCTCTCCCTTGCTGGGAAATTTCAGATTTGCTCCAAAGTGTTGGCTGCTACTCATATCTACTACTCTTCATGTTGGGTTCCTTCTAAGGCTTCTTATCTCAAGTTGGAACGTCTCCTCGGAGAATTTCTTTGGGCCTCTGGAGCTGATAGCCATGGGTTTCACAAGGTTGCCTTGGACTTCTATTGCCTTCCACGTGATTCTGGAGGAATTGACCTTCTCTCCACTTAGAAGCAAGGGCATGCTCTCTGTGATAGGTGGACTATCTATGCTCTTACTGGTGATGAGGCCTAGAAAATTCTTGTCAGGCACTGCATCTCTTCAGGTTTCCTTGTTCACAGGCCGGCTTGGAAGGGCATTGATCTACAGACCTTGCTCATTATGAAAGAACCTGTTCAGATTCAGGGTACTTTCATCATCAAGAACATTTGGAAAGCCTGGGAATCTATTAAGCCCTTGCTCCATTGGGATGGTGATGCCTTTCACAATGGGCTTTCTTTCAATCAACTGAGCCTCTGGTGGTCTCCGTTGTTTTCTATTCAAGGCATTCCCTTGGCCAAGACTCAAGGGACTAGTGCTCTGCATTTTTTCAAACATGGCATCTGGACTCCCAAGGACCTTTTCTCTACGACCTTTATGGGTCTCCGTTCCTGGGAGGATATACCAGTTTAGTATCGTTTCGCTCGCTCAGATCGTCAGACTTTTGATTTGTTGGTTTCTGCGATTCCTGCTAACTTGCTTCATAAGATTGGTATTCAGTCTGTTAGGCCCTGGTGGAAGGATTGGAAATGGTATCCTGCCACGCCTTTCAACAATTACAAGCCAAGGCTGGGTTATAGGTGGTTGTCTCCCCATCTCCCAATGGTGGAGACCCTTAATCAGAGATGGCATCTTCACTCTTCCACTTCTCACTGGAGCTCTCGCTTTCAGACTGTCTGGGCAGCCATTACGGAGCCCAAGATGGCTCTTTTTTCTTGGTGTTTAGTTTTTCAAGGACTCCCAGTGGGACCTAGGCTCAAACATTTGGGTGTTCATGACTCTCGATGTCCTTTCTGTGGTCACCCTGAGACTTTCTTGCACATCTTCTGGTTCTGTAGGAGAGCTCAATAGTATTGGCAGTGGATCCATGATTTCTTCAAACCTTTTCGGCCTGAGTCTTTTTCCTGGCACATGATTGTCTTAGGAGATTCTCCTAGACTTCCCTCCAAGTTTATCCAGATTTGGCATACTTTCAGGATGCAGATTTTGTTCACTTTGTGGAAAGATAGGAACGCTGTTATTTTTTCTCACTGCTTTCTTGATATGAATGTTGCTCTGTATAACAAGGCTTGAATATGTAATAATGTTATGATGTAGATTCAAGTTCAAGCTAATAAAGTGGCTCTGGAAGTGGCTCACCTGTAGGAGTTGCTTAATCATTGGGGGCAATGCTCCCTGCACTATTGCCAGGGTTCCCTTTGATGCCATTTCTGCTGAAGGTACTCCTCCCAGAGGTTACCGTCGTGGGTGCAGCTCTTCGGTGCGCCGCTCATGTACCCCGCGGTTGCAAGCACCCCGCCACCACTCTGCAAGAGGTGGAGACAGTGGTTGGCGGCGTCGCTCGGCTTCTCCGCCTCGTCGTACTTCTGGGTGGTCTCCAGCTCTGGCTTAGTCTGCCCCTTCTGATGCTCCTGGTTCTTGTCTTGGCTCTGATTGGCAACCTGCCACTTCTTCCAAGTTTCCCTGCATGGCTCTAGCCATTTCTCCACCCAGGGTAGAAGAGAAAGATAAGAAAGAAGCCGAAGATGATGCATGGTCACTTCCCAACCCTCCTGTCAACCCCAATGATGTGTGGGGTTCTGATGATAAAGATCCTCCTCCTTCTAGCACCGCTCTTGTTGCTTAAAGTTTTTTTTTTTATGAATAGTTGTTTCTGTTTCCGGCTTTGCCATGTGAACTCTGCAGGGTGATTTCTATATCTCCTGGCCCCTTTTTGTGAATATGTAACTTTAATATTTTATTAATAGAAAAGGCACTATTTATAAATTTAAAAAAAAAAAAAGCGAACAAACAATTCAAGCTCTCAGGAGCGCCAAAGGTGAATCGGAGAGGTAGGTTGATCTGCCATTTCACTTGCTATTTCTCTTCCTTGATCTCGAAAGTGACCATGCATTTTGAAAACGAAAATACTATCATACGGGAATGAGTCCATAGGGTACCGATGTATTTCCAGAAGACACTGTGTGCTACCTCTGTTCATGGGCTAGTCTGTCAAAGCTTATTTTAAGTATCAATTTGACATCCAGATCCATAGTGCTCCTAACTTTCTCCAATTCTGACTCCAAGTAGCCACATCATCAGTGCCAGAAAGATTCCCAGCAGATATTGTATAGTTAGACGTAAACCTGCACACAAGTTTATGAGACTATCAATTAATTTCTTCTATACCTGGGGCGCTTTTGCCAGGCTGAAGGCATTCCAGCAAGAGAGTTGTTTCCCATGAGCAGCATCCATTTCTTTCAATCTCGAACGAATTGTAATTCTGGAATCTCCTAACACCCTTTCATTACGAGTTGTAACAATGAGAAGACTACCAATTGTTCTGAACAAGAGAGCATTTAGCTGCTTCTGATCGTCAACATCGTCAAGAACAATAAGGAAATTGTTTGATGCTCTTTCCATTCAATCCCTCAGAAAAGGTGTGCCCATCTACACTGAAATTTTTCATCTTCATTTAACAGATCTTTGAGGATCTAAGTTTACAGAGATGACAGTTCATCTTTATAATATGCTTCTCTAACATCAAACACAAAACCAGATCGACGATATTTGGATCTCTTATGGTTAAAGAATTCTTTAGCCAGGGTTGTTTTTCCAGCACTCCCCATTGCAAAGATGCCAACAATATTCCTTCATGTGCAATCTGTTTTTCAATCAACCTCTTTCTGTACAGCCAAGGCAATCTTTGTACACAGCATCTCGACATCACTGACAATTTTAAGGCAAAGGAGAAATCAAAATCGTTTAGAATCAATATGAAGTGGGAAAAAATGAAAAGTTCAAAGGTGGGTCAAAATGGACTGAAAGAAAACAACCGAAACCAGAAAGAAAAAATTAAATGGTGAAAGATAGCTTTCGTACTCATTAGATGTCCTGAACTCGTAGCCACTGAAGCCTTAAGATATTTGGAGGGCTTCTTTCCACTGGTGAAGCCTCTCTTTGCTGAACCTGCCCTTTTCTTCATGTTTAGCAAATGCCTGTGCATAAACTCTCTTGTCAGGGTAGCGAAGGTCATTACGCTTCACATCACAAAATACATGAATAAAACGAGCTTCGGATTTTAACATGAGAAGCAGCTCATCTAGACACCAAGAGGACTCGGCGTATCGTGGTGAGAAGATTGTGATTTGAACCCGTGAAGAGTATATGACGTTTTCTATCATAGAGATAATTGCTATCTCCAAATTCAAACTCGTGATGATCAAGAAATGCCCGACATTCCTTTTCCTTCAGAGATTTGTGAGGTGCTGCAGCCACAGTTTCTTTCACGTCAGGGCCACGGTGATTGATGAATGCGTTGAATGATTATCTAGATACAGGGAATGTTTTCCTCACAAATTCACTAAAAGGACCAATTTATATGTTTAGATAAAATAGGAGAGGGTCTATACCCATACAAAAAAATACAATAGACAAGAATTCACAAGCAATGAGGCCATCAAGAACAAAAAGAGGGAACCCTTCTTTGAAAAAGATACTTTTAATTAGAGCAACTAATCGTCAGGAACAAGGGTCTCAACCCAACAAAATATCAACTAATCATAGCAGAGGGGTTTAGGAAGGAACCATGAACCATTTTCTTGAAAAAAAAAAGCCCTTGAACTATAGCCAATGCATCGACAAGAACAAACACCTTGCAATGGCTTTTGAAAGTCTTCCTACAATCTTTTACTTGTAAAGAAGGATTGATTTCTAGAAGCTCCAATGGAATTCGATCGAAACCTTTGTATTTCGTATAGAGTATTTAGGGTGTGCTGAGCTATTCTTGAATCTATTGTGTTGATTTTGAATTCCAGTAGGTTTTGATGACCCTT
This sequence comes from Thuja plicata, assembly GCA_018584345.1. Taxonomy (NCBI): domain Eukaryota; kingdom Viridiplantae; phylum Streptophyta; class Pinopsida; order Cupressales; family Cupressaceae; genus Thuja; species Thuja plicata. Next base: position 438,854 of record MU224908.1, read on the forward strand.
GGGATCTCATAAAAAGTATATAAAATAATTTTTTAATCGAATTCAAGAAATTTTGAATTGCATACTTCATTGAATTTGTTGTTCTTGAAACAAGACCTTAATATTGTATGTTATACACTAGGTATTGTAATCTAAGTGCATAATTTGGATCAGTGATATAAGAGCCAAGTTCGCTCATAAATGTCACATTGCATGCAATCATCTTACCAAAGGTTTTTCTGGAAAATAAGGTATGCTTCATATTACCTACCTTTGAGGTACACATACACACTCGTAGATGGTGAGACAACACACTAATGGATTGGAAGAACCATTCAAAAAATAGATGGAAGAACTTTTAAACGAGCAAAATGAGGAAATTATGGAGCAATTTTCTTAGATGAACAAACATCACAAACTCAACATTTGGTAGACACACCCCATTCAAAGTACAAGTGAATTTGGTTATTCTAACATTTCAAAGGGAAATTAATGCAAATGTTGTTAATGGATGGTTATCCTAATCATAAACGTATTTTTCTATTAATAATTTCCAAGATGCAAAAAAATCACCTTTGCCCTTGTCAAAGTTGAGATTCGTGTTAAACTACCATGGGAAGTTAAATTGACATCCAAGGAAACCCAAGATGGACAAGAACTTAATACATCTTCTAATGCAAAATCTACATGAGAAGAATTCATGGAGCACATGAAAGAGGACTACTTTCTTGAGGATACCTATGAAAATAAATATTTGTAGTTGTAATTGCTCTGGTAGAAGAGAGGCTAATCATTTCAAGAGTATACCAACACATTTCATGTGCTCTCATCAAAACTTGACATCAATGACTCAAAGAAACATTGTGTTTTGAGATATTTATGTGCACTTCATATGTATATTTAAAGCTAGATGAATACCCTAAATATATAAATTTTATCTAGTAGTTTCACATATGATTCAAAAATTGGTGCAAATTTCAAGTAGAAAAGAAGGAGAGATAATTTAATAAGAAACAAATTGCAAAGTGAAAATAGTAAAGATACACGAAAAATAAATTGTCAAAGAGTGATTTTCTAGTTAACCATGAAAGAAGATATGGGGCGCGAAGAAAATAAAATATGAGATAGTTATGTGTTGTAAAGTTCAAAGCAGTGTCTAGCATAACACCAGAGATTGTAAAACAATAAATAATATATTGATGAAGACACATAAAGAAGATGTTGAGCCAGAGACAAAAAAATATTACAAATAAAAAGATAATGAATAGATCATTGAGATTGACTCGTATGCCAATATTGTCATTGCACAAATAATGCCCTTTAAGGATGACGAGAGAATATTCCATTCATCGATGTGCGTAGGAGGAAATTCTTTTCACTTTATTGTAGATAGTGGTAGCCAAAAGATTTAAATTCCTGCTGAGATTATGGAAATTTTGAATTTGAAGACAATAACACACCCACAACCCTATTATATGAGATGGGTAAGAAAGGGTGAGATATTAAACTAACCAAGGAATGTCATATTCTATATTCCATCAAGCCATTTAAAGATGAGACAATTTGTAATGTAGCTCCATCCAATGTTTTTGATGTGCATCTCCCTTGTTACATTTGTCTATAAATAAATTGAAGGGAGCCCCCTTAAGCCTATCACAATAATTTTTTTATACATAATCCGAATACACATATTGACAAAAATATTCTCATGGAGGAAAAAATCTTCTCCAAAGTAGTGCTCCATCAAGCTATCTCTTGACCTTCCAAAATATGTAGATTTGATCTATGTCCTTAATCTCTAAGTCTCAAACACTTAAATAATAGTGCCTTGAACTATTTGATAAAAATTCCCCAAGAGCTACAATAGAGCTCTATCATATTTTTATAACCTTGTGTGAGTATAATTATATATCTGAATACTCTCTAAAGATCCTTAGAGAAAAATTCAAAATTGAGTTCAACACACAATCTTAGACTTGTCTCCATAATTAGTGTGCATAATATACATATTTTTCAGATTCATTAGTATCAACAAAGAAAGAAAAATTGATAGTGTAAACCAAAAGTGCCAAAAATGGTTCTCACTTAAAACACTATCTCAAAGCACCAGGATAAGTTGACTAGAAGTGATCAAAATCTCTCCATTCTTTGGTTCCACCAGCCTTCATATTATATGGCTCAAAGTAAGAGATTTATTTTTAATACCTTCACGACTATAATCTTCAACTAAATTAACATTTGGGGGCTCCTCATCCCCAATATTAGACACTTTTCTACTTATTCCACCTATTGGTTGGTGCAACATAATCTGAGCACTAGGCATGGCAACTTGGTTTCCATAACATCTTATTAAATCCATAGAAAAAATGCTTCTGTATTGAATAAAATTCCCATCATATTCTCCTTGAGGATTCCAATATGGATCAACATTTAGAAATTTTCACACATATTCCTCAAAGTATGAATTTATTCTTTGTGTCTTCAAGACTATAATCTTCAACAAAATTAGCATTTATGGGGTCCTCTTCCTCAATATTAGACACTTTCTCACTTATTCCACCTATTGTTTGGCTTTATAAGTCAAAGTAGACCAAATATCTCTAACTTGGTATTGCATGCAAACACTCTTTGCTTCATCATGCATTAGCTTTTAATCAACAATAGAATTATTGAGCAATAATTGCAAGTGGAATTTCAAGTAGAATGTAATGATACAAAAACATTATTTGTAACAACATTCAAACATCATATCAAATGGTTGATAAGTATAAACATTTATAACTCTAGTGTCGGAAATTCTACAACTTTAATTAGGGTTTCCAATTTCGTTGTCTCCTCGAGTCATTTTAGCATTTCTCATTCCGATATGCATTATATGACTTTTCTTATAAATAAAAACTATGAATCCTATTGCATTATACATCATAACTTTAATAGTTGAGTCCTTAATTATAGGTGTGCCCTTTTACCATTTTAATTTATATAGGTTGTTCCCCATTGCAAATCTCAAGTTACCTTTTCCCTATCTAATGATTACGTCTTTCCATAGAAATGTGTTTTGGGCATGTAGACCATATTATCTCACATTCCTAAAAATTCAGGCCAATTTACTATAGTTTACATCACTTAGAGTGATATAGACCTCCACTTTTTTCTTGAAGTGTGGGGAGGATATTATGTTGGTCTTTCCCTTTCTGAAACTATCTTTGATGCAAAATAATGGTAATTCTAAGTTGATCAAAAGGTGATTTACTTTGAAATCCCTATATAATCAATCCCTCTTAATCCATTTTTATACATTATCATCATGACAGAAGGCATCACTTTCATTCCAATTCAAAAGAAATTATTTTTCCTCAAGAGAAGATATAATTCAAGGATAAACAAATACATCAAGGCATATTCGATTATGTTTCAATTATGATTTTGCAATGATTTAACATGTTTTGGCATCAACACAGAGGAGTTCTCCTCAGAAAATTTCATCATCAATTGGAGGTATAATCATTTCAATTAAGCACTTGCATTCAAGTATTTCTTTTTAGATTTATGTTTTAATTTGTGATGTACTTGATCGAAAGATCTCCTATCAATTGTAATATAGTGGATGATAATGTACTCGATGAAAAATATCATACCACTGTAATGTACGAGATGGAAATGAACCTGATGGGTAATATACCCAACAGTGATGTACTCAAAAATAATGTTCCTGGTGATAATATACCTAAGGAAAAATCTCCTACCACTATAATGTACATGACGATAGATCTACACCATATGGAACCTAAAACTCTCCCTTATGGCACCTTTGGTATCCTTCAAAACATGAAACCCTTTGGCACTTGAGCCTGGTCTATGCTTCTATCACTTACTTATATCATGCTCAAGGTCTCAAGATATCCAAAGCAATATAATAAATCATGGATCAACATAAAACTTGACACCCTTTGGCTCCCTTCATAACTTCTAGGCATAATCTTTGCTTGTATCACTTACATATATCCTGCACAAGATCTTCAAATATTTAAAGAATTAAAGTAAATTGTAGATCAATATAAAGACACAAAAATCAATCAATGCCAATTTGAGACTTAGTATTCTCAGATTATATCTATATGCATAAATTTTTCTTCTAAAGAAGACCGAGAAAATTTAGAAAATAAAGTACAGGTCAAATATAATAATAATATTTCCAACAAAAAATTAGGGTGGTTATGATTAAGTAAAAATGGGTTTTGAAAGGACCTGAAACCTTAGACAAAGAGAGACAGTGAAAGATAGAGCATTGAAGGGAAAAAAAATGTGGAACACCACCAGTCAAGACAAAGAGAACTAACATAAAGTCCCCACAAAGTGGATGAGAGACTAGACTAGCCAGCCAACAAAGGGAAATCAAGATTTAAAATTTTTCCAACCCTTTTGAGATCATAAGTTCATATCAAAAGAAGGCGTGGAGGATTTAACTTTCTCTCCTTTAACTATTTTTCATCCATCCTCCACCTTCAGATCATCATTCTGCAAAGCCAAAGATTAACCAACGTACATCATAGAAATAGGTTTGGGCACCGAACCATCCAAAGATGGGATAGGAACAGCAACACCACCAGTCCCCAAATCCCCTGCTAGAGAAACATGGACAACAAAAACCATAGCACCAACAAGAAAAATAGCTGAACCAGAGACAACATCTGAAATGATAGCCCCACCAGTTTGACCCTCCAAAACAGCATCAGTAGCATCATCCTTAACATGACCATCCTGAGAAGAGCAAGCGACCAAACCCCCTTTTGAAGATTTACGAACCGTGTAATGGTGATCAGAAGCCCCCAACCACCAAAACTACAATTATAGACTAGGGAGGGTCTTCCACCTCCAAAATTGCATACAAAATTGAATTCCAATTGGAATTGCAAATACATAAGAAAATAAACTTAATGACCATTTCTTACGATGCTAACCACCTGCTTATAAAGGGCTCCAAGAAGTATCTAGAAGGTTACAATGGGATGAAATCATCTTATTTATTATTTTGTCCTTTTGACCCCTTTATTTAATAATTCAATTAATTAATTAAATAAGTCCTTATGATACTATTTAAATTTAAGGACCACTTAATTACTTAAATTAATTAGGATACTTTATTAAAATTGGGAGCATTACATAGCTCATCATTTTTATAGGGTTGAGTTCTAACCTAGATTTTGACTAGTGAAAATCCCTATACACCCCAAACATCAATTTTGTCCTCTATTGTGAACATACAAGTCAAGCTACAAGCTTTTGATAGAGATCAAAGATAGACAAGTGATTAGAAGACAAAGATGAAGCTTTAACTATAATTTGGCACAAAAATCTTGGTCTCGGGTGCATGGGGCACCATAGACCTGATCAAGGGTTATGGGGGCATCAAAGTCCTAGTCAACAGTGCCTAGGCACCATTGACCTCCCAGAAGAAAAAAGAGATTTGGTAGGAAGCAGTTACAAGGTCTCAAGGTAGTAGATTGAGTCTCAATACTCAAAATTCACCCTGATGGTCAAGAGAACCCAAGGAAAGATTGACCACCTATTATTAGCTCTTATTTTTATGATTCATTTCTCTTTACATCCTCTTCACAAATCCTGATTGGTTCAATGCTTATCTATTTTTTAATTATTGATATATGTCATGCATCGTCAACTTTGCACCTTCTAGTTCTAGTCCTAACATTCCCTCTCCATCTTGGCAATTAAGTTTTTTAACACAAAAAAGGAGTGATTAGATTCATCTAGTGGATAATTCCTTTCGATCATATTTGAGGTTGAACCAAGCAATTCACTTTCTTTAATATAATCAAGGTGGAAATAGGCCTAGTTCATAATTGAAATGCATAAACTAGTGAATACCTCATTTCCATATCATTACATTTTGGTGAACCTTACTCTTCTTACACTTTGCAAACTTTAGATGTTCAAATCTGATTTACATGCATTTAAATGATTCATATTGGGAATTATATCTAAAATATCTCATTTATGAGTACCTTGTTTGACTACATTACATTTTATGAATGAAGTTGTTATCTTCTTTTGTTAGTTTAATCTTAAACTTTATTCTTGTTCTTCAAGATGTATTATTTTATGAAAAATATGATAACTTCATCCTTCTTTTCATCCATGTCATTGATTGATCCTCTCCTAAAATTGATCCCCCCATCAAGACATCCTAGTGCAAGAATATAATATCAAAATTAATTCAAAAAATCTCCCTCGTAAGGGATGAGATCGTGAGGAAATATGTTCATCCTTATGGTAAACAATACCTCCCCTCCCAAGATATTTGGAACAAGAGGATGATATTATAAATATTTTCCTTAATATCACTTTACCTTTGTTACACCTAAATGACTTATTTTTTAGAGGTGAAGCATTAATGGATATTGTTGATCACTCTTCGAAAGTTTGTCCTACTCATGATGATACCTTGGAAGAAGGGGAAAATACCATTACCATTTTCCATGATTCTCTTCTTTCTAAAGATAAAACCTTGGAAGAGAAAAACCTATTTAATTCAATTTTTTCATGTTTTAGGTCAAGAGAAATCTAAAATTATCGTCGAACTTCCTTAATATGTCCCAAACTCCCTAGAAAAAATGATCATTGTAAAAGGTTCTAAACAACCATTTGTAATGCAATAGGTCACACTTTTATGCAGGAGCATCTTGGGTTCTTGGCAATCCTATATCAACCAAAAAGTATGTTTGTTTTGGTTCGGTAATTTGTAGGAGACTACTTGGTCAAGTGCTTGGTAACTGGTTTGCTTGGTTGGTTGAAGGTTGGTTGTTTCACCACTCGGGCATAGTTAATTTCTTTGGCTGGCTTCATCAACGGGGTCTTGATGGTTTTTCTTGGCTGCTTGGTGGTTTTCACCGACTGGTCTCTCTGCTTGGTAGTATTTCTCACCGAGTTAGTTTTTGAAAGTTGGATCTTCTGGCCGACGTATGCATTTAATTTCCATGGCATAATTAATGTTGGGTCTCTCCCATGGGATGCATGTGGACCTAAATCTAGATCTTTTTTGTTTCCTATGTTGGATCTTTAGGATCTTTGCTGTTGACCTCTTTTGTGGTCTCTTGTATTTATTTAGTTTATGTTCTTAGATTTGATAAAGGAGGGAAGTTCTAGGTAGAAAAGAGATAGAAGATTTGGATTGTAGTTCTATGACCTGGCATGTATGAAGATTATTCTGAATGTATATGGTCATAACTGGGAAGTCCTTATAGCCCAAAATGTATGATATTTGATAAAATAATAAGAATATTCTGCTTGATTTCTCTCCCTTTCCATGTTGTTACAAGTTTGAATTGTTCAGCAAGTTGGGTTGGATAGCTGGGAGTTCCTTCGACCCTGGTTTTCTATACCCTCCTTGCATCAAGTGGTATCAGAGAAATTTTGAGTCGATGAGTAGTACTAGTAGTGTTAGCACCTAAGAAGAATGTAGAATGGTGAATGTGTACTGATTCAAGAGCAATCAACAAGATAATAGTTAAGTATAGATTTCGTATACCGAGGATGGGTGATATAATAAATTATCTGAGTGGAGAAAAATATTTTACCAAAATTGATTTGAAGAGTGGATATCATCATATCAGAATAAGAGAAGGTGATGAATGGAAGACTAGTTTCAAAACAGAAGAAGGTTTGTATGAGCGGTTGATTACACCCTTTGGTTTAACTAATGCATCGAGTACATTTACGAGGCTAATGAATGAAGCTTTGAATAAATGTGTGATTGTATACTTGGATGATATTTTGATATTCAATAAGACTAGAGAAGAGCATTTGATGCATATAAGACAAGTATTACAGAGATTGAAAGAGGAAAAGTTGCTGATAAAATTGAAAAAGTGTTCCTTCGTGAAAGAATAACTTGTGTATTTGGGTTTTGTGATTTCAGATGATGGTTTGAAGATGGATCCTAAGAAATTTTAAGCTATACTTAGTTGGCTTACATGTGAGAATGTTAGTGAGGTAAGATCATTTCATGTGTCGGCAAGTTTTTGAAGGAATTTTATCAAAAATTTCAGTTCTATTTATAATTCTCTGACTGAGACAATGAGGGAAGACAAAAGAGAATTCAAATGGACATATGGAGCTGATAAAAGTTTTGAGACTTGGAAACAAAATGTTTCTAAATTAGTACAAACTATTAGGCTTGTTTTATTGTTGGTTGAAGTTCTAAAGAGTTGTATTACTTAGCTGAACAGTGTATTTGAGTGGTTCCACATGACCTTGGACATTTGCAATACTTGACAGACTTCAGAATGGGAAATGGCCAATATCAATAGAAACCTTTGCACATCATTGGCAATGATTTGACCAGAAGACTAAGTCGGACCATCTAATCACTTGGCACTAAATCAAGATGAATTCAATATACAAAAATAACCTTAGAGTTTCAAGTTGGATATTATGAGAAAATATCTTCAGATTTGATTAAATTATATATATAAATATACTGTAGTCCTCATCCAAAGTTCAAATCATTGTTTCAAGAATAAATAAGGGTACATCTTAAAATGGGACATTACATACCTAGGGATGCAAATGCAATTTTCCATCTTGAGTGGGGATGGCTTGGAAATGTTTTCGATCGTCCACAAGTCACCAAAACTTTGGAAACGGTCAACGCATTTCTAGCTAGCATTGACCATCCTGGGGATTGTGTAGCCATTTTCTATCCGTCCCAGGGACTGCTTGAAGTTTCCAAATTCAAAATTAAATTTAATAGAAATGTTTTGCCCATTCTCAAGGCTCCATAATACATGTTATGTTTAACATAGCATATGTTGAAAGTTTTTTTTTTGGGGAAGTCATTACATAGCATCCAACTATGACTGAAAAATTTAAACCTCTATTCAGCAAATCAGACCTGAAAATGATTTTAAATTAGACTTTTGTTTGATATTCATATCGCAGACCTGGAAATGATTGTTGCTGGGTTGAGAAATACTCAGATTGTTTCCAGCTTTGATAATGCTTTGATAGCAGCAATAAGTGCCCTGTAATACAGTGTTGTAGCTGATTACTGCCGTGACAAGATGGTTGCTACCTATCTAGGAATGATTTAGCACAATAAACTCAATTCTTTTCAAACATCCATAACCAACGGCTCTAAAATCTAAACAATTCGGCCAACTATGGCAGATTGATTCTCTCATTTGATATCATCTTATGTTCCTATTTTTAGAATTTAGTATTCTTAGATGATGATTCGATTTGATGCTATGATATGCTCTGTGCTGATTTGATGAATGGAATTGATCATTTTAGATTATATTGCTATGATGGATGTAACAATGTTATGTAATTTTGAAATTCATGAATATATATATATTGTCCACTGCTCCAGCCAAAAAAAAATAAAAAATCCCGGGAACTTGGGGTAAAATAGATTTTTTCTTTATTAAGTGAAATGTGAATTTAGTGTTGGGTGGGGATTGTTCCTTCCAGTAATGCTTCTGAAATTATTTTCTACACTTGGTAACCTATTGGATCGTTAAATACCTTTTAACATTCTGTAGCATTTGGTGGATGTACCCTTGTAGAATTCTTAGCAACGTAGAAATTCTTCAGCCAAATTTTTCCATGTCTAGGTGCTATACAATAGTTTATAACTAAATATTTGGATTACTCAACATTTTCTTGCATAGATGTATAGTATACTATTACATCGAGGTTTCCCAGCTACAATGATTTTCCTTTTTGGTACTTTTGCAGTGGCATATATCCTTCATTTATGATCACTGAAATATTCTAGTTTGAATATTGTGCTTTTGCCCTGAAATGGAACCTTAAGTTTGATTTTTTATTTATTAAGTGAAATATTAATATGTTAAAATAATTTAGACTTATAAAGGAAACATACATCTTAAAATATCCATGGAGCAGGTGCAGTTATCTACTCAGTCCAATATGATCTTAAGAGTAATTACAAAGCCTGAATTTGATTTAGTTATGAATTCAGTAAAGCACAACTTGTCTTTACCTCACTTAAACCATTTCTTAAAACATGAGAACAACTTGAATTTTGACTCTAAATAAATATACTACTTTAAACAATCTATGCTAATATAGCAGCTTGGAAAACAAACTCATAAATTCATACCTAATAATACGAAAATGAAAAACATGTGCCCAGAAATGGGCATCTTCTTTCGAGCTGGAATTATGGTATGAGAAAATTGGGTTTTGATGGTCTTATTGGGTACCTTGAAGCTGAGCTATTGTGCAAAAAAAATATTATTCTATTTGTTTGAACTCAGCAAAAATTATGTTTTTCTCATTCTTTAGATTTTCTCTATGGTAGCTTTTCAATTGCCGAGAATTTTGTTGGTGTACACATTCTACTGTTGGATAGGGATTTTTCCTTCTGGCAATGCTTGACAAATGATTTTCTACTCTTGGCAACTGATTGGATCATCAAATAGCTTTTAACATTCTGTAACATTTGGTGGATACACCCTTGTAGAATTCTTAGTAAGGTAGAAATTCTTCAGCCAAACCTTTCCATGTTTAGGCAAAGCTGCATGGATACAGATACAGATACAAATATGGGAACGCTTTCTGATACATATATGACAATTTTAAGACCCCAAAAATAGATACGCCTAAATTTGAAATTCATATAAAACATGTACACATATTTCATACAATTTTCTAAGTTATTACATGATATTTTAATTACTTTAAAAGCAATTTAGACATGTAATTGCTACAAACATAATTATAAGTTGATTTAAATATTATAATATTCTAAAAATTATAGAGTTGGTCTGGAAGATAATCCAAAAAAATGGTAGCTAAAATAGAAAATCATTTCATTTCTCTTTCTCATTTGGTGTAGGTTTTTGTTTATACCAACAACAAAAAAGTTGCTTGATTGAAGGTTTTTTAAATTAAAGATGACTTATGTCAAATTTTTTAAAAATCAAATAACGTAGTATTTGGCACAGTTAGAAAATTAAGGAATTTTTTGGCATGTGAGAGTGGGGAATGTGACGTGTATCCATGCCATACTATATCTGTATCTAACGGATACGAATACGGAGATACGTGTGCCCAAGGAGGGGCAGGGCAGTTTCCGGCAACTTTGTGTCTAAGTGCTATACAATAGTTTAGGCTACATTTTACTCTGCTTTTTAATGTAGTAAAACATGTACATGGGGTGACTTTTTAGCTTAGATACTATGACTAATATATATATATTTATTATCAGTTTACCCAGATTCAAAACTTTAGCATATCTCCCCAGATTTGAGGATAAATTTAAGATTGTACTATACTCTATTTTATTGTGTAGTAACTTCTTCCAATGGCGTAACCTGAGCTTAGATGTTGCATCTGAGAGAGATACTATACCTGGGTAGTTTATCCAATTTCAACACTTTTATGTTTTATGAGGTGTGAGGTTGAGGATGCATTTACAATGCGAACTGCATAGCTCTTTTCATGGAAGACAGAGGTTTTAGAAATGTGCACAACATCAAAACTATTTATTAGAAGATTAGAACGCCTCAAAGAAGTGAAAGACTGTTCAAAGATTAGAAATTAGGGCTTAAGTTCTACTTTGAGTCATAATTTTCATCCGAAGCTCCCTAGTTTTCTCCATTCTCACCTCTCGAAAGACGGTGGCTATAATATTCCCCTGTATGAAATTCAAGTCTGTTATCTCCTTTCTAGTCATGCTCAAGTAAAAATGATATCTTTTTTCTCATATTGGAAATATCTGATGCAAACATTTTAGTTAGAGGTTATTTTAAATTCCATTACAGTAAAGTTAGCCAGTAAACTTCAGGTCAAATTTCATGATAGAAGATGGCCATTGTCTATTATATTAGTTTCCTCATATTCAAGATGGGGATGGTTTTTCCGTTTGACTTTTTTCCATTCGGCTATTATTTAGGTTTAAACTCAGATATAGCTTATATTGCTTTTTGAAAAGTGCAAGAGTTTACATTTTCTATTCAAAATATGAAAAAGTTGTTCTAACTTCTATGAAAGAAAGAAAAGATAAATATGAGCCTCTCGTGCTCTAAAGAATCTCATCTTTATTGTATAAAACTCATTTATTGCTGGCTTGTGGGTGGGATAAAACAACTGATCATTTTCAAAAACCTATTGTTTTATTCTTCTCTCCTATAAATAATGCAACATTAGAAGATGCTATACATACACAACCTTCTTCTGTTGATCATACCTAAAGAGATGAATACTAATGAAAGTGTGACATGTCAATTATCATCTCATCTACGTTGTTGGCCTACCAATTCAATCTGTGCGAAGCAAAGTTAGAAAACTTGAATCCTTTGCAAAAACATGACAGCCTAAAACTTTGAGTTGGATTGGGACCAGACAAAAACTAGGCAAAGAGAAAAAAATTAAAAGAATAAAAAAAAATTAAATAAATGAGATCACAATGATTCCATCAATAAATAATCAATTCACACTTTTGGGAATGTAAACACTGAAGACAAAAAAACCAAAAAAAATGAAAAATTGGGTACATTTTCTTTCATCAAACAAATCTCTGCAAAAAACATACATTTTCCCTTTGTATACAGACAATGTAATTTTCTCTCTGTCTTACAAACTCATGGTATAGTTTTAGTTATCATAAACCTCAAAATGTTAATCTCTTAGTTCTGATTAGTTTTCTGGTTTGTGCTAGTTTTTGAATGGATATTTCAAGGTGAACACTTCCACTTTGGTTTAATATGGTTGTAGTACTAAACTTTTGGTTCTGGAAACTTGTAATTTTATGGTTCTGTTACAGGCTGTTGATTTGTGACTGTCAAGCATGAGAAAAATTTGGCTACTGTATAATTGACCGTTCTTTTAGCTTTATTTCCCTTTTTTTTTTCCTTTTCATGTACACAGAAGCCACTTTCTGATCGTGTTATCCTTCTTTACTAAAGGAAGAAATGTAAAAGCATTAGAAAAGTAAAATAATGACTATATATGTTCTCTCTTGCTTATCTTCCAATTTATTTTTGGATATCAAAAAATTGTTGCCTTATTTTTGTAGACTCGTTAAATTGTGAAATCACCTACAAAAATTAAAGTGTTGCCTAGAATTCAAGTTTAATCATCATATCATTATTATAGACAACATCGATCTATTTCTCCTCATGGTGCTCTCAACTTATTTTTGCAAGCTACAGTATATACACAAAAGAAGCTAGTTAGAAATTGACCATGTGTTGTCTTCAATTTCTATAGTATAGTTTCCCTTATATTCTCTTTAGCTGTATTTTAATTCTGGAGGTCGTTCAGCTACATGTTCATGTCAAGACTCAAAATTATTGTTCCTTGGCCTCTTTCATGGTCGTCTTTTCTATAGTCATTGTTATTTTTACTTGATAGTTTTCATGTTTGCATGTATATTGTTGGAAGTAAACCTATTCGTAGAGGGGGTGAACATAATAGAATAGATTTGTTACACTTTTAAACCCTTTATAAAAGATTTAAAGATAAGTATGTAAATTTCAGAAAAAAACAAATGCACATAAACTGAAATGAATAGAAATAAATGCTAGATATCAGAGCATTGACACAACTCACAAAAGGAGATGACACGAGAGATTTTTTGCTGCATGGAAAACCCTCAAAAGCATATGGTTTCCTCATAGGGATAAAACCACTCCAATGAAACCTTCCATTTTATTGAGAAACAAGTCTTTTATTATACTATTTAACAGCCCCAACTGCTTGGAGCTTCAACTCCTCTTTCTTTCACAAAGTTTTGATTCACCAAAGTACATACGTACATAAATGTATGTTTTTGATTCCACACAGTTACATACATAAATAACCTTATGAATTTTTATTGTAATGTCAACTCAATACTCCACACACAAGAAAATATGAGTGTGTATCTATTTTTCCTCTTACATCTCCACAAAAAAATGAATACACATGCACAGTGCCTTAATTAGGAATATATTTAGAATGTTACATTCACTGATTAAATACAATTTGTACAACTATGTAACTAATTTTATAACACTATTTGATACACAATAAGCTATTCAACTATAAAGAACTCCACACCCTATAGCAGGGTTAACACAAAAGAAATATTCTTCCAAAAAAAAATTGTGCTTAGTAACAATTCCATAATCAAACTGTTAATAACCCTGATTTAGTAAACAAAATACCACATGTAATATCCTTATTGTCCCTTTAAACTAAAATCATTCTTTTAATGTCCATTGTCATGTGTAAAAACAACTTATTTTGCTAAACAAAAAATAATAAGAGAAAACTGTCAACATAAATCCAAACTCCCATGGCTTGTAACTGTTCATAAAATCATAATTGTCAAACCCACATGAAATAAATATTTTTTGATAAATTTCCTCTTCCAGACATATATACTTGGAATCAACCTACAATATTATCCATTGATATAAACTTTTACAACAGAGAGAGTATAGAAACCGACATAGCTCAGATTACAAATATAAAATTTACCTCCTTCTGTAAATAACCTATTTGGATGATAATGAAAAACACAACCCATCTCTGACCTTTGCATTCTTTGAAATCTCATAAGTGTATGCATGAAAATTCAGATTCAAAGACAATGAGTGAGCCACAAAGTCAAGAGATACCGTGACTTTCAAAAATGTAGAAAATTAGTCACATAATCTACAATCTCATTATGAAATGAGATGTAATAATTTTGTTAAAACAAAATGTTTACCTTCGCAGGCTGATCCAAATCTCAGCACAAATAGTATCAATGGAATCACATCATTGTAATAATAAACATATCAAAAACCCACAAGGAGATCTGAGCAACAACACTACCAAGTTCACCGTCAAGATGTTCATGGTTGCAGCCTTAGGGCTGAGAAACAAAATCAACAAATGTAATTCCAAACCCTATTTGGATTCCTTATGATTTCTAACAAAAATGCATTTCATAATGATTTTGAATCCACCATAGGATGCTAACACGTAGATTCATAATGTCCAAGTGACATAACCAAGAGTTAATCCACTTACTATGCATATGAGTTACATTTTATATTGTTGTCATAGATGTAACATAAACTGTCATAGACCATAAAATAATAATAATATATTTATTGGTCACCACTGCTCTTGCCACAACATAAAACACTGTTTTGAATTTTCAACAAAAACATCTTGGCCACCTTTAGAGTTTATACATTTTGCATCAATATACAATAGCACCAACAAATTCCCCCATTGTCCTTGAGAAAAAATCAGTTGCATTCCCTCATATATCATAACGACAAATATAAATGAAAGATCAAGATTTCAAATAAACAAATAATTATATAAAAATAATTAGGAATTCATACTTACTTGCATACATGACAACAATAAACATGCATTTACATTTGAATATACTGAGTATGATATATAAAGTAAAACAAATGAAATTCCATATAGACCTTGCAAACCTTTGTGTTGAACTAGCAACCAACCAAGCATCAAGAATAACAACTGCACTGAAACCACCCAAACCACAATTACTGTCAATACCACTGGCAAACACTATCAACAAAAAATACATCTAAACTAAAATGATTGTCAATAGCACTGGCAAACACTGTCAACGAGAACCATAAAAGTAAGGAAGCAAATATTTTCTCCCTCATTTTGCAGCAAGGACAATAGTAAAGCTACTTTGAAGAACCATAAAAGTCTATAACTAGGATTAGAAACCTATAATAGACTCCGCCCAAAGGAGAAAGAATCAATGCAACAAGGATTGGGAAAGAACTCCCAATCGTGCGTGAAACCACACAAAAGTTTCTCTTTGAAAGGCTTTGGTGAAGATATCAGTCACTTGAGCTTGAGTAGGAACATAAATTAATTAAAATTCATTGTTAAGGACTTTATCCCTGAGAAAGTGAACCTTTATGGTATTATGCATTGTTCATGGAGTGCATAACTACATTTTTTCTTAATGAATAGCACTAGTGTTATCACATAGAATTGAAATAGGCTTTGATACAGGAATTGCCCAAATCGGATAAATGATAAACCATCCAAATGAGTTGAGTACAGAATGCAGTAGCAGCAATATATTCAGATTCACAGGTGGACAATGTAACACATTCTTTCTTTTTACTATGCGAAGCAACTAATATGTCACCAAGAAAGCATGCAACACCACTAGTGATTTTCTTTTCATTAGAACAACCTCCCCAATCGGCATCTATATAAACAATCAAAGAAAAATTAGTACTATGTGGATACCATAGACCGTAATTAAATGTCCCCTAAATATACTTGAAAATTCTTTTAACAACATTGAGATGTGACTACCTAGGTGTATATGGATACCGAGAAACCATACACACAGCATGTATTATATTAGGCCTTGAGGCTATTAAATAGAGAAAACTAATAATCATGGATCTATAATCTATTTGACTAACTGCTAGAGAATCATCACTTTTAACAAGTTTTCATAGGAGTGCTAACTAGTTTACAATTAATCATATCAAATTTCTTTAGCATACTTTGTTTGTGAGAGAAATAAGCCATGTTCAAGTTGTGAAACTTGTAAACCAAGAAAGAAAGTAAGTTTACCCAAAAGAGACATTTCAAACTTAGACTCCATAATGTTGGAAAACTGTTGTGATAAATCATCATTAGTGGATCCAAAAATTATATCATCCACATAAATCTCAACTGCTAAGATATCATCATTAACAATTTTGGTGTACAAGGTGTTGTCTACACTACCTAGAGTAAATCCATTTCCAATAAGATGTTTATCTAGCCTTGAATACCAAGCTCTAGGAGCTTGTTTCAAGCCATATAGTGCCTTTTTAAGATGATATGCAAATTCTGATTTTTCAAAGGATTCAAAACCTACTGGTTGTTCCATGTAAACTTCCTCCTCAAGATAACCATTTAAAAATGGTGTTTTAACGTCCATCTGATAAACAATAAAACTTTTATAACTAGCATATGCAAGAAATGTTCTAATTGATTCCATGTGTGCTACTGGTGCAAAATTCTCACCAATATTAATGCCTTCATGTTGGGCATACCCTTTACACACATACCAAGTCTCACCAAAATTAATGCCTTCATGTTGGGAATACCCTTTACACACAAACCTTTCTTTATTTCTCACAACCTTTCCATTTTCATCAATTTTATTGCGAGAAACCCATTTCCCAGCTATGACATTTTTGTCATCGGGTCTTGGTACTAGTTCCCATGTTTTATTTATCTCAATTTGAATAATTTCATCTTGCATAGCATTCAGCTAGCATGAATCTATGAGTGCTTCAACCACATTTTTAGGTTCATATTTTGACAATAAACAGAAATGTTATGTACTATGAGCATGTTCATCACTTTTGGCTTTTCTTCTAATTAATATTCCAGCCTGTTTATCTCCTATAACTAGAGACTCGGGATGTCTCTTGGTTATGATTCAAGAAAGAGTTTTCAGATAAGTATTAGTCAATTTGGGAATCAAACAATATTCTTGTTCATTTGAGTCAGGTATTACTGAATCAAAACAATCAGATTCTTGATCACCATAAATATGTTGAATTATTTGAAAATAACCTTCTTCAATATCATTTTTCACTATTGTTATTTAACAAATAACTTTTATCAAATACTACATTTATGGTTTCTATAATTTTATTTAGTCTTTTATTGTAACACTTGAAAGCTTTACTGTCTATAGAATACCCTAAGAAGATGCCTTCATCAGATCTTGAATTAAAACATTCTATAGAATCAATATTTTTTTTGATAAAACATTTAAAACCAAAAATTTTTAAGTTCTTAACATTAGTAGTTTTACCATTCCATAGGTCATAAGGAGTATGAGTCATTATGACTCTTATTTGAGTTCTG
Source organism: Thuja plicata (assembly GCA_018584345.1). NCBI lineage: Eukaryota > Viridiplantae > Streptophyta > Pinopsida > Cupressales > Cupressaceae > Thuja > Thuja plicata. Next base: position 456,740 of record MU224908.1, read on the forward strand.
TTTAGGATATATACAGTTCTATGAACAACTTATTTCAAAAATTTATCAAGCAATTTTGTTTCATTTAGCATAGTCCAAGCCATTTCCTTACCTATTCTATTTTTTCTTTCCACAATGCCTTTTTTTGTGGTGTATGGGAAGTTGAGTAATGCCTCTTGATGCCATGTTTCTCACAGTATTCAAATAATTCTTGAGAGGTGAATTCTCCAACTCGATCTGATCTTAGACAATTTAGTTTTAGATCAGTTTCTCTTTCTACCATTTTCCTAAATGTTTTGAAATGTTCAAATGCTTCAGATTTCTGTTTCAAAAAAATTAACCAAACCATTCTTGAGTAATCATCCACAAACAACATAAATTATTTTTCACCATTTAAGGATGGAGTTTTGGTTGGACCACATAGATCAGTATGCACAAGTTCTAGTGGTCTATTACACAGTTTTTCCTTGGTTTTAAAGGATGTTTTTTTTTTCTTTCCTTTAACACATTCTTTACAAAAAAAATTTGGTTTACTGATTAAAGGCAAACCCCTATAAACTTTGGCTTGTTGATTCTAGCAAGATTATCAAAACTTAAATGACCTAATATTTTGTGCCACAACCAATTTTCTTCAACTTGACACATAAGATTAGTATTCATTAGAGAGGATTCCTAAACTGTTGAATCTATCAGATTATAAAGATCCCCCTGTTCTTAAGCCACTTACAATTATTCTATTTTTTTTTGTTTTTAATAGCACAACCTTTTGCATCAAAAGAAATAGAATAACCACTATCCCAAATCTGACTCACACTTAATAAGTTATGTTTCAAGCCTTCAACATAATACACATCATGTATAGGAGTATCCTTATTTAAATAAATGGATCCTCGTCTTGTGATATAACCACCTGAGTTATCACCATACCTGACGAACCCTCCATCAAAGTCTTCTACAGTTTGAAACTTGCTTTTTCTACCAGTCATGTGATGAAAGCATCCATTATCCAAAACTCACATTGCAGGTTTTCGTGCAAACAAGGTTGTTTCAACAACCAAAGCTTTTTCTATATTCATGTTCTTAGGTTTCCATATTTGTTGAGGTTTCAATTTTAGTTTTCGCACTGATTTTCAAAGTGTCCATAGTAGTAACACTTGAAGAATCTAATCACTTTCTTAAATCCATATAGTGATTCATTTCTTGCCAACTTGCATTTGTATGCCTTATGACCAAATAGATTACAGTTAAAACATAACCTTTAAAGACATATTTTGAAACCTATTTTGAAGATTCTCCTTTTTCAACTGAATTAGATCTTGAATAAGTTTGATCTACTTGTTTTTGCAATAAAACCAATTTCTTTTCCTTTTCACCCAATAAGGTTTTTTTAATTTTCAATAAGTTGATTAGCACTATCCAATTCAGCTTGTAAAGACTAATTTACATTTTCATGAGTAGAGATTAATTTCTTTAATCTCTTTATTTCTTGTAAAGAGCAAAGTAGTTCTTCTTCAAGATCAATGTCTTCATCTGAATCAAATGAAGATTTTAATTGAGTAGATTCTAGTTTTTGAGCATTTATTATTTCAGCCATAAATAATGTTTCTCCTTCCTCACCTAAATCATTTGATTCTTCATTTGAGTCTTCTTTTGACAAAAGACTCTTCTTTTTAAAGTTTTTGCATCTTTTGTTATGATTCCAAGGCTTCTTTTTGAAAAATCTTTCAGATTTCACATCATTTTCATCTTGATTAGCATACGAACATTTTGCAGCAAAGTGTCCTAATTGTCCACAGTTAGAACATTTTGGTTTTCCTTGATATTTCTTTTTCAGTTTTCTAACCAGCAATGATTCAAGAGCATCTGTTATATCCGAGTCACACTCATCTTGTTTTTCAGCCTTGAAGGCTATTTCTTTTGAAGTAGAACCAACATTATTGTTGATTCTCATTTCATAAGTAGGTAGAGTTCCTTGCAACTAGTGTAAAGCTATTTTAGAGAAGTTTTTCTTCTCTTCCAAGGTAGAGATATTTGTTTCAAACTTAGGTAGTGCAATTCTTACTACCTTTGAGACAATATCATGTTCCTCAATTTCCTCTCCTAAACCCATCCTAGAATTTACTACGTTGTCAATCCTTAAGAAGAAGGCTACTATAATTTCATCCCCATTCATTTTCAAACTATCAAACTGTGTTTTCAAAGTTATCAACTTTTATTCCCTTACCTTTTCATCACCTTGATAAATTGTTTCTAGTTTTATCCAAATTTCATTAGCAAATTGGCAATACATGACTTTAATAAATACATCTTTTGTGAGACCACATAAGAAAGCAAATTTGGCTCTTTTATCAAGTTCATACTTGTTGTTTTCATCAAGATCAGTGGGTATGTTTTTTGGTACATTATATTTTGTGATTAAAACTTCCCACATACAGAAATCTAGAGAGTTTATGAAGGATTTCATCATGACTTTCCAAAAAAAAAATTAGTTCCATCCAATAATGGGGCTCCAGTAAGAGAAGCACCTTCATCTTGAGCCATTTGAACTTCCAAACTATCCCTGGATAATCCCTATAGGCAGACCTAGGAAGGGACAGTAAGGTCTGATACCACTTGTTTGAAGTAAACCTATTCTGAGAGGGGGGGGTGAACATAATAGAACATATTTGTTACACTTTTAAAACCTTTATAATATATTTAAAGATAAGAATGTAAATTTTAGAAACAAACAATTGCACATAAACTGAAATAAGGAGAAAGAAATGCTAGATATCAGAGCAATGACACAAGTTATGAAAAGAGATGACACAAGACATTTTGTGCTAAGTGGAAAACCCTCAAAACCAGACGTTTTCCATATAGGAAAAAAAAACCACTCCAATGAAACATAGCATTTTATTGAGCAACAACTCTTCTTTTACACTGTTTAGCAACCTCAACTGCTTGGAGCTTCAATTCCTCTTTCTTTTACAAAGTTTTGGTTCACCAGGTTATATACGTACATAAATGTATGTTTTAGATTCCACACATTCACATACATAGATAAACTTATGAATTTTTCTTTTAATGTCAACTCAATACTCCATACACAAGAAAATATGAGTGTCTAACTCTTTCTCTTCTTACATCTCCAATAAAAAGAATAGATAAGCATACTCCCTTATATAGGAATGTATTTAGAATTTCACATTCACTGGTTAAATATTAGTTACAACCGTGTAACTGATTTCATAAAACTTTTTGATACATAATAAGCTATTCAACTATAAAGAACTCCACACCCTCTACCATGGTTAACACAAAAGAAATATTCATAAAAAAAACTGTGCTTAGAAACAATTCTAGAATTGAACTATTAATAACCCTAATTTAGTAAACAAAACACCACATGTAATATCCTTACTGTCCCTTGAAACTGAAAACCATTATTTTCATGTCCATTGTTGTGTGTCAAAACAACTTATTTTGCTAAACAAAAAAAAAAAAGAGAAAACTATCAACACAAATCAAAATTGTCATGGCTTTTAACTGTTCATAAAAAGATAACTGTCAAACCCACATGAAATAAATATTTTCTGATAACTTTCCTCTTCCAGCCATATATACTCAAAATCAACCTACAACATTCTCCATTGATATGAACTTTTACAACAGAGAGAAACTAGAGACCGACATACCTGAGATTAAAAATATAAAAGTTACCTCCTTTTGTCAATACCCTGTTATGATGATGATGAAAAACATGACCCATCTCTGAGCTTTGAATTCTTTGAACGATTAGAAGTGTATGTAGGAAACATTCACATTCAAAGACAATGAGTGAGCCACAAAGTCAAGAGATACCATGACTTTAGAAAACATAGAAAATTAGTCACATAATCTGCAATCTCATTATAAAATGAGATGTAATAATGTTGTTAAAACAAAACATTTACCTTCTCAGGCTGATCCAAATCTCAGCACAAATAATATAATAGAATCACATCATCACAATAACAAACATATAAAAAAAACCATAAGAAGATCTGAGAAACAACACAACCAAGTTCACTGTCAAGATGGTCATGGCGGCGGCCTTGGGGCTTGTTGATGTGCGTTTTATGACCCACCAAATAGTAGAAAAAAACACCGAGGTATCTTATCCTCTCTTGATCAAAGTTATGTATATGCTAAGATTGCGAGAAGATCATATAGGTCACTCCAAGGTTCCTTTCATGTCAGATCTTGACCATGAATATGCTTAGTGGTAAATGTGATTTGCTGAATATCACAAGGGGCCTTACGTTTTCAGTCTTGAAAGATTTGCAATGAAACACTTTTTTGGGAATTTTCACAATATGCAGAAAGAAAAAGGAAGTAGGGTTTAGAAATTTTAATCTACTCCTAAGGGAAATGATAGCAATAGTCAATACTTCGGTGGACAAATTCCCAATAACCATGTTTTGCTTTGCCAAGTTATACTACAACTACATGAGAACCGATGCAATCTTCAAGGTTTATGCAGAGGATTTTCATACCACCGCATACACCATCATGAAGAACAATGTACATAAATGACAGATGTTAAGCATATGCATGAATGAGGTTAAGACTAACTTTGCAGAACGACTTACAATCAGTAAAATGTCAAAAGTATGAACCAAAGGAACTCATAAAAGCACCATCATATTTAACATTGCAATCACAACACTTCATCTAACAATATCCAAATAATCTAGACTAAATGAGGGAATTATGAAACCAAGAAAGCACTAAAACACATCAAGTATCCACCGTGAAACCAACAATGAAAACATTATTGTCTCAGTATCTCTTTAGCAACAATCTCAAAATTCCCCTACAAATAAGAACTGAGGCCTTTATATAGGTCCTCGAATACAATGAGTGGCCCGGATCAAACAATAAATGATGGCCCAGATTGTGCCACTTCGGCCCTAATTAGGGTTAGGGAAACAAATAAGGAATCTACCTTAATGCATAGGGAATCCACTACCATAGTGGATAATAAGTGCCCATTATGCATGCATGCTCAGAAAGAAAGTGGGGTGTAATAAATGACAATTAATTGTGCCCACTATGCATTGAATGCATCTCCACCATAGAATCTACCTTTGACCACTTTGCCTGAATGCCTGGAATCTTACCAATACCACTTCTAACTCAACTATACTGAAGCTTGGTGCTGATTCCTACTTGAATTCCCAAGCTACCATAACTCGTTCAGCTTTCTTCAAGCTGTCCTCCCATCCTGGCAACAAATACTGAGCAGTGTACATATCATTCGAGAAGGTGGAAAGGTTCTCAAAATCATCCATGGTGAAGAAGTTCAATGTGAAAAATTCCTCCAATTTACTCTTCAGGTTGTCTACAGTTATCTCATTTTCATATAACCTTTTTCATACCAGTGATGCGACAGTGTTAGAGATTTCTTTCTTTATGTTCTTAGCTATTCCCTTCAATCGAGAAGATTCCTCAATGAAATACCCAAAAATTTCCTTGGCCATGAGCACTTATCCATACCATCGAGTGAAATCATATGCTTCTCCTTCTTTAATGATCTCATGGTCAACTAGCACATGCATGGGCGTCTCCGTCAACTCATGCAATTCCATGATCATCCCATCTTGATAGATATGCTCATCCTCCCACGATTCCACCATGCACTGAATCCGGGAAAGGATGGCCAATGACCTGTTGTAAATTCATACCAATTCCTCAGCATGCATGTGGGCTTCATTTTGGATACCTTTGATCCAAACCTCTTCCCCTAGAGAATTTCTCCTGATTCTATCTGTACTCTCTACTGCCTCACTTGGAACAACCAGCAGAGTGACAAAAGATGGACCTGCTTCCCTTACTAGATGAGGTAGATTTCTGATGTAGTCACATAATGCTCCCATCTCTCCTTTATGCCTCTGATACTTCTCTTCTAATCTCCTAATCTTTTTCTTGAATTTTTGTGTAGAATCATCAAGTTCCTCCAATACCTGCTCTTGGGAGGCATGATCTAAGTCAAACTTGGCCACGTTATATTCATCTGGAGTGATTTGATCCTTTTCTTTGATCACAGCTAGTGTTTCCAGTTGAAGGGTTCTTGACCAAGACTTATCTCTGACAATCTTCACAAACCTCTTAGCCTTTCCTTTATCATGTGATTGGTTAACCCTATTCATAATTTCCTACAATTCAAAATACGGGTCAACATCCTTTTCCTAACTTCTTTGGAACCTCTACCTCACCCATTCTAGAATGGCGGCTCCTTGATCCTTTCGAACTTCCATCTTCTTATGTTGCTACTCCGCTCTTGTATCCATTTCCTCAGCTCTAGGAATTTCTGCCATCACCTATGGGTCTAGTATCTCTATCATAGGAATCTCATCTTCAGCCATGGGAATCTCTTCCTCTATTATCCTTATGAAGAAAACCCCAAGAATTTCCTCATTGGTAACATCTTGTTCCTTACATTTTCTGGTGCAAACCCGTCATTGGCATTAATGCTCAATCTGTCCTGAACTGACCTCGTCACGTGTTTCTCTCCTTGCTTAGCTCTCCTCCTACTTGCTTCTAATTCTTGTCTGGAAAAGGTGCCTATCTCCTACACACTTGGAGTCTGGCTAGGTGAGGATGGCATCTCCTCGACTCTTGGTTAGTTCTGTGGTGGTTCTTCAATATGGAGATCCAACCTCCTCTTTGTGTGTGTTTCTTGAGCAATACTCCTTTATTTTATGTGCTCTGCGCTCCCTGACAAAATTTCTCCTTCTTCAATCCTTTCTCTTGATGTTTTCTTTGGTCTTTCATCCCATATTTGTTGATGCCATAATAAATCGCATGTCCAGTCCTCCTTTGATACACTCATTCTACCAAGTTGTCGCCCAATCCACCACCTTGTGAAGTCCAGGACTAGTTTTGCCAAAACATCAAGATCTGATTCTCATTTCTTTGCCAGTCATAGGGATGAGTAACCCTTTCCTTTTCCAGATTATACCCTTTTTGAAGAAAATTTGGATCTTCCTTCATCTAATCAGGCAGGTAAAATATTTTGTGGGCTCTGATGATGTTCTGTGGCAATCTAGAGCGCATCATTTTTGTAATCACATTTTCATCTGTAGCAATGGCCCAAAAATGTTCAAGGTGCGTCCTATGCTGATACCTTGCTCCTGCCATTGACTTGATTTTTTTATAGGGATCAAAATCATGTCTTCCTAAGTAGAATGAAAGATGGAAGAAGTATAACTCATCCTGGGATCTCTCAACCACCTTTAGACACGGGCACATTTCAGCTTTATCTTCTCCTATGGAAATCAGGAAATCCAATCCCAACTTCTTCTTTCCTTTCTGAATCTTTTCATACACTGTCAATTGTTGAGTAAGCTCCAACAGAACCAACTTGTCAGTAGGATATCTTGGCAGCTTGTATGGTTGTGCTGAAAATCCTTTCACTCTGATATAGGAGAAAGTGGGAAACTAAATAAACCAAGCTTTGTATTCCTCCACTCGCTTCATTTCTCCTTCAGACAATCTCACAGGCAACTTCTTCTGCAATTTTCTCACGATTCACATTGGGAAGGCATCATTGACCCGAACATAATCATCTATGGCCTGCAAATACAACTGAGGGTAACACTCGTGAACTTTCAACCATGAAGTGCCACTTCCAATTGCTCCCTTACATTGCAATTCCTCATACCTCATATTTTGTGCCAATATGTATATGACATAGGAACTCATATAAAACTTATGTTATTTCTCAAGGTTCACCAACTGTTCACTGAGGTTGTTAATGATCATTCCATCGCAGTCCATGTGACTGTGCTCTTCAACTACTTTCTCGAGAAAGTACCACATCCATGACTCAAACAGATAGGAGTTTGGCATGCCAAAGATTCTACTCAACATCATGATCAAGTTGCTATATTCCCAGTTGAGATTCAACCAAACCAACTCATTTGGAAATTTTGAATGATGGGATCTATTCTTTCTCAACCACTTATCATTTATGATATTTTCACAGTATTGAATTCCTGCAAAAAAAACTTTGTGTCTGCCCCTTCGTCTACAATACCAATTTCCTGGAAGAGGGGATTCTGAATGCCTCCACAATTGTGGGTGGAGAAAGGTCTGTAATGATGTTTCCATCAAAATCTTTGATTGTTCTATCTCCTAAATTGAAGTCCCTGGCGCATTCCACGATCAGCTCAGAATGCTAAAAAAGCTAGAGCAAAGCCAACTGCAGCCACAATTCCACTGTTCACAATTTGGGTGGCCAAATTGGTCAGTTGATGATCTTTATACCGAAACATCCTTCTGTGAAACTTTGTCATGTCCACACCTTCGAGGCTAGTGTCTCCAATTTCTTCCCACTTCAAAACAATCTTGGATTCTGGGAAAAAACTCCTCTATTCGTTCTTTATCAGCTGCTTCCTTTTCATGCTCGTTCCTCTTGGCTCCGCCATTCCCTCAAAAACAAAAATAAAAACAAACATAAGAATTATGTAGGAGAATGAAAAAGTAGACCAAATTCTTAAGAAGGAGGAAATTCTGAAAATCTGACAAATTCTTTATCTTGTTCTTTCAAAAGTCAAATTTCTCTCTTCTCCACGAAATCATGTTTTTCCACCAACTTACTGGGAAAATTCCTTTGAAACTTTTAATCTTGAATTCTTCACGCCTTTCAAAAATAATGAATTTCCTCCTACTTGGAGATTTTCTTTCTCCTCAAGAATCTTGTTCAACTTTCGAGAAAAAACTTCACTCGAATCCTCTTGATTCCTCAAAATCTCTCATCAACCTATTTTCTCAAACTTTGTGTGATGACAAAATGAGAGAGAGTCTTCATATAAAGACTAAACCCTGAAAAGATGCTTTAAAAACTAGGAGCTAATTTTAGGAAATTGCTAATTTAGGCGAAGATTCTTTCCCATAAGTGCCACTTGTCTCTGCTTTTCTCCATTTTTGAAAAAACTTCCAATCTGAGCGCTTTACTCTATGATGAAGTTTCCATTTTATCCATGCTTTTGATTTTTAATTTTAAATATTGAAAAAGAATAAATTTCAATATTTAATGTTTTAAAATCAATTCAAAAAAGTGATTTAATCCCACTTTTAATCTTCCAAATTTCATAATTAACTTGTCACTTTTTTTTTTGATTAACAATTAAATATAGATAAAAATCAATATTTAAATAATAACTTCTCATCTTTATTGCTTTTGATTTTTTGAAGTTTTTTTAATTAAATATTAAATAATAATTTAATATTTAATTAATATTTAAATTTAAATCAAAAACTCCTTTTGTTTCCAATTTCCAGTTTTTTTGAAATCTTGAGTTTTTTCCAAATTTCCAAATTTTTTGGATTTTTTTATTTTAACCATGATTCCAAGTTGTCATTTTCCAAAATTTTGGATTTTTTTAACATTTCCATGATTTCATAAATTTTCAAGATTTTTTGAAACGCTCCCCTTTTCTGAAATTTTTGAATTCTCCAAGACTTCCAGTTTTTCCAAGAGTTTTCAATCCTCCAAATTTTTTGAGTTTTGGATTTTATGAGTTTGGAATTTTTTAAGATTTTCTTAATTTCTCCATTTTTTCAAAATTTTCCAAAATTTTGGATTTTTCAATTTTTTCCAAATTTGCCAAATTTTGGATTCTATGAGTTTGGAATTTTATAAGATTTTTTAAAATTTTGGAATTTTCCATGTTTTTCAAGTTTTGGATTTTTTAAGAGTTTTCAACTTTCTGAGAATTTCATTTTTCCTGGTTTCATGGAAATTTTCCAAGATTTTCTGGATTTTCAACTTCTCCCTAATCATCACCATAAAGCACTTGGGCGCGATTTAAGGGTTGTGCTGGATTTTTTCATTTTAAACATTCCTTGTGTTGTCCCAAATTGTGTTTGGGCACATTTTTGGGTTTCTCGTGGATACTCCATTTATCCAAATTCGTTCACCGCTTGGAAATTGTGCTGAAAGCGCCAACGAGACTATTACATGGACTTTCTTTTCTCTTCCAAATGTTGCCTTGTATAAAAAATATCATGACTTTATGAATTTTGCGCTCCAGACACATATAGAGGGTGACTCACGAGCTTTCTATTTGAGCAGGATTTCTGTTAGCGTAGCACATGCTCACCATAATAATGGATTTTTATTATTTCTCAGATTTCACAGACTTTCCTTCTTTACGATAGGAGGATTTTGCATTGGTGAAGGATTCTTCTTGCCTTGTTGACCATTCCTCAGACTCCATTGACTTGTGCTCCATACTTCATGGGCAGCATTTTAAAGAGATGAAAGATTCTTTTCTTACTTTGGAACTTTCCCTAACTTGCATCAAAATGTGCTCCTTAATCCTCGGACGCAACTTTTGTGTGGTCATGGATTTTCTGTTGTCAAGGATTTTCCATGACTTTCATGAAACTGCGCTCCTCCTTTATCAACAGTGTGATTTTGCATCAATCCTGGATTCTGTCTTGGTTTTACCATCCTTGGAATCCATTGAATTGCGCTCCACAATTCACTAGCCTCTTCACTGATTTTTTGCAACTGTGACAGGCATGACTTGGGAAACCTTCTCTTTTTGCTCACTCCTCTTCTTTTAACCCATGCAATGGGTGCCATTCCTCCATCACCGATGATGGACATCTCCCTGTAACATATAAAAATGTTACAAATAAAATATAGAGGTCTCCAAAATGTAACATAAGAAAAGATGTCACATTTGGAAATGTAGGTGTTTATGTGATGTGTGGGGAAAATAAGATGTTCCTTTTAACCTCAAATGCACAAATGAAAGATCCAAATTGATCAACCCAAAAAGGATCAATGCACAAATGAATCAATCATTTGGAAATGAGAGCAAAGAGGAAAGATCTTAAATTCCTATTTTAGAAAAGGAATGTATATGATAGATCTAGGAATTGAAATGGATGAGATGAAGTACCAATGTTTAAAATAGTGCAGATCAAAGAATGCTATTTCTTGAGGTTTGTAGGCTATTTTTTTAAAAACAATGAAGTATGATCCAGAAAGGAAACGCAGAGACGAACAAAACCCAGAAATCATTTTTTGATCTGATGTCATATTATGAAAAAGGTTGACCCTATACCATAAATGTCAACCCTGACCCCAAAATGTCGACCCTATCCTAGGACAGGGGTGAGGTCAACCCTGTCCTAGGTCAGGGGTGAGGTTGACCCTATCCTAGGTCAGGGATGAGGTTGACCCTATACCACTTTTTCCAACTTGATCTGCTCAACTCCGAAAGTGTCCCTGTTCGCAATCCTAAAGAAATCTGAAAAGGGTATCCAGATCTGGCCTCAGATCTACAGTCCTGAATCTGTACCTGCAAGAAAAAAGGTTTGTTTTTTGTTGGGGATGGGTTTTCCTTAGTCAAACCCCAATTTAGGAATTAACCTTGAAATCAATAATTGAAATAAGAATGCTAGCAAGTAGTAGAATTGAATCTAACAATGAAGCTATGATATTGAATAGATATGTAATTGAAATTCAAATGTATGCAAGTATGTAAGTATGAAAGCAATGGACTTTAGAAACCATAAACCTCCATGATTGTATGCTTGGAATCCACCTTGAGAGGATGATGAAAGAGTCTTTAGGATGCACAAAGGATCTTGAAGGAAGATCACACCACCATGATGGCTAGATCTAGGGTTTTGAATGATAGATCTTGAATGCTTGAACCAAATTCCTTCAAAGGATTGAGAGCTTGAATCCTTGATCTTCAATGGAGGACTTGAATGCTTGAGAGGAAGAATTCAACACCTTCAATTACTTGAGAACATGTATAACAATGGATGCTTGAACTTTTTTCTTGGCTAGAGTGCTTGTGCTTAGAAAGACTTCAATTGCTTGATCATGGTTAGAGAAAATGAGAGGAGAAGGCTCCCTTTTATATGGAATTAGGGAACAATCTTCTAAATAGGCTTATATAGGATAATTAAATCACAATTTAAGCCTTTACCCCTAGGAGAGGACCTATTTGAAATATAAATTAGGAATCAATCATTTCGGAACCCGAAACGGCCGACCCGAGAGCGGGAGAAAACTTTTTGCAAAGACCGACATCCGGGAAACTGTGAGATTCTGGGTTTTGGACCCTGGGATAGGGTCAAGATCAGCCCTATCCTAGGATAGGGTAAATTTCAACCCTATACTAGGATAGGGTTGAGGTTGACCTAGTCCCAAAAGGTCGACCCTGT
>MU224908.1:490060-511278 GCA_018584345.1 Thuja plicata
ATCTTGTGTCATGTGTTATCTAATTTCATGAATGTTTCTATTATTGTTACATATCAGAAAGAATGTATGATATGATTTCATATGCATAAAGAAAGATGAATAGATAGATAAGTTAAATTACAAACTGTTGACTAAGGGTTAATGGGCTAACCAAGAAAATTTTTAGTGGTACTGATTCACCCCTCCCCTCTCAGTACAAATTATCTCAATATAATTCCAACATATGAATGGATTTTTGTGGGTGAAGATATTGTGTTGGATGTCTAATTGGAGCTTGATGGTGAATTTTTTTAACTTTCGGTCCTTCCCTTCTCATGCATGAAGACTCCATTGTTTCCTTGAATTACTTTGTTAGCGCCATCCTTTGGTATGGATTGAGCGAGATTGTAGATATAGGGAGGGTGCATGCTCAAGTGTATTTTGGTCTTTATTGTGGAGCTTCACACTTTATAATGTCTCTTCAACCACCTAGAAACTATGAAAATAGCACATTCAAGCTCATTTAGGATTAAATTCTCCAAAATCAAAACATGACCTTGAATGGCAGGGAATAAAACACAATTCAAGAACCCTTCTAAATTGGATCCTGAGGAACTAATGAGACCAGGACCAGAGCTACTAAGACAGAAAAAAATGGGGGGGCAAACAAGTAGAAGCAAAGGGGGTCCCATTCAAAATTGGTGAGTTGTGAAAACGTCACAACATCTGGCAACTCCACAGGTGAAATGTTGCAAACTTTTCAAGGATAAAATCTTAATCCGAACCCAAAATCTTTGGTGAATCAACACTACATCATCATGAAGATAGAAAATGAACTTGAAAGGGAGGAGAATCATATATTGGATCAAGACACCTTCAAACTATAATTTCTCATGTGTGTGAAAATACATTAATTCCCACTCAACAAGACAATTTGGGAACCTCAAGATTAGTCAGGACAAGTTATATTTCTCTTGACTCCAAAAACATCCTGGACATTGCCTCACTACAAGTTAGGCATCCATAGCCCCGATGAGGTTGTTGCTGTAATCCCATGGAGATTGCTCTACTTCCGGAAAATTATTCTTTTGAACACCTATAGAGATGTCTGCATCTCCCCAAAGCCAATCCTTTGATCTTTTACCTCAATTTTCTTTTCTTTTCTCTTTCTTTTGATATTTCATTTATTTCATTTTTCTAGGCTTGTGAGCAATGAAGCCCAGTATGGGTTAGGGAATTACAGTGGCGCTGAAGCAAGATTTTAAAATGTTCACAAGCCATAACGTCTCTCAAATAATCTTCAATGTCTCAGAGAAATTGATTATGTGCGAGAGATATAACAATCTCAGAGTTTAAATGTCAAGACACAATATATGATTAACCTTCTGAGTTAAGTTCACATTCCACCCCATGATAAACATAAGATAGACAACCTCAGTTTCTGAGGATCTTTATAAATAGTTATCTAGGAAATGAAATAAATAAGACTTAGTGGTACCTTCAGATGAAGTTAAGGAAACACACAACTCCTTCTTACAAATGAGAACCCCTATCCTTTAGGCTGCTCGCAAAACCAAAATTGGAAACCAAAAACAAGGGAAAGAAAACCAAAACCGCCTGAGCAAGAAAACTCAGGGGAAACAAACCCTAAACTAACAAGGAAAAAAAAACCTAGACTACGGGAAAGCCAAAATCCCATAGACAGAAGAAAACCAAAAGGAAAGAAATGACAGGGGAAACAAACCAAAAACCCCTCTAAACTATAAAAGCAGATAGAACAGGAAAGCAGAAAAAACAAGGAAACCAAAAACAAAGAACGCAAGGGAAACCTAGACTAGCTATGCACAAGGCTTCTAGAAGGAAACCTAGGGTTGGAAATAATGCTTGAGGAATTTTCCATTGACAGGAAACGGGACTTCCTCTCCTGTCAGGGTCTTCAGCTTAAATGCATTATCTCCAAGTATTTTAGAAATTTGATAAGGGCCCTTGCACAAATTGTTAAACTTATCGTGATCACCTCTTTTCTCATGGGCCTTGTCCCAACGGAGAACCAAATCTGAAATCCCTAACTCCTTGACTTTAGCCATTCTATTGAACCATCTTTTGACTACTCCTTGATGCTTTACAAACTTTTCCAGTGCTTGATCTCTTCTCTCTTCTAAATGCAGTAATTGAGTCAGACGTGTCTGCATTCTATCTTCTCCTTCCATGTACTCTTGCATAAATTGTAATGTTAGGATCCTTAACTAAATTGGGAAGACTGGATCCTGACCATAAACCAACTGATAGGGAGATGTCCCTATAGAGCTCTTAATTATGATTCTATCCACCCAGAGGGTGAATCTTAATTGTGTGTGCCAATCCTTCAGGTTCTTGTCTAGTAACTTCTTGATGGTGCTCAGCAAATTCTTATTCATTGATTTGGCCAATCCATTTCCTTGTGGATAGTAGTTTGATGAAAACTTTAATGTTATCCCATAGCCACATGCCCAATTAGAAAAATTCAAAGATGTAAACCTATAACCATTGTTGCACACTAAGGCATGTGGACATCCAAACCTAGTAATGATGTTCTCTTCAAGGAACTTGATGACCACATCAATTGTGCATTGTTTAAGAACTTGGGCCTCTGACCACCGTGTGCAATAATCCGTACTGATTAGGATATACTTGTGTTGTCCTGAAGAAGGTGGATTAATAGGGCCAATAAAATATAACCCCTATTTAGCAAAAGGTTTTACTTCAATAACAAGTTGTAATGGTATGGAAGGATTCATTTCACGCACAACAACTACTTGAAATGTCTAATAGGTTTTCACATGTTCATGGATGTCCTTGAATAACGTGGGCCAATAATATCCCGCCCTTGAGATTTGATGGGCTATAGCCAAACTGCTTCCATGACTTGTCCCATGCTTACTGTGGAAGTGCTCAATAATTTGACCTGCTTCTTCCCTATTGACACATCTCAGATAGATTTCAGCGTGGTTATTCCTATACAAGATAGCTCCTTTAAGCATAAAATGTTGAATTTTCATCCTTAATGCCCTCTTTTATATTGGATTCAAGGGCGAAGGGGACTTATGATTCAACAAGTAGTAGACAATGTCATCATACTATTCATCCAGAGATACTTCTTCTAACACATATACTTGTTCTACTAATCCAGGTCCAGTCACAATGATTGTTTGTGTCAGAGCTTTCCCATGCACTAGCTTCATTGGTTATATTTCCATGTCATACTCCTAAATGATGGCATCCAATTTCCTCTTCTTTCTCCTAAATCATTTTGAATTAACAAGGTTTTTACTGCGGCATCAGTGACTATTGCATACACTTTACTTCTCAAAATGTAATGTCTAAATTTATTTATTGCCTTCACCAAAGCATAGGCTTGTTTTTCAATGTTTGGGTATCTCAATTCTACATCCTTCAGTGGGGAACTCATGAATGCAATAGGATTCTCATCTTTCTCTTCTGATCTTTGTGTGAGGATAGTTGCACATGTGTGTTCTAAAGCAAAGGAATATATGTAGAATGGTTTGGTGTAATCTGGGATAACCAAGATAGGAGAATCCATAATAGCCTATTTGATTTCTTTGAATGCTCTCTTTGATGTTGGTGTCCAATCTATTTTTGCATCCTTTTTCAACATATCATTCAGTGGTTTGACTATCTCGGCAAACTCAGTAATGAACTTCCTAACGAAGTTGATTTTCCCAAAGAATGACTTCAATTCTTTCTGGCAAGCTGGTAGGCCAATCTTGGAGATGGCTTCAATACGCTCAGGATCAATTGAGATTCCACATTCAGAGATCACATGACCTAATAGTTTTCCTTTGGTGATAGCGAACATGCATTTCTTTGGCTTTAATGATATCCCATATCTTCTACATCTTTGAAAAATTCTTCGCAAATCATTTTTGTGATTTTCTCTATGTTTGGAAAACATAGTGAGACCATCCATGTATATAATGATACATTTACCAACCAGATCTTTGAAGTCATAGTCCATGGCCCTTTGGAAGGTGACTCCAGCGTTGATCAGACCGAAGGGCATTCTTTTGTAAGAAAATGTGCCCCACTTTGTGGTGAATCCAGTTTTCAATTTATCTTCTTCCTTCACCATTAATTGGTTATATCAAGAATAGCCATCTAAAAATGACATCATCTGAGACCCATTCACAGCTTGTATTACTTCATCTAAGAATGGCACCGGATAATTGTCTTTCTCTGAAGCTCTATTAAGATTTTAGAAATCCACACATAATCTTATTTCTCCATTTTTCATTCTAACAGGAACCAAGTTCATGACCCACATTGAGTGTCTAACTAGAAAGATAATCCTGATGAAAGTAGCTTCCTGACCTCTTGCTGGATCAAAGGTTCCAACATTGGGTTTATTGGCCTATGTCTCTGTTGGAACGGTTTACTACCTGGATTAAGCGGGATTGTATGTGTGATGAGGGATGTATCATATGTCTTTAGATCTTCATATCCCCATGCAATTACATCTGGAAATTCCATCATCAAATTCAGGAATCCCTCTTTCTCTTCCGGAGTACAAACTTTCCCAATAAAAACATTTTTGACATCTTCCTCTATTCCTAGATTTACCTTTTCGCATTCACCTCCATCAGATGTCTGGTACTTGAGGGCACTCAATCTGTCAGAATTAAAAATTCTTTCCAACTCTATCATCCCCTTAGGAATGGTGTTTGTCCTTAAATTCATGATTTCATCAATTTCAAACTGGGCTTGTTGTTGTTCTCCTTCATCGATGACTTGTGCTTCAAATACCCTCAAACTCGTCAGAAAATTGAGGATATGCTTATCATATTTAAACACCTGGAAATTTGTAACATTGTCAGCGACTAAGGGTACTAATGTTAGCTCAGCTGTGAATTTCTTCACACATTCCATGGCTAATGGTTCCAATGAACTTGCAGATTAGGCTAGTGAGTTTTCCACCAGATTATTTTGAAAGCATCAAAGATTTCAATTAAATCCCAAACTCTATTGCTGTAACGACCCAAAATTTTGTCATGGTATGCATATTGCTTCCGAACTTGTCTGACTACTATGTCTAAGTCTCTTTGTGCATGAAGGATACTAGCACCCTTTTGGATAGAAAGTAGCAATCCAATAACTAATGAATCATACTCAATGGCATTATTCGTGCGTGGGAACTGCAATATGTGTGCCACTAAATAAGTTTCTCCATTTGGACTGACCATCTCAATGCCTGCTCCATTTCCTTTCTTCGACTTGGATCCATCAAATGATAGTGTCCATTCTTGATCATCATTTTTTGTGTGGGAGGATTCAGATCCTGGTTCATCTATTTCTTGATCATGGTTTCCTTGGAAACTTTGGTTTTTATCTTCTCTAATTTCTTGCTGTTGTGGCCCTGTCACATGCGGTGAATTTCAAACATTGACGATCTCGTCAACATTTCTAATCATTGACACTTGATAAACTGTGGCTTTACACATCGTGCATGAAATTTATGAGTGGAAAGCATTGTGAATTATGCACAAATTGGTAACAACAGGTTTTGAATGCAAGCATCTTTGCCCAATTTGACTTCTTGCTTCACACTCCTTAGGAAAAAGTTCTTAAAATTTTCAAACATCCCATCATTAGAAGTTCATTTTGGATCATTGTCAACAGGGGCTTTAGTGAACTTGGGGATCACATCTGGACATCCGCCTTGATTATAATGTCGTAACATCATAATTTCTCCATTTTTCAGCACATGATCCCGAAGTTGTTTCCATGAATAAAACCTCATTGTCTCCACCGTATTTAGTTATTAGCAGTCTGAGCCTAGGTGTACTTTCTATCCTGATCTGATTTGGGATTCCTCTCCATAGTAGCCACATATGAGAAAATTCAGTAGCTATGTATCCATTCAATTTCCATTCCCAATCCCTGCTTAAGAGCATACCATATCCTTCTGGAATGTCCACGATGGATATATCAATGCAGCTTTGGAATTTTGGATCTGAAGCAAGTTGCATATGAATGTTACTCAATTCTCCCACAACTAGGACTTTGGTTTTATCTAGCTGTGTCACTTTCTTGTCTGTCTGCAGTAGGATCAATCCCAATTTTCTACATATTTCCAGGGGCATTACAATACTAGATGCACCAGAATCTATCAAGCAATTATATAACATTTTCCCAAATATTCAAACTAACACAAGGAATGGGGCAGGCTCCTCTTTTCCTTGATAGAAAATTACAGGCTTTTGTTCTCTTGGATTAAATTCTTCACTCTTCGTACTGTGCAAAGTATCATCTATGTTATGCATCGTCATTTGTTCTTTTAGAGCATATGTATTTCTATTTACCCATTTTCCCCTAGCTGTACAGTCACTTTGTGATATGACTCTATTTGACATAACCCTTTGACCATCAGGAAAATTCTATACCATTCCAATAAAGCTTGGAGGAATTTGGTGTACATCAAATGCATCTGGTTGTACATCCTCAACAACATTGGTAGTCTATGCAAAATCAGACTGAGGGTTGTTGGGGTTGGTCCTAGGTGGATGTGACATGCCTTGGGAAACATTCCTAGGGGCGACATCATTCAGACTTCCCAATAAGGTTTCTCTAACTTCTGGGATTTTCATCAATTCATATAATGGAAGACTAACTTTGATCTTCTTGAATTCTTCTAGCACAAAAGAGCTCAACCTCTTGAATTCCTCCCTGGGAGGATTTCCTTTCTACTTCGTTTCTCTAGGATGAGCAGTAGATTGTGTAGTAAGTTGTCCTCTTTCATTTTGTGGAGAATTCATTGCTGTGAGTTTCCTTCTTTCACCTTGTGAACTAGCGGATGGTCGATACTCTGGTAAGTCTCTTAGAGGACTCAATACATTACTTGCATTGGGATGCGAAGGTGTGGAAAAATTGTTCAGAGGTGTTGATGTTGTCATGGGTTCATGATTTCTATAATTCCTCTTATATGTTTTAAGAGCCACATTTCTAGAAGTTTGTTAAAATGCCTGAATTTCACTTACTCCCTCCACTAGGACACTGTTGTATAATGGAGGGAAGGTTAACCCATCCCTATGCAATAGTTCATTTGGGGATGCATGTGTAGGCTGATTTCCTTGTGGAACTTGATACATGGGCTCCTCCATAGGACCATTGGTTGATGTTGGTGGGAATCTATGATTATCTTGCACTGGCATGTAATCTTGCATATCAAGAGGAGGAAATGTGAAATCATCAAAGACCAACACTTGGTCATACCTCGGCGAGGGGACCAATTCATACCCAGTAGGTGGAGGATATTCAGGTGTAGTAGTGTTTCTTAGTTCTCCTTTGAAAATTTTGGCAGCCCTATGAAATTCTTGGCATTGTAACTCGGAATGGTTATTTGTCTCATGCAATCGACACCATCCGGACAATGCTACTTTGGCTAGAAAAACTTTATCTCCCGGTTGGCTTTCAACAGCTGGTGAATTGTCTAATGGTGAGGGTACACTCCCATTATTTGGATTTGTGTTCCATGATCTTCTTTGGTGTCCTTGGTTGTTATTATGATATCCAAAATTGTTCTCTTGATAATTTTGATTATTGCTTCGATATCCTGAATGATTATCGTGGTATCCCTGATTAGATCCATGAGGATTCTCTTGGTGAGCTAGAGGGTTCCCTTGATATCCTCGGTTGTTACCTTGATGTGACTGGTGATTTATTTTTTGATTCTGCAATTGATTATTTTGATTTCTGAGGTAGGTGACCTCAGTGGACAACTTATTTACTTACTCTATCAGATCCCTCATCTCTTCTCTTTCTTCCTGAGTCCTTGCCGTAGTTGTTGAGTTCTAGAGATATACAGGTTGTGCAGGCATTGCCTGAGACATAGGGGCCCCTAGATGCGACACTAACTGATTGGAAGGAAAAGGAACATGATTAAGAGCAGGCGTATGGTTCATCATTCCTTGATTCAAAGCATGTGGGTTCCCAAAGAAATTTGGTGCTCCAGTAGTAGTTGCTGGTGACTGCAAACTTACTCTCTCAGCCTCTGCATAAGCTTGAATCAGATTAGCAGGAGGCGGATAAGCCTTCTAGACAAAAATTGAGGTGAAGCAGTCCAGAGCTGCATAGTAAATATGTCATGCTGCATCATCACCCATGCGATAGGGATCACACAATCTTGAATAAGCCCTCTGGAATCTATTGTTGAAGGCACCAATTGACTCACGTTCTTTCCTTCTTATCTCAATGAATTGTCTATGCAACTCCGCTGGGCTGATTGGAAATCTAAACTTCCCAAGGAAAGAATCCTTTAATTCTTGCCAAGTTGAGATTGAATTTGGAGGTAGATTTATGTACTAGTAAAAATTTTCCTCCCCCAGTGAGTAGGGAAATAGCCTGCAAGAAACATCCTCTTCTTGAACATTTCTATTTAGAAGGGCATCTTCAAAAATCTTAATGTGCTCACTAGCAATGCGGTTGATGTCATTAACAAAGAACTTAGAAGAGAAGTGCTCTAGATTATTTGGCATATTATGATAAGCGGAAAATTTCATGGGAGTCGACGCATTTTGAGGACACCATGGTTGTTGTGCCATTGTTGTAACTTGTTGTTGAACGGCTACAGGAGAAACTACTTGTATGGCTATCCGAACTATTATTTTCTAAATTTGCGTAGCTTCTTCTATATTTAATCCTTGTTGCACTTGATCAGTTTCTTGCACTTAACATTGTGGAGGTGGAGTTTGAAATAACCTCGTGAGATCGGCTACACTTGGTGAGTTTTGTCTTGTAGATACTTATTTCTTGCCTTGCCTGGGCTTTGGATCAAACTTTAATTCTTCTAATTCTTTTTCTCTTGGAGTGGATCTTAAAATTCTCTGATGTACCTCAGGCAAAAATGGGTTAATGTGCTCCAGTATGTGAAATCTCCTTAATTCCTTCTCACAGGCGCTAGCAACTGAATGATTAATGTTGTTTAAATAGCTTCTTCAATCCTTTGAGCTTTCTTCTAATCTGAGATTTAGCTAAAGGATAGGTACGACGTCCCTATGCTGTAGTAGCATCTTGATTCATGATGCATGGTATTTTAACACATATGTGAAGCCCTCCTTCTAGCGCCAATTTCTGTTGATGTGCATTTTATGACGCACCAAACAATAGAACAAAACACCGAGGTATCTTATCCTCTCTTGATCAAATTTTTGTATATGCTAAGATTGCGAGATGATCAGATAGGTCACTCCAAGGTTCCTTTCATGTCATATCTTGACCCTGTATAAGCTCGGTGGTAAATGTTATTTGTTGAATATCACAAGGGGCCTTACATTTTAAGTCTTGAAAGATTTGCAATGAAACACTTTTTTGGGAATTTTTAGAATGTGGAAAGCAAAAAGAAGTAGGGTTCATAAATTTTAATCTAATCCTAAGGGAAATGATAGAAATAGTTAATACTTTGGTGGACAAATTCACAATAACCAGGTTTCGCTTTGCCAAGTTATACTACAACTAGACGAGAACCAGTGCAATCTTCAAGGTTTATGCAGAAGATTTTCAGACCACTACATACACCATCATGAAGAATAATGTACGCGAATGACAAAAGTTAAGCATATGCATGAATGAGGTTCAGGCTAACTTTGCACAACGATTTACAATCAGTAAAATGTTAAAAGTATGAACCAAAGGAGCTCAGCAAAATACCATCATTTTATCATTGCAATCACAACACTTCATCTAACATAATCCAACTAATCTAAACTAAATGAGGGAATTATGAAACCAAGAAAGCACTAAAACATATCAAGTATCCACCATGAAACCAACAATGAAAACTTTATTGTCTTAGTAGCTCTTTAGCAACAATCTCAAAATTCCCCTACAAATGAGAAGTGAGGCTTTTATATAGGTCCTTGAATACAATGAGTGGGCCAGATCAAACAATAATCGATGGCCTAGATTGTGCCACCTCCATCCTAATTAGGGTTAGGGAAAAGAAGAAGGAATCTACCTTAATGCAAAAGGAATCCACTACCATAGTGGACAATAAGTGCCCATTATGCATGCATTCTCAGAAAGAAAGTGGGGTGTAATAAATGACCACTAATTGTGCCCACTACGCATTAAATGCATCTCCACCATGGTATCTACCTTTGACTTCTTTGCCTGAATTCCTAGAATCTTCCCAATACTACTTCTAACAAATCTATACTGACGCTCGGTGCTGATTCTTGCTTGAATTCCAAAGCTACCATAGCTCGTTTAGCTTTCTTCAAGCTGTCCTCCCATTCTGGTAACAAATCCTGAGCAGTGTGCATATCATTTGAGAAGGTGGAAAAGTTCTCAAAATCATCCCTGGTGAGGAAGTTCAATCTAAAGAATTCCTCCAATTTACTCTTCAGGTTGTCTACAGTTATCTCCTTTTCATATAACCTTTTTGATACCAGTGATGCGTCAGTGTTGGATATTTCTTGCTTTATGTTCTCAACTATTCCCTTCAATCGAGAAGATTCCTCAATGAAATACCCAAACACTTCCTTGACCATGAGCACTGTTCCATACCATCGGGTGAAATCATATGCTTCTCCTTCTTTAACGATCAGATGGTCAACTAGCACATGCCTGGGTGTCTCCATCAACTCCTGCAATTCCATGATCATCTCATCCTGATAGATATGCTCATCCTCCCACGATTCCTCCATGCACTAAATCTGGGAAAGGATAGCCAATGCCCTATTGTAAATTCGTACCAATTCCTCAACATACTTGTGGGCTTCATTTTGGATGCCTTCGATCCAAGTCTCTTCCCCTTGAGAATTTCTCCTAATTCTATCTATACTCTCTACCGCCTCAGTTGGAACAACCAGCAGAGGGACAAAAGATGGACCTTCTTCCCTTACTAGATGAGGTAGAATTATTCTATAGTCGCATAATGCTCTGATCTCTCCTTTCTGCCTCTAATACTTCTCTTCTAATCTCCTCATCTTGTTCTTGACTGCCTGTGTAGAATCATCAAGTTTCTCCAATACCTGCTCTCAGGAGGCATGACCTAAGTCAAACTCAGCTACGTTATATTCATCTGGAGTGATTTGATCCTTGTCCACGACCAGTGTTGCAAGATGAAGGGTTCTTAACCAAGACTCATCTCTGAAAATCTTCACAAACCTCTTAGCCTTTCCTTTCTCATGTGATTGGTTAACCCTGTTTATAATTTCCTGCAATTCAAAAACTCGGTCGACATCCTTTTCCTGATTTCTTTGGAGCTTCTGCCTCACCCATTCTGGAATGGTGGCTCCTTGATCTTTCTGAACTGCCCTCTGCTTCTGTTCCTGCACCGCTCTTGTATCAATTACCTCAGCTCTAGGACTTTCTGCCACACCTCTGGGGCTGGTTTCTCTATCGTGGGAATCTCATCTTCAGCCATGGGAATCTCTTCCTCTATTATGCTTCTGAAGGAAACCCCAGGAATTTACTCAGTGGTAAAATCTCGCTCCTTACTTTTTTCTTGTGCAAACCCCTCATTGGCGTTAATGCTCAATCTATTTTGAACTGACCTCGTCATGTGTTTCTCTCCTTGCTCAGCTCTCCTCCTACTTGCTTCTACTTCTTGTCTGGAAAAGGTGCCTATCTCCTGCACAATTGGAGTTTGTCTAGGTGAGGATGGCATCTCCTCGAATCTTGGTCTCTTCTATGGTGGTTCTTCAATATGGAGATCCAACCTCCTCTTTGTGTGTCTTTCCTAAGCAATACTCCTTTCTATTCTGTGCTCTGCACTCCCTGACAAAATTTCTCCTTCTTCAATCCTTTGTCTTGATGGTTGATTTGGTCTTTCATCCCGTAGTGGTTGATGCCCTAATAACTCCTATGTCCACTCCTCCTTTGGTACACTCATTCTACCAAGTTTTCGCTCAATCCACCACCTTGTGATGTCCAGGACTAGTTTTGCCAAAACATCAAGATCTGAAATCTCCTTTCTTTTCCAGTCATAAGGATGAGTAACCCTTTCCTTTTCTGGATATACCCTTTCTGAAGCACATTTGGATCTTCCTTCATCTAATCAAGCATCTGGATGATTTTGTGGGCTTTGATGATGTTGAGGGGCAGTCTGGAGCACATCCTTTTCCAAATCTCATTTTCATATGTAGCATTGGCCCAAAAATCTTCAAGGTGCGTCCTATTCTAATACCTTGCTCCTGCCATCGACTTAGTTTTTTTATAGGGATCAAAATCTGGTCTTCTTAAGTAGAATGGAAGATAGAAGAAGTGTAACTCATCCTGGGATCTCTCAGCCACCTTTAGACACGAGCACATTTAAGCTTTATCTTCTCCTATGAAAATCGGGAAATCCAATCCCAACTTCTTCATTCCTTTCTGAATCTTGTTGCACACTGTCAATTTCTGAGTAACCTCCAATAGAACCATCTTGTCAGTATGATATCTTGGCAGCTTGCATAGTTATGCCAAAAAACCTTGCACTCTGATATAGGAGAAAGTGGGAAACTAAATAAACCAGGCTCCGTATTCCTCCACTAGCTTCATTGCTCCTTCAGACAATCTCACGTGCAACTTCTTCTGCAAGTTCCTCACGATTCACATTGCGAAGGCATCATTGACCTGAACATAATCATCTATGGCCTGCAAATACAACTAAGGGTAACACTCCTGAACTTTCAGCCGTGAAGTGCCACTTTTGATTGGTCCCTTACATCGCAAACTCTCATACCTCGTATTCTATGCCAACATGTATATGACATAGGAACTCATATAAAACTTCTGTGATTTCTCGAGGTTTGCCAACTGTTCACTGAGGTTCTCACTGATCGTTCCAGCATAGTCCATGTGATTCTTCTCTTCAACTACTTGCTCGACAAAGTACCACATCCATGACTCGAACAGATAGGAGTGTGGCATGCCAAAGATTCTACTCAGCATCATGATCAAGTCGATGTATTCCCTGTGGAAATCCAGCCAAACCAACTCATTTGGCAATTTTAAATGATGGGATGTATTATTTCTCAACCACTTATCATTTATGATATTTTCATAGTATTGAATTCCTACAGAAAAAAATCTATGTGCCTGCTCCTTCGTCTTTAATACCAATTTCCCTGAAGAGGGGATTCCAAATGCCTCCGTGATTGCGGGTGGAGAAAGGTCTGCAATGATGTTTCCACCGGAATCATTGATTGTTCTATCTCCTGAATTGAAGTGTCTAGCGCATTCCACGATCAGCTTAGAATGCTGAAAAGCTGGAGCAAAGCCAGCTGCAGCCACAATTCCACTGTTCACAATTTGGGTGGCCAAATTGGTCAGTTGATGATCTTTATACCCAAACATCCTTCTGTGAAACTCTATCATGTCTAGGCCTCCGAGGCTAGTGTCTCCAATCTCTGCCCACTTTGAAACAATCTTGGATTCTGGGAAAAAACTCCTTTGTTTGTTCTTTATTAGTTGCTTCCTTGTCATGCTCGTTCTTCTTGGCTCCGCCATTCCTGCAAAACAAAAATAAAAACAAACGTAAGAATTGTGCAGGAGAACAAAAAATGAGACCAAATTCTTAAGGAGGAAATTCTAAAAATCTGACAAATTCTTCATCTTGTTCTTTCAAAAGTCAAATTTCTCTCTTCTCCATGAAATCATGTTTCTCCACCAACTTACTGGGAAAATTCCTTTGAAACTTGTAATCTTGAATTCTTCACGCCTTTCGAAAATAATGAATTTCCTCCTGCTTGGAAATTTTCGTTCTCCTCAAGAATCTTGTTCAACTTTCGAGAAAAAACTTCACTCGAATCTTCTTGATTCCTCAAAATCTCTTAACCTGTTTTCTCAAACTTTATGTGATGAAAAAATGAGAGAGAGTCTTCATATAAAGACTAAACCCTAAAAAGCTGCTTTAAAAACTAGGAGCTAATTTTAGGAAACTTCTAATTTAGGCGTAGATTCTTTCCCATAAGCGCCACTTGTCTCTGCTTTTCTCCATTTTTGAAAAAACATCCAATCTGAGAGCTTTACTTCATGATGAAGTTTCCATTTTATCCATCCTTTTGATTTTTAATTTTAAATATTGAAAAAGAATAAATTTCAATATTTAATTTTTTAAAATCAATTCAAAAAAGTGATTTAATCCCACTTTTAATCTTCCAAATTTTATAATTAACTTGTCACTTTTTTTTATTAACAATTAAATATTGATAAAAATCGATATTTAATTAATAACTTCTCATCTTTATTGCTTTTGATTTTTTGAAGGTTTTTTAATTAAATATTAAATAAGAATTTAATATTTAATTAATATTTAAATTAAATCAAAAACTCCTTTTGTTTCCAGTTTCCATTTTTTTTTGAAATCTTTATCGTTTTCCAAATTTCCAAATTTTTTGGATTTTTCGATTTTAACCATGTTTCCAAGTTGTCATTTTCCAAAATTTTCCAAAATTTTGGATTTTTTAACTTTTCCATGATTTCATAAATTTTCAAGATTTTCTGAAATTCTCTCATTTTCCAAAATTTCAGAATTCTCCAAGACTTCCATTTTTTCCAAGATTTTTCAATCTTCCAAATTTTCTGAGTTTTGGATTTTATGAGTTTGGGATTTTTTAAAATTTTCCGAATTTCTCTATTTTTTCCAAATTTTCTAAAATTTTGGATTTTCCAATTTTTTCCAAATTCTCCAAATTTCGGATTCTATGAGTTTGAAATTTTTTAAGATTTTCCAAAATTTTAGATTTTTCCAAGTTTTTCGAGTTTTAGATTTTTTTCTGAAATTCCGAGATTTTGAAAATTTTATGAATTTTCAACTTTGCAAGAATTTCAATCTTCCCGATTTCGTGGAAATTTTCCAAGATTTTCTAATTTTTCAACTTTTCCCTAATCATCACGGTAATGCGCTTGGGTGCGATTTAAGAGTTGTGGATTTTTTCATTTTAATCATTCCTTAACTTGTCCCAAATTGTGTTGGGGCACATTTTTGGGTTTCTCGTGGATACTCCATTTATCCAAATTCGTTCACCTCTTGAAAATCGCACCCAAAGCGCGAACGAGACTATTACGTTGACTTTCTTTTCTCTTCCAAATGTTTCCTTGTATAAAAAAAATTTTCATGACTTTATGAATTTTGAGCTCCCGACACATATAGAGGGTGACTCACGAGCTTTCTATTTGGGCAGGATTTCTGTCAGCGTAGCACTTGCTCACCATAATAATGGAATTTTCTTATTTCTCAGATTTCACAGACTTTCCTTCTTTGCGCCAGCAGGATTTTGCATTGGTGAAGGATTCTTCTTGCCTTGTTGACCATTCCTCAGAGTCCATTGATTTGCGCTCCATACTTCATGGGCGGCATTTTGGAGAGACGACGAATTCTTCTCTTACTTTGGAATTTTCCCTGACTTGCATCAAAATGCGCTCCTTTATCCTCGGACGCAACTTTGGTGTGGTCATGGATTTTCTGGATTTTCTGGAGTTTCCATGACTTTCATGAGACTACGCTCCTCCTTTCTCGGCAGTCGGATTTTGCATCGGTCCTGGATTCTTTCTTGGTTTGACTGTCCTTGTAATCCGTTGAATTGCGCTCCACAATTCACGGGCCTCTTCACTGATTGTTTGCAACTTTGACGGGCATGACTTGGGAAACCTTCTCTTTTCGCTCACTCCTCTTCCTTTAATCCATGCAGTGGGTGCCATTCCTCCATCGCCGATGATGGGCATCTCCCTTTCAAACAATATTCTTGATAACTACAGAAGGGTGCTGGTCTTTGTCGTGGATGGTTTTGTTTTATTAAAAACTTGGCAAACTCCCTTTCTTACTCGCGACATGATTGAATTTTACGGCAGACTTGTCCCCACGTTGGGTCATTCTTTTTGTTTCCTTCGTGAATGCAGTAATTTGAACGGGTTTGGGGCGTCGCGGGGATCATTCTGTGTTCGTTTTAGATACTTCACTGTCATGTCTATGAATGGATTCCTGTGGGTGAAGATATTGTGTTGGATGTGTAATTGGAGCTCGACGGTGAATTTTTTAAACTTTCGGTCCTTCCCTTCTCATGCATGAAGACTCCATTGTTTCTTTGCATTACTTTGTTAGCGCCATCTTTTGGTATGGATTGAGCGAGATTGCAGATACAGGGAGGATACGCGCTCGAGTGTATTTTGGCCTTTATTGTGGAGCTTCACACTTTATAATGTCTCTTCAACCACCTAGAAACTGCGCAAATAGCACATTCAAGCTCATTTAGGATGAAATTCTCCAAAATCAAAACGCGACCTTGAATGGAAGGGAAAAAAACACAATTCAAGAACCCTTTTCAGTTGGATCCTGAGGAACTAATGAGACCAGGACTAGAGCTACTAAGACAACAAAAAAGGTGGGGAGGGCAAATAAGCAGAAGCAAAGGGTGTCCCATTCGAAATGGGCGAGTTGTGAAAACGTCACAACAGGGCTGAGAAACAAAATCAACAAATGTAATTCGAAACCCTATTTGGGTTCCTTATGTTTTCCAACAAAAATGCATTTCATAATGATTTGGAATCCACCATAGGACACTAACACGTGGCTTCATAATGTCCGAGTGAAATAGCCAAGAGTTAATCCACTTACAATCCATATGTGTTATATTTTACATCGCTGTCAAAGACGTAACATAAACTGCCATAGACCATAAAATAATAATAATATATTCATTGGTCACCACTGCTCTTGTCACAACATAAAACAGTGTTTTGACTTTTCAACAAAAACATCTTTGCCACCTTTAGAGTTTATACATTTTGCATCAACGGACAATAGCACCAACATTATATAATTCCATCATGATTTATGTTAACTTTTCAATGGAGCTTGATAACAACATTATTATTCATCATAAATATCTGTATAAGGTAAGTTAAAATATGTAAAGGACTGTTGGACAAATTTCCCATGCTCTCAGATAAATTCAGCATAAAAAATGAATGTGTTTGAATAAAATTCACTTCCATTTGTCTAGATTTTTTTTCTTTCTTTACCACCTCAGCGGATTGTCAAATTTTCCCTTTCTGGTTTTCTATTCTTTTCTTAGCACCTCGGCGGATTGTCAAGCTGCTCTGCCTGCACTTGGCGGGAACTATGATGCACTGCAGCTCTTGTTTAAATTATCAAGCAGTTAATTAAATCTCTATTAATTGTACATTTATTGTTTGAATCTATCAGATTTGCCTAAACGTTTTACAAAAGGTATATGTTCCCTCGCAAAAATATCTCATTATATTTGTGGACCGTGTGTTGATTAATTTTATCCAATCTTTTCGTGTTCCAAGAAAACATATATAGTCTTAGTTCATGTCAACCAATGACAATTAAACGTAAATCTTTACTGGAATGAAAGTAACATCACATTTGTTATGAGGATTCATTTGTGCAGATAATGGAAATGTAATTTGGTTTTTATAAAACAAACATTTTGCCGTCCAACGAATAAGCTATTTTCCATGCAGATTTGCCTAGAGCGGTACAGATTTCCTGTCAAAAATATTGTAAGGCCCGTGTAAGATCACTCCAAGCTCTAGGCAGAATTAAAACCAAAAAATTGTGATGATGGACAAGAGATGAGATTACTAAGCACCCCTAGTGGATTCATCATATAGGTCACCAGCAATTTTTCTTATCACAGATAGGGCACTTCCTTCTTCCCCTCTTTTTACTGTTACCGTGCACGCTTCTTTTTCCGACAACCGCTCAGAAACTCATAAGGGTACCCAATGTGTTTTTAACCATAGTCTACATGCTTTGGGCCAGTAAGTACAATTGTAACTATCCATTCTCCTGGGTCTAGCATGGTAGCTATATTCTCGGAACCAAGACGAATACATACAGTCTGATCTCGTGATAAGGTCTGAATCAATAAGCATATGATGATCAAACTCAATTGGCGTGACATCGTCACTGGGAACTCGAAATTGCCATTTCCAGTTCTAGGAATCTCAGTCACTGCGTCGGCACTGCTTATAATACCTGAAAAGAGACATCTATTTAAAATTGACTCCGCTCCATCGACTGCTCTTCCGATTAGAGTAATCGGATGGGAGACTCTAAATTGGATAGAATATATAGGCATAAGTAAACAACAATGGTCTCCACTTACTATGACCTTCGATGCCGAACCTAGATGACGGATTTCTACACTTTCAAGCTTATGCATGCATCTGGCTGCACTATTGTCAATTTTTGGGTATCCACCACTGCTCAAAGTCAGTTCCCCCTGTAAATAGCACCCTAATAACAATCTTTTAAGATTACTGAGTTCTCCGAGTGATTCGGATAAGGACTGCCCATCAATGGCCTTATTGTCCTTCCATGTTTGATTGACTAGGTCCTCCAAATTTTTTAGTATTCCTAGTTCCTTTAGAAACTTTGAAAATGGGTTTTACGAAGCAGTAGCTCTTTCAACTGGTAAGGTACCTGAAATTTACAATAAGCTCGGCTGAAAAGTAATTTTACATGGCAAGAAGTGTTCACAAAATGAGAATAGTCTGAAGGCGTTCTCTACCATTAACAAACACTTAGTTTTGGATGAAGAAGAGCAATATACCTGTCTATCTCCGTTCCACAATCTCTCGAAATTTCCTTCTAAAATCCTTAGACAGTGCAATCTTTGCAGAGGAATCCATGAAGGAATGCGTTGAAGTTCATCCCTCATTGATTCAAGCTCAATCCATAGCAAAGTAGTTAAGCTCTGCTCACGATCATCTGACTTTCCCAAGAAGTATGTAATTTTGCAGCCCAATGATGAATCAAAAAATGAACTGAAACACCTAATTCTTTTCCCATATGTTTAGGGACGACGCTTTTCAGTCCCCGCTTTTGCTGTGTTCACAGATCCAGATCAAAGTTGTGCTCCAGATGGAGATTATTCTAAAAGATAGATAACACTAAGGATACTATATTTTGATTGATTGTGTAACGTTGAATAAGAAAATACGGGGAGAAAGAAGCGCACAAGAAACTTAAGATCTTGTGGATGCCAAAGGCGAAGGGGGGAGCTATATTGATCTGTAGTTTCTCTTGCCATTTCTCTTCCAAGATCTCGAAGGTGACCATGCATTTTAAAAACGAATGGATCATCATATTCAAAACTCTCCCAAGGATTCCTTTCTATTTCAATAAGACATTTTTCTTTGAGAGTTTGAATTGTGTGCTCTGCGTTCCACCCTGATCTATTCCATATCCTTATGCCCATGCTCTTGCGTTTACAAATGAAAAAGGGTGCAATGTCCATAAAAAATTGTTTTTATTCTCGGTCTAGCCTGTCAAAACTTATTTTAAGTCTCAGCTTTATATCCAGATGCAGAGTGCTCCTGAATTTCTCCAATTCTAACTGCCAAATAGCTACGTCATCAGTACCAGAAAGATTCCCAGCGGACATCTGTATAGAAAGAGGTAACCCTCCACACAAGTCAACGAAGTTATCAACTAATGTTTCAAATCTTTAGGGCGCTTTTGGCATGCCGAAGGCTTTCCAACAATAGCGCTCTTTACCGTGAGCTGCATTCATTTCTTTCAGTCTATAACGAATAGTAATTCCAGCAGTTGTTAACACCCTCTCATCGCGAGTTGTGACGATGACCAGACTATCATTAATTCTGAACAAGAGAGCATCCAGCTGCTTCCGATGATCAACATCATCAAGAACAATAAGGAAACCGTTTCTGGCTCTCCCCATTCGATCCCTCAGAATAGGTGTGCCTTCATCTACACCCCGAAAGTCTTTATCTTCATTGAACAGGTCTTTGAGCATCTGAGTTTGCAGAGACGGGAATTCATCTTTTGTAGATGCTTCTCTAACATCAAACACAAAACTAGATCCACCATATTTAATTCTCTTACGATTAAAAAATTCTTTGGCCAGGGTGGTTTTTCCGGCACCCCCATTGCAAAGATGCCAACAATAATCCCTTTATGCCCAATCTGTCCAAAATCCTCCACCAGTTCATTAACGCCTATCGGATGTTCTGCAACTTCCAAATACCTTGTGTTTTCAACCTCTTTATGCACAGCCAAGGTAATCTCTGTACACAGCATCTCCACATCACTGATAATTTG
Organism: Thuja plicata; assembly: GCA_018584345.1. NCBI lineage: Eukaryota > Viridiplantae > Streptophyta > Pinopsida > Cupressales > Cupressaceae > Thuja > Thuja plicata. The sequence continues at coordinate 510,111 of MU224908.1, forward strand.
AAGGCAAAGGAGAAATAAAGATCGTTTAAAATAAATATGAAGTGGGTGAAAATGAAAAGTTCCAAGTTGGATCAAAATGGATTGAAAGAAAACAACCCAAACCAAAAAGGAACGCTTTCCTTTCAGATTGGCTGAAAGGACCAAATTCCGCATTTTGTTGGTGAGATGAGGAGGAAGACGCCATGAACTCAAGCGCCAAAAAAAGATGGAAAGTCAAACTCAAGGTGCACACACCTTGATAAAAGCGTATGAGGTGACCACTGAAATTTTACTCGTATGTCTATAGACACTTAAAATTGGTTAGATGTATGAGATCAAAAGGGAATTTTATCAAATCAAATGGATTAATTCAATCAAAATTATTAAATCAAATCAAAATCAGAGAATCAATTAATAAATATATCAATTAATTAAATATAAGCTTAAATGGGATAAATTAAAGCTATATAATTGATTTAATTAATTTATTGTATAATTTAAATGAAAAATCAAAATCAACCTATTCCTTTACATGATTAATTTAATTAATTAATTAAATTGATTAAATTCTAATTTCTTTCAACAAAGGAGACAAGAATTCATAGAGCCAATGAGAATCAAGGATTGACAACACATGGATCACTCCCAACTTTGCAATCTTGATCACTCATTTAACTCTATAAAATCATCACCACTAAATTTGTCTCTTTGTCCCAACCTTTGAGACCACCATTTAAATGGTCTCCCCATTTGAAATCATTAGAAAACCTTCAACTCAACCAAGCTTTAATCATGATCAACTTATCTCTACCCACTACCCTTGAGAAATCCTATAAATACTAAGCATTTTGAGAGCATTATTAATCTTAGACATTCATGAGAAATTGCATCTACACTATAGAGAATTTTATCAAGAGCATAGCATTTGAGAGTAATTTGGGGGCATAATTGAATGAATTGCATTCCAATTTGAGAGTTGAGAGCTAGATTGCACATCATCATACATCAATTCTCATTCTAGGACTGTCACTAGTGGAGATTAAAACTGAGAGATTCATTTGCATGCTTAGTTAGAGATCCATGGAATGCTAAATATTATTTTGTCAATTCTTTGAGTTAAATTAGACTTTTCTTTCCATAGAATCGATAGATTGCAACTTAATTTCATGAAGGTATATATATATATATA